>OX235265.1:63312799-63912799 GCA_944472135.2 Trichobilharzia regenti | reverse complement strand
AAAAATGTTGTTTTCAATAAATTCTCTTCGTGGTCTCATAGTTAAAAAAGCAGAATGTATGTTGTGATTACTATAAGAAGAGAGGGCTGTCTATTATCCCCGATGATATTCTTAATTATGGTGGAATAGATTATGCGTTAGATTTTGGGAAGTGAGAAGACAGGAATATGCTTGACTGGTAAAAGGAATGTAGAAGAACTGGATTTTGCAGATGATCTAGGCTTCGTGTCATTTAAACTCGAAGACTTACAGGCGAAAAGTAACGAACTGACTGAAGAGACCGGAAGCGAAGACAGGAATCCAGGTGGGCATAGAGAAGATGGAGGTGATGAGGATAATTAGCCAACAGAATCAACAACCAGAACCAATCACCATCAACGGAATAAACTTTAAAGAGGTTACATCCTTCATTTATCCGTTTAGGAAACATTGTTTCAACTACAGGTGGAACGAACAAAGATGTCAAAACCAGTCAGAATTGGCTAGACAAGATACGCTTTCATCAACTTGAAACCAGTTTTGAAAGTTTTCAACACTCCACCTCAGCATAAAGAAACAGATTTAGACCTTCAAAACAAATGTGAAGTTGGTCAGTTCTTCTGTATGGATCATAAACTTGGCTTAGCGTGTCATGAAAAGGATTTCCAACAGGTTGCAGACTTTCATCAATAACTGCCTTCTTCTCTGATTCCATACTGAAGATCAAATGGCCAGCCGAACAGAAGGAACTAGCAACAAGAAACTCTGACAACACTGATCTAACCAAGAGCCGATCGCTCAACAGATATATACGGGATAAAATAGAGATGGATCGGGCATACATTGAAAAATCCACAGAATGAAATCAAGCGCCAGGCTATCGCACGAGTGGAATCCAATTGGGAAGCGATGAGTGGATCTTGGTTTGGAGAGGAGGAAATGAGAGACTATAGGCAACCATGGACCCAGGTGAAGAGAACGGCAGAGAATAGATGAAAGTGGAGATGTGTTGTTGAAGCCTTGTGTTCCACTTGGAACCCAAGGGCACAATAATAATAACTTGACTATATTAGCCATTTATATGGTAGATACACTTTAACAGAGAATAGGTTCACACAATGCGTGGTGAAAAAGATGACAGATCAGTTCAATTTTGTCGATTTTCTTTCCTCAAATTGCAGGAATCTGTTATGTTTAAACATCATCACCATCATTGTCTTGTATTTCTTAGTCCATCGTGTTTGTTGCACAAATAATATTTATTTTACAACCATATAAAGAACCTGTAATTCTCCATTGAAATCTATCCATCGCATAACTGGCTATTGTAACAATTATCAAATTAAAACTCTAGGAAGATGGAGAGAATTTATTGAAAAGAATACTGTTCTTTCAAAATGACTTTTAAAGCAGGATATATGAAGACTTCACATTCTTAAATCTCGTAATTCCTCCTTTTGTAGTGAAGGCGATTCAGTTGCGTTAATCACATCAATGGTTGAGAAGAATATTTTCAGAAACACTCAAATTTTAATAAAACTATCTTTTATATGCCTTGATTTGTTTATGTTACTCTCATTGGAATGATTGCTTAAAAAGAAGTTTACTGTAGTTTGTTCATTCATGTATGATGACAATCAAGTAAGATTATATGATCATCTATCTATCTATCTATCTTCCCAACCATGTATTATTCTATTATTTCAAATAATGTTTAGAAATAAACAACTGCTGTCATAAACATTAGAAAGTGTACTCAAGTAAATGTATCTTCATTTAAGGAGAAAAAGAAAACAAATTAAAAGAAAAAGAATTTTAATACATTACTTCACATAATAAGGCTTTATATGCCATTTGATTCTATGAGAAATTAGTTGGTTTTTTGATTTTACAAGATCTTAGCTTCACAGCAAGACAATGTTTTCTTTACTGAATAGGAAAAGATTAATGGTCTTACATATGGTTGATCAGATGAATGATCAAAAAAGACATGCAGCAAGAGACTTTGACAGGTGGCGAATCAACTGAGAATCTGTTAGTCAACAAATGTCGGTGGGAAATGGTGATAGATAGAACATACTTACGTTGAGTATACCACCGAGTTGAATCACACGCCAAGGAGGTACTCGAGTAGAAGCCAGATGGGAAACTACGTTTTGGGCGTCACAGGGTGATCATATGAACTGAAAATGAAAGCAAACAGATAAAGTGGGTCACAGGGAAGACGGGGGAATGGAGATGCGCTTCTGAATCTACCTATTCTACTAGCAGTTCAATTGATGAATATTATGTATAGTGATTTGTTATTTTTGGTTCACACAACAACTTTTCATCACATTATACAAATGTAGATTTTATATAAACTCGTGAAATCTTGTTACGCGATGATATAAAGGTTTTAGGGAATTGACTAGTTTCAAAGTAATTTTAATCGTGAATCAAAAATCAGTTAAGAAAATCTTCAGAGTGACAGATGGTAGCCTTCTGACAGTTTAGGATTCTTCTGAAGTGATTACTTACCATCATAAATACATTGAAGAGTAATACTTGTGGCTGTTCATAACTTATATCCTGGGCTAATCTGTAACTCAACCTTTAGTCACTGTGTTTTTTTAGTGTAATGGATTTATTGAAGTTCTTCATGATTAGAAGATTCACGATGTGTTGTTAACTAATTATGTAACCAAGAACAGGAAAATACGGATATTTAGCAATGTCGCAGGAAGTATACATTTTTAAAATTGAGGTACACATCCAAAACTAGGACAAAACATCTTCGTTTCACTTTTCTGCCAGGGGTGTAAATGCGTGACAATTCTGTCTTATCTATTTCACATTGTTGCAAAAAGCTCTGAATTGTTTCTTTACATGACTCAGGGATATTATAAACTAGAATCCAGCTTTTTTTTAGGTCTGGTTTATTTTCCTACTGTTTTATATCAGTAGTCTTACTGACGCCATAAACAGCCTGATACGGCAGAAAGTAGAAAAACTTTTCTCCTCTTCTTTAAATGTTCTCATCTGGCCATCCGTTCCAAGCCTTTGTCAGGTGAGTCATATTCACTGGGTTCATCTATGACGAGGTTGTTCCTGGTAAAAGTGAATGGATGAATACGAACATCTGGTGCATACAACCGGAGATGCTAGAAAAACCTGATTTTATACCTGCGATATACACGTCCTGCAGAAACTGAATAGATCGAATGGTGTCTGAATACGTTTCTGCTCCTGACACCGTTCTGCTGTCTTGTAGATCAGATTTCAAGTCAAATGATCTGTGGGGAAGGTGACCTCTTAAGACAACCAGCTGCATCGGTTTGGGAGTCTGAACAGTTACCTAACTCTTAAGCAAACTATGAGAATATGTATGGCGCATCCTTTGGTACCGACAATGTGTAAAGTTGGTGTTTTAATAAATAATAATTATAATAAGCTGTCTTAAAACCCCACTCTCTTCTTTGGCTATCAATAAAACGACAAACATTTATTTTCCTCTAGATGGCACTACATACCTTATGTTCACCAAGACAAAATATCTTGAATTTCAGAGCTAAGCCATAGTTCATTGTAATATTCATTTCATATATACATGCTTTGAGCATCGGTGGCACAGCGGTTAAGACGCTCAACAATCATGCACATGGTCCGGGGTTCGATCCCTGGCGACAGACGCACTCCTTTACCTTGCTTTGCCAGAAATAATGCTGGAAAAGAGGAAAGGTTAGGCATGAGGCAAGCAAGCCCATCCTGTACAATTAAACGCTACTACAGAATCTTCAAGCCACTAGCTTGAGGCCCTATGTTCCACTGGGAATGTGAAGGAAATAATAAATATTAATATACATGCTTTGATTCTTTTCCATTTCTGTTACTATTATATATATATTGCCAGTTAATAATAATATGACCTTTCAGTTAACATACAATTAAAGTGATAATCTAGTTAGCATGTAATGGATTTATTTTTGATTCAGTTAATTTCGGAAAGTAGAATTATTCTCTAACTGATTTCAGCTCATGACAAAATCCTGTAATCAATCAATCAAATCTCCACAAACCAATACTTAAAAACCAATGCGATGCTAACTGGCGACTATCCCTATTCAGGTAGGTAGTTAATTGGGGTTCTAGTCGGAAGTCATGACCATTAGGGTGCAGCAGGTTGGGGATGAGGACAAATACTCGCCAAAAACATTGAATAGTGGTCGCACTATCTCGTGGGTTGGCAGAAGTTGGAATTCATGGGCTAGCCACTGAGTCGGGTCCCAGTAGCTTAATGGTCTGTGCGCTCGCTAGTCTGGTAACCAGAAGGTCGTCGGTGTGGTGTGCTTACTGGAGAACAGTCTCGAACTAGTGAGACAAAACAGCTGACTGTCCAGTTCTCTTGGGTGCTTTTCCAATGGTTATCAAACTGATGTCAGCTGATGATGAAATCCTGTAACCACTCAATCAAATCCCTACAAAACAATACTTGAAAATATTTTCCTGTGCTCTATTTTCTTGTATCTATTGGACATCGCAGATGTGTACACATACACACAATGCGCAGTGGAAGGTAACTTTTTACGTAGATTATCTTGGTGCCAATCGTTTGTTTGTTGTTCTTTTGTGCCTCTTAGGGTCGATTGGAATGAGGAGAAATATTTTCAAATTTTAACTGACCGAAGACAGTCGATATAAACACACATATATGCATATATAATGTGTGAATTAAATTTATCCTTTTTCCGCTTGCTTTTTCACCATAAATAATTATTTATTGCCTTAGGTAATAAAAATATTTTTAATTGAAATTATAATTTAAAAAAACTATAGTCACTGACAAAATCTGTAATGCTGGTTAGCGGTGGGAACGAGGAAGGTAGGTTGGTGGGCATACTACAAATATGAGGCACATTTCATTGAAATATTGTTTACTTCAGATATATTGACCTATATACAATTGCATAGGTTTGGATTGGATCACAATTCGTTTTCTTTTAATATCAGAGCAGTGTGGCTTTCTTACTACCGGTTTGGAAATGGAATAAAAAGAGAGAAACCAACTAACTACTTTAGCGAATGGGCTGTTTATATGGCGGATTCATTTTCAAAAGTTGCTTACGGATTGATATAAGCAAGATAACCATTAAAAACCAGTTGTCTCGTCAGCCTAGTTTAGGAATCATTGGCAATGCGCACAAACTGCCACGGTTTGAAGCCAGGACCTTCCGGTTACAAGGCCAGCAAGCTCGTATACCATTCGGCCACTAGGACCCGATCCACTGGCCAGCCCATGAATTCTAACTTCTACCAATCCGTGATTTAGCGCGACCAGCGATCAATGTCTTCGGTGATCAACTCGTAAAAACAAATCTAATAGTTACAGACCAACCATTATAAATTAATCTTATGGTCGCTAGTGACTTGCTACAGGACGGAGTTTTCTGGAGTTCTATTGAGAAGTAGTGACCAGTGAGGTCCATCCAGTCAAGTGCGAGGATGGATGTCCCACCGATGACATTAGCTGGTGGTGGCGCTAAATGACGAATTGGTAGAAGTTAGAGTTCATGGGCTACCTACTGATCGGGTTCCAGTGGCTGAACGACATACGAACCTACATTGTGACTCGGTGAATGTTTACTGCCGACGAGTCCCAAACTAAACTGACGAAAAAGCAACCCAGTACCCCATGGTGGCTATCAATGGTTCTCTAACTGAAATCAATCTGTGACGTAATCTGAAATAAAGAAGATTACCTCATCGTTTTTATTGGGTAGCCTAATTTCTGATCCTAATGATCTTGTTTTGGTATATTTCCTAATAATAGTAAATAAGTGTAAACTTTTGGTTTGCTGGCCTTGTAACCGGAAGATCCTGGATTCGAACCATGGTGGTGGGTGCGCGCTACCGATGAGCCTCAAACTATGAAGAAATAGCTGTCTCGCAGTACTCCTTGCCGGTTTACAATGGTTCTATAAGTGCTATCAATCCGCGGTCAACTGGTAAAATCAAATGTAATCCTTACAAACCAACTATAGAGGATTCATTTCCCTATTTAGATCTACGATCATGCGTATATACCGTTTTTTTAACAAAATGAACACGGGGAGAGAAGCGGTGAGTTATTATTGGTCCTCATCACTTAGGTGGAGTTTATATAGTGTGTTAGAGTTATGTAATGGAATGGATAGTTTAACGAATTAATTATAGAGAAGTCAGGGAAAATACAATATTACATCAGAGCTCAAAAGAGATACAAGTGTTATGAAGGGTATAAAACAATCTCTGAGTCAAGCTGAAAGAAAACAACTTCAGTGTGATCTACAAAGGGAAAAGAAATCTCTCCTCTGTATTGCTCACGCACTAGACATTCAGACAGACAAACCGGTATGCATGCGAAAGAGAATTACTCAACCACTTCCAGTACCATGTTAACGACCTTGATTTTTTTCTGCCAACTGGGCTCTTAGTTTGTTTTTTAGCTTCTTAAAACTCTTCTATTTCTCAGACATTGGGTTTTAGGGATTTGATTGACTGATTACAGGATTCTGTCATCAGCTGACATCAGTCAGAGAACCATTGGAGAATCACTCTGGAGTACCGGACAGTCAGCTGTTTCGTGACCATTTAGGGACTGATCATCAGTAGCCCCCCCCCCAAACCATGGGGATCAAACCCACGACCTCCTGGCTACAAGAATAGCAAACTCGTAGAGCATGCAGCCACTGGGACCCGATCCATTGGCTAGTCTATGAATTTCAACTTCTTCTGATTCGTGACATAGTGTGACCGCAAGTTAATGTCTTTGGCGAGTATTTGTACTCACACCCGAACTGCTGCTCTCGAACGTTTTACGGAATATTATATTCTCCTTGTTTTCTATGCGCATTCTGATTAAAATCTATTTATTAAATCATTCATCTAGATACGTAACTTTGTCTGTCTCAGTCAACTCCTCTTATGTAATGGCTAATAATAACAACTATGATTATTAGAAGCCATCAATTTTGTAACTATTCTCTTTTGCGGGAGAAACTATGGGGAAAATGAGAATTTACAGCCAAAGAGGTAAATTAATTCATTGAAGACAACGTGCTTGCTGAACTGATTGTCTTGTTTTTTTTATATTATTATCATAGGATAGAGATTATTCATGAATTACTGATTTACTGTCGCGTCTTTTATCTTTCCTTATTCTTCTTATAGAATCTATATAGGCCAATAAATTTATCTTCATAGTTATTGTGATGCTAATTTACATATAATAAATTTTTCATAGACTAAATGAAAACATCACTTGGTTAATAATGAGTTAGGCATTGGAGTGCATCTCATTAGTATTGCTCTTGTATACCTGAAAACAGAATAGGATTGTATCCACAGTTTATATGACAGATGTTTTACTATTCATGAATAAGGACAAAAAATGGTACTTCTATAGTTAGAGAAAAACTAATCTAAGGATTTTTTGCTAGTATAAGATTGAGAATTGTTGAGAGGCTTTAGCTTAAGACTGGTTGTTCCGATGGCGTTGTTCTCTTGTCTTCGGTGGATGGCAACAAGTTCTCTGTGTCCATCAAAGAGAAACATAAACACTGAAATACTTGAAATGAAACTCATAGAAATATTGAGAAGATCAAGGAATAAGCAGATAATCATCAAGAATGTCTACATTAACATTCAGCCAACCGGTTCAACAATACTATGACTTCATGGGTTACCAATCACGCATAAAAATGGATGTCTTTATCCCCCTGTTAGTCACTTGCAAAATGGTTTGAAGAACTAAAACCTGTTAAAGATTAAGTTTCAGAGAAGGATCTACGTGACACGTTTGAACTCGTCGACTGCACTGAAGAAAAAAACTATAGGTGATAAATGAACAATATCATATCATAGCATATCTTCACAGAATTTGTGATCATGGAGATAACTTTCTTTTATGCAATTGTCTGAAGGACAATAACTTGAATATCAGAATAATAACTCCCATGTTAGGAGAACTTCTAAGCATATTTTTTTTCGATTTTTTTGATTTACAGCTTGATTCCACACAGTATTTTTGGTACAAGTATGGAATTTTCAGCACGTGATATCAGTAGCCCAAATTTTGCAGGCCGACCACAGATATCAGGTGTGCGTCGTCAGGGGATCGAACCTCAGACCGGGTGTGCATGGTCGGCGAGAGTCTTAACCACTGTGCCACCGACGCACCAATGCGCTTTGACATTTCGTTTCACATCCAGCGGTTTCATTTGCAGACAGTAAGACGGAGTAGATATAAGACCACCATTAGATTCGCTCCTTACAGACACTTTCGTGGTATGTAAGGGAAATGATCCGTTTAGGTCAGCATTAGATTAGTGTTTTCTATTCAAAGGGTGTGTTAATGATATCTTTATAGTTTGCCATAATAAATGTGACCTAAATAATATCCTAAAAGTTTTTAATATTGGCTACTCAGTAAAGGAATGTACTACCGAAATAGAAGCCAGAAAATCAATGTTCTATCTGAGTGTTAAACTGACAAGGAAGCTTGATGAGACAGTAAAGAGCTCGGTATACAGAAAAGCTTTATGGAACGGAGAAATGACAAATTGTTGCAGCTGGATGACGATTAATCGCAAAAGAAAATCAGATAATATCTTTTGCTACCTGAACCCGAAGAATCTGTAGCCCGGCGTCGTTATATGAAAAGATTGCTCTTTTGAAGAAGACATATTGAAAAATAGGTATCCTCCAGGCTTAGTAGAGACACATCCAAAACACAAATCCAAACTATTGGTAAGGTGATTCTTAACATCAACTTTTATTTAACTAACGTTTCATCCATTCTGTATACCTGTCACATAATATATATTTTTGCTAGTCTCTATTTCCTTTCCATTTCTTTCGATTTTTTTCAGACGTTTCCGCAAGCTTTGGTCTAGGGTTACTCATCTTCACTGCCTTAGTTACAATATGATTATTATTTTTTTTTTGCTGTTCTAAAATATTTTGATGGTGTTAACAAAATTATAATCTAATTTACTTTTGTTATTTTTTTTTTGTCATGCTTGACCAAATGGATTTACTTACATACACATGCAAAAAGTTGTTATATATAATTGCACTTGTGTAGTGGCTGAGATCACTAAAAAGCAAATTTGGCAGATCCCAGTTACACTTAAATGAATAAAAAACACTATCGGACTCAGGGAACGCTACGCCACCGCAGATATTCCCCATCTTATTTCATTTCAGTAATTTTTAAAAGGTTAGGTCAGTTTGTCATTACTCAGCGGTTACAACAAGTGTTTATTAGATGAGTTACAGGGTGGTGATACTTTTATCTCTGACTTGGAATTATTATTATTTGCTTCTTATATTGCCAGTGGAAGATGGGGCTTAGTATTGTTCAGGTTGTAACCAGTTGAGGAGAATTTACAAAATACTAAAAAAATAAAAACATGTGCTCAAATTATCCTGGTATTTATGTCGTTCTTGCTTTATTCAGATTTATTAATTTCAAGAACTGTTTGGAGTTTTTAAGTAATTCAGTATTTTGACTCGATGTCTCTTCATTGTGCTACTCAAAGACTTACCTCCAATTAACCGTAGTCTGTTCTTTATGCATTCAGAAAATTAAAGATAGGTCTTTCTTTCTGGTGTTCCAGTGTATCTACTTCGTCAGCTACACGTAAATTGGTATACACAGTTGGAACGAAAAAAGGAAAGGTTAACAGTCAACTTTTGATGGAGTTAACGAATAAGGTATTTGGTACAAATGAGTCAATCTAGCTACAGGAGCGATCCAAGCCAGGGATTTCTAGAGTCGTCTATTGATTTTCTCTGTAATAATTTCTAAACTGTTAATAGAATTTTTCCTTGAACGTAAGCAGAATTATAAATGTTTTTGAATTGTTTAAAGCCCCGCTTTACTGTTAAAAATATTCTACTGACCCAGGGTGTAAAATGATATAAAAGTATGCATTTACAATCTACAAGAGTAAATTTATAACTTAGAAATATTTTGTATTCACAAAATAATGAAATGACATTCAGTTAAATTCCTTCAAAAAGCGTTGAAATTCACTCTTATTACATCAAATATTAGGTTGAAAATAGATAAATTGTATTGCATATCCGACAGTCTTATTTTTTTATTATTATTCTTGTTTTCTTGGGTTCCGAGCGGAGCATAAAGCTTCAGCAATACATCTCCACTCTGTTCTATTTTCTGCCATCCTTTTCAGCTGGGTCCACGACCGTCCATAATCTCTCATCTCTTCTTATTTAACCCGGCTTTAGGTGTTTCCTCTGTTTAAAATTTCGACATTATCTCGATCAAACTGGTGTCCGTAATTGTCTACATGCATTGATATGAAAGAACATATATCATGTCATTTTACAACCAATTTTGTGCTCTTGGAATTGCATTTGAGTGGGACGCCCACTTTGACCGATATAATGTTTATTGAGGTTCATTCAGGCAATTAATTTTGTAAATGGTATTAATTTTACCTTCTTTTTCTGTTGGATCTTTCGGTTTGTACAATATTGAATGAAGTGATTGTGCTGGCTGGCTTGTATACTATATCAATTTCATACGGTTTTAATATTCTAGCTGTTATTTCACAAATAAGTTTTCATACATGGTAAAATCAATTTTCTTGTACAGAGTACCACTTTTACTGCAAAACTAAAAATGACTCTTATAGCGTTGTTCACTAATTTCAGAATAATTAATTTTTTTGATTATAGCTTGATTCCACACAGTATTTTTGGTACAAGTATGGAATTTTCAGCATGTGATATCGGTAGCCCAAATTTAGCAGGCCAACCATAGATATCAGGTGTGCGTCGTCAGGGGATCGAACCTCGGACCAGGTGTGCATGCTCGGCGAGAGTCTTAACCACTGTGCCGCTAGAATAAATCAAGCAAGGAAACAAGACAGAGGTGGTTTATATACCTTAAATGTATCTATTGTTTTTGGGTAGTACATTTTACAACAGATATCTTTCTTATGCCTTTAAATTGCTAACCGTTTTATTATCGATAAATTGTCTAACATCAAATGGTACCATTCTAAAGAACTGAACTTTATGAACAAACAACGCTTTAAAATAATAGTTATTACAGTCAAGGTGGATTCTTCTAAAATACCTTTAATGCTTCGTTAAAATGAATATTATTCACTAAAACTATTTTAAGTGCGCATAGATGCATAGATATATTACGTTGGAAAAACATGAAAGGCATTTTATGCGCCTTTCTTTTTTCTTCACAATTTTGTCCTAGTGAACTGTTTGAAAAAAACCCAACATAGTTTGGTTAATGGTTTTTAGTAGTTAAAAGTCTATTTTAAGTTACTTGTATTCACCATATTCGTCCCTGTTACATAAATAAGTAGTTTGTTTAGAAGAATTGTAACATTAACTAGTTCACCAATTGAACAAATAGTTTTCAGAAAGTAGAATGACAGCTAGGAAACTGTTTTTATTAAATGTGTTGTTATTTTAGTCATAAACGATCATTTAATGCATTTAGAGAATCATAATTTTTTCCTTCACGTTCCCAGTGGAACATAGAGCCCCATGCTAGTGGCTTGAAGTTTCTGTAGCAGTGTTTAATTTTACAGGATGAGGTTGCTAGCCTCATGCCCAACCTTTCAACTTTACCAGCATTATTTCTGCCCTAGCGAGGTAAAGGAGTGCGTCTGTGGTTGAAGATTGAACCCCGGATTACTTGCATGGTAGGCGAGCGCCCTAACCGCTATGCCATCGACACACAGAGAAGCATATAAGTATACATTTTTGATGTGGTTATGTTCTCTGAGCTGGATGGTTTATTTGGAAAGCTTTCATTTCCCCACGACTAGGCAACATCTTAAGCGCATACTTCAATTTGAAGTGAACTTTCAGATTTCTCTACGAGTTTATAAGTCATCTCTCCCGGTTGGTAAATTCTGTCTATCTCGATGTGTCTACTGATTGTCTATTCAATGGAATACCAGCCTTTTAAAAACTATCTAGCATTCTTGGTGTTTCCTCCGTCTAATATTTGAAGGTTTTCCAAAAGAAACACCAAGAATGGAAGATAATTTTTAAAAGCCTGGTATTCCAGTGAATAGTCAATCAATAGACACATCGAGATAGACAGAATTCACCAACCTATAAGAAGTAAATCTTATACACGAAGGGTCAAGCTTCAGGTCAAGGAAACAATCAGTACCAATACAAGTAGCCATCTAGAGG
The DNA here is from genome assembly GCA_944472135.2 of Trichobilharzia regenti. NCBI lineage: Eukaryota > Metazoa > Platyhelminthes > Trematoda > Strigeidida > Schistosomatidae > Trichobilharzia > Trichobilharzia regenti. The sequence goes on along the minus strand of OX235265.1, from coordinate 63,900,601 downwards.
GTGTAAAAACACACAGAAACAACCTTCCACGTTGAAGGTGACCCAACAGGAGAGATGACTAATAAACTCGTGGAGAAATCTGAAAGCTCACTTCTAGAAATTTAAGTATGCGCTTAATATGTTGCCTAGTGTTGGGGCAATGAAAGCTTAGCAAATAAACCATGCAGCTCAGAGAACACGACCACATCATCTATTTGAGCTACATATCTTCTCCATCATATCTCAATGAGATATGTGTAGGATACTCATACTACAGTATGAAATTGTAAACCGATATATTTTTTCAACTGCTTCTATCATTGATTGTTAGAATGCATGCCAGTCATTCTCAAGATCATGGTTTGATTCCTAGCCGAATCACTCCTACTCCTACTCCTAAATGTTGTCTTGTTTACTAGCCATTGATAAGCGTGAAAATGAAGAGAGGTTGGGAGTGAGACTGGCAACTTAACCTTGTAAAAATGAAAACACTATCATTAATTACTGTAGCATCAAAGCCTAAAGTTCTGTGTTCCACTCGTAATACAAAAGAAATGAAAAAAAGTGTTCTTAGCAAATCAATTTTTATGAACTTGATCAAGAAATGTTTATCTTAACAAAAGAAAAAAACTAGAGGAAGTTACAGGTACAGTGTTATGAGTAGATGGAATCGCTTCTCCTCTCAGTGATTTACTATAAACATTCAAACCAACCTGGAAAGTATAAAATATCTAACATCCATAAAGGCTTAAGGTTAAAAGTAATTTACACAATTGACTGTGCGTCGGTGGCACAGTAGTTAGGACTCTCGTCGATCATGCACATGGTAAGGAGTTCGATCCTCTGCTGACGCACAACTGATATCTATGGTCGGCCTGCAAAATTTGGGCTATCTATGTCACATGCTGAAAATTCCATACCTGTACCAAAAATACGATTTGGAATCAAGCTGTAATAAAAAAACGGTTAAGTCTTACGTATGAAGCTTGAAACAGCATAGACAGTAAGGAAATATAATTAGTCAACTCACTGCAAGATAGTCATAGTGAATAAAGCTTTAATTAAAAAAAACACTTTCAAATTTAGTACCAACTTTACTAACCGGAAACAAAGAAGTTACAGGATTTCATTATGAGTTGACATCAATTAGAGAACCATTGGAAAACCAAAACAGGGTACTGAACAGCTGCTTCCTCCGTTCTACTTTGGCACTCTTCAGCAGTATGCACCCACAGGGTTTAGACTGACTTTATTCAGATAGGTAGTTAACTGGAATTCTTATAGGAAGTCAGGTGGTAGGAGAAATACTCGCTGAAGACATTGGCTAGCGGTCTCGATATGTCGGCGGCTGGCAGAAGTTGGAATTCATAGGCTGGTCAGTGGATTGGGTCCCAGTGGCTTAACAGCGTACCAGATCTCTAGCCTTGTAACCAGAAGGTTGTGTGCTAGAACCCTAGCGGCGGCTGCGTACTGATGAAGAGTCCCGAACTAAGCTGACGAGACAGCTGTCCCGTACTCCCAGCTGGTTTTCCAATGGTTCTCTAACCGTTGTCAGCTGATGATAAAATCCTGTAATCAATCAATCAAATCCTTACAAAGCAATACTTGAAAAACAAGGAAGTTTTTAGAGGTATAACATTCAAGTGGAAGAATAATTAACAAATAATTGATTTAGTTATTCTTTTTGTGAACATGTCATGCTCAAACTAACAAAATCAATGTTCCTGCTCAAATAGTTCATCACGCGAAAAGAAAACAACAAAATTTTATAAAAAGGTATTCATGGTGAATTAAGTAAGCACATATCTTAGAAAAGAAATCAAATAACTAAAGAAAAATTATGCAGGCAAAAATCCGAAATAATCTAATTCATACCTAAAGGCTAAAAGTAAAAATTTGGTTCAGAATAATCAACTCCATGATGAAAAACTTATAAACAAATTTGATTCACCTTCAATAAAAAAGTTATTACAGAGAACTGATGACAAAACTAAGCTTTCACACTTCACGATACGAGAAATTAGTTAATTCGTGTGTGGAAAAAAAAAACAAATAAATAAACAAACAAGCATTTGATAGTAATGGGAATAGCTTTCTTTAGGTAGGCTATTGTTGAAAAGAACGACTTAATAATTGAACAAAAGACACCGACTACTGAGGTATTCATTGTAATGAGATAGAACTGGCATATGAAGATCAGACATTGTGATTGGTCATTGAACAATATTATGCCTAGTTATTTGTCTTGTTTTGGGGCTGAATTTCATCAGCCATATTTGCAACACAGGCGATTTTGCACCATCCATGTACTTTGAATTAGTTTAAGGGATTTTGCTCGTCGCCGATTACCGACAATGCGTGTTTGCTACAGACAGATACGCTAACACTGACGAGTGAGAGTGCGGATACCCCTTGCCGAGGCATGACAAATAGCATGCATCTTTTGTCCAGAGGTTCCTGCCAGATGTCTTCAATAATAATAAAGCTATATTTCAGACAATATGTGAATGAATGGTGCAAACATTTTCAGCGTATTCAGTTCCAAAATACTTTTTTCCTTCATACAGGACTTACGTGTTAAATAATAATCTGGAGGAAGCCTTCATTTTCAAGTGCTGGTTTGTAGAGATTTGATTGGTTACAGGATTTCATCATGAGCTGATGTCGGTTAGAGAACCATTGAAAAATCACCTGAGAGTACTGGCCAGCTATTTCGTCAGCCTAGTTTTGGACTCTTCAGCAGTACGCACCCACCACCACGGTTAAAACCCAGAACCTTCTGGTTACAAGGCGAGCTCGTATACCATTAAGCCACTGAAACCCGATCCAATGGTCAACCCATGAATTCTAACCTCTGCCAATTCACGATATAGCACAACCGCTAACCAATGTCTTCAGCGAGTATTTGTCCCCCGACCCGATCTGCTGCACCCTACTGATCACGACTTCCCACTGGAACCCCAGATAACTACTTACCTGAATAGAGCAAGTCGCTAGTGAGCATCTCATTGATATTCAAGTGTTGGTTTGTAGGGATTTGTTGAAGAATCGCACAACATCTAATTGGAAGCAAATTAAATTAGCTTACAAGTTCATGTAAAGTTTATTTTACATGACTGGACGACTAAAACAATGATGAATTCAGATGAAATTAAGCATTATTGTGGAAAGCAATTCCAGTAACCCAATGATTTAAACAGGCCGCTATCCTAACTAATACCAGCCGTCTACATGATACACGAGCTGAGCAGTTAGTTGGTAACAAACCTAATTCGAGACTTCTTCATCAGCTACTTGATTTCCTAATTCGATTAATTTGTCAAAAATGCTGTTTAAAACTTCTTCTAAACTCTTTCCTATTATTTTTATCCGATTTGGTTAAAATAAAACGTGACTAGTGTTCTGACTTTATCACCTATTCGATAATAATAATAATAATCGAAGTTTCAACAAATTCAGATATTCAGCCATACAATCTGGTATTCTGAATAATAATAATAATGACAAAAGTAATTTTACTGAGTCTTTTTTTCAAAATAACCATTGGATATTATATTGCATGCTATTCCTAAAACATTAGCTAAGCAAATAAAGAAAACGTTTAGAACAATATTTACTCCATGTAAATAATATAGATAATACAGTATATATATATATATATATATATATATATATATATATTGGTTACTTCATCTTTATAGAGGTTTATTTATCTAGGTAAGGAGAGATAAACTAGAATATTGTCTTCAATGGAAATAGATACATTAGAAGGTGATTTATTTAAAAACTGACGTAGATTCACTGATTTTCCCTTCCTTCTGTCTATTTTGTATCCTTTCTACAAGTTTTTAACCACAGATTGATATGAAGTAGAGAACGGTTGAAAAACAAGTTGGAAGTACTGTCAGACAGCTGTTTCGTTAGGCTAGTTCGGGACGCATCGATTGTACGCATTCAGCGGGTTTCAAATCCTAGACCTTCCGGTTACAAAGTAGGCTCATAGACAGTTCAGCCATTGGAAACTGAATCAATGGGCCTGTCTTTTTTAAAGTGTTTGGCTTAATTACTTTTTTAAAATTATTTTTGATTACAGCTTGATTCCACGCTGTATTTTTCGGACAAGTATGGAATTTTCAGAATGTGATATCGGTAGCCCACAATTTCGCAGGCCGATCATAGATATCAGGTGTGCGTCGGCAGGGGATCAAACCCAGAATCATGTGTATGGTTGGCGAGAGTCCTAACCACTATGCCACCGATGGTGCTGCTACAATTACTACTATAATGTGGTAATTTAGTAAAACTAATTACTTCCACATTTTAAGCTAAATTAAAGGATATCATCAAGTCAGTGCATGACATTTACTTCTACATTAATGATTATTAACAAATGAAGCAATAGAAGACATTTAGGAATAAGTTTCAGACTAGACTGAATACCCGTGTGTGTATGTGTGTGTGTGTGTTTGTGATGATTAATTATAATTACAACAATACGAATGTCTTGATGAACCATTAAGGCATAAGTCTAATTTACACTTAATCAACCATAAACTTCACTCATAGTTTTAGCCTCATCAACAAATACCAGTGCTTTTTTCCAACTACTGGCTTTTGTAAGGACGTTTCTGTTCGATTGGTTGGAGGATTTCATCATGAGCCGACATTGGTTAGTGAACCATTGGAAAACCACCTGGGAGTACTGGACAGCCAGCTGTTTCCTCCGTCCGAGATTCGGAGGACTCATCAAGAGTACGCCCCCACTGGGGTCCGAACCCAGGAGCTTATGGGTGTAATATAGTTGAATTCATGAATACAGAGTTAGTCTTGTAAAAGCTCACACGCAGAAAATGCCAATAACAAATTCTTCAAACCATATAGGCGGGTTTTCAGAGAATGAACGTAAAATTACCCGGCTGGCTATGCAATGAATATGAGTCATGTGTTTTGATCTGAATGCAAAAAATCAATAGATGTGTTCATCTGAATACTTTGCTATGCTCTACAAACATTCTTGCATGTGGAAATTCGCTTCAAGTTTAAATACATACAAACACATGATCCTTGTCATAACTAATAAGTATCAATTTGAAGAAATTTACGATCTACAATTCGCGATAAGGTTGAATGCGAGGTAATGTTAGGAGAATTTTATTTATGCCATTTTTGAATATATAATATACAATGGAAAATCAAGATAATGATACCAAACATTTCCTGGATATAAATTTTCCTTTAGCGGGCCGATGGAAGTGTACAGAGATGGATTTGCAGAGGGCCAAATTGGACTGGACAAATTGTACATTTTACTAGCTTCATCTCAGTTCTATACAAGAGGATTCTTATTAGAACACTATTCAATAGAGCAAGAAGGATATTTTGAGGTAGCAGACTAGACTACGAGGGAGAATTTTCTAGGGAAATGTTTATAAATCATTATTCAAATGATCAAAGAAAAGCAATATCACAGACTGTTTCCATGAAGAATGTTTATATAAAGTAACCTTTCAAGGAAGACAATGGTACTCAGTTGATGAAACGTCGTTTGGATAAAGCCACTAAGTGAACCTATCTTCCAGCTGATATGTTGTTCATAAACACAACAAAGCGGACAGTGCTAGCAACAGACAGAGATAAGACATCGATTCTCGCCACATCAAAATGTGTATATCAGTTTACATGTGTTTGTTGAAGCAAATATATTCAGCGTGGGGAAAGATGTCTTTCAGCTGACGTTGTTTAACAGTTCTAGTATTCATGATGACAACTCAAGGAGCTGAGTAGCACAACATTTATTGAACTGTGATCATACAGTAACACTGATTAGAAGCTTCAGTTGATAAAAATCAGTTGGTTTTGATGAGACCTGAGCAATCAGACTAAAGAAGCTGGATCTACGTATACAAGAGGCGAAACTGTCTACTTTAAATCTACCTTGATAGCGTACTTTTATCTCAATTTCATGATTTTTTTTGCCTTCCTTCTTCTCTTCATAATGTTTTCCCTTCAGTACTATTTTATGACATCCTGTTGCTTTTCTTAGGATATGTGTAGGTCAAAATCCCAGCTGAATATTAATCTTGGTAAGAAGTGTTCAAACTATTCTATCAGTTTAAAAACAGACATGCTCAAATCTTGTTATTCAACCCTAAATGGTTTGCATATGTTAAATTTATTTATTTGTTTTTTGTATTTAATTTCGCAGAATTTCCTATATATATATTTGTAAGGATTAGGTTGGTTTATCGAGTTTAGCCACCGACTGCTATCAGTCAGAGAACTAATGAAAACCAGCATAGAAAACTGACAGACAGTTGTTTTATCAGCCTAGTTTGGGAATCATCTGCAGTGCTTGCCTACACCACGGCATTTGAACTCAGCACCTTTCAGTTAAAAGGAAAGCCTTTGAAAAGTGAGAATTCATAAGCCTCTGAATCAGGTTTTCAAAGTTGCTCTGACTGATATCAGTTTAGGGTCGAAATCGACATATATATGTGCATATATGATTGTACAGCTATGAAAGTGAAATCTTCCAAAAGAGATTTTTCTTCACAGAATTCTTTCTGTTTATGTCAAGTTGTGGATTAATAAATTATTTCAATATTATCAAATCTAGACGTTGATAACTGCATAAAAAGTCTTTTTAACAGCAGCGTTCAGTCTTCTGTGTAGCTAATATCATAATAATAGAGAATGTAAAGCCCTTAGAACATGCGAAAAATGACGTCACATCCAAATGTATTTACCAGTTTGAATGTACGTGTGGACGCACATACATAGGGAGGACTCATCGATCTCTGCAAGTAAAAACTGGCTTCAGAGCATATTCCAAAATGGCTCCAGAAACAAATGGAATCATCAGAATCTATTTACGGTGAGAACAGGAGACCTAGCTCTTCTATTGCGAGACATATTATAGAGACAGGACATAAAACTGATGTTAACAGATCTTTTAAACCTATCTATAAAACGTGTTTGAAGCGTATCCTAAAGTTTGTGGAAGCCCTAGCTGGCAATTAGAATGTTCAAGCCACCTTTATGCGTTCAAAAACAATTTTTCATCATATTAAACCTTCCTTGGTAAATTTAGTGGTCTTCATTGTTATTTTGACCTTGAATATGTCCTTTTAACTTGACCTAAGTAGTCTGTTTTCTCACCTCTTACCTCTTTATTAATTTCATATATATTCCTATGAGAAGTCCGTGTGTGATCAGATTGTTCGAAATGTGTTGCACAAATACATTACGCAATTTAAACAAATTACGTATTCGTACTGCTTTATTTTATCATTCTGCCATAATCAGTTTACTTTTTGATATATGCTTTGATAAATATTATTCACTTATTATGCAATCACTCGCAAATTTTAGATCCTATATATATTTATTTCAAACTGACACTAATTAGTGGTAAAAATGTTCATGAGTTTGTGTGTATTTTACCTTAAAGCAAAATTGTATAGATAACAATGTTTGTAGAGTGTTCAGCTGACCAGTTCTTCAGAAATTTATGAATTCACTAATTACTGGCTTTCACAGTTATTGCTTGTTTTAAATTCACTGCACAAAATGAATGCTTTCAATTTTCAGATATTGTGTCGAGTGTAAATCTTGAGCATGAGTAACTCGCAGAAGCTTAGCGAATTACTATTCAGATGAATACATCTATTGATTTCTTGAGTTCAGATCAAAACACATGACTCGTAATCATTGCATAGCCAGCCGGGTAATTTTACGTTCATTCTCTGAAAACCCGCCTATATGGTTTGAAGAATTTGTTATTGGCATTTTCTGCGTGTGAGCTTTTACAAGACTAACTCTGTATTCATGAATTCAACTATATTACACCCATAAGCTCCTGGATTCAGACCCCAGTGGGAGCGTACTCTCGATGAGTCCTCCGAAACTCGGACGGAGGAAACAGCTGGCTGTCCAGTACTCCCAGGTGGTTTTCCAATGGTTCACTAACCAATGTCGGCTCATGATGAAATCCTCCAACCAATCGAACAGAAACGTCCTTACAAAAGCCAGTAGTTGGAAAAAAGCACTGGTATTTGTTGATGAGGCTAAAACTATGAGTGAAGTTTATGGTTGATTAAGTGTAAATTAGACTTATGCCTTAATGGTTCATCAAGACATTCGTATTGTTGTAATTATAATTAATCATCACAAACACACACACACACATACACACACGGGTATTCAGTCTAATCTGATATTTATTCTTTAACGTGGAAATAAATGTCAAGTACTGGCTTGATGATATTCAGCATAAAAATACTGAAATAATTCGTTTTACTAAATTGGTAGAATATTCATATGACTAGTCCTACTGAAATTTAAGAATTCATTAAATTCTGAGTTTCCAATAGTTATTGCTTAATTTATATATCGAAAGCCACAGTTTGATGAGTTGGTATCCTTAGTGCTAATGATTAATATGATTTTGATGGCTCAAGTGGTCTAAAGTATTACGCTTTGAGGTTTGGAACTGTGGGCACTGGTTTCTGGTCTCGGTGGGAACATCATCACTCACTGGGGAATGCGGGTATATTCAGTAGCTAACGAGCCCCAAACAGGACGATACCCTCATCCTAGATTCCACTGCTAGTCAGCATCCACCTAGGAATTTCTAATAACATGCCCAGACACCGTAGAAGCATCTGCACAAGAAGCCTACATGTCAACCTGAGACCGAGTACTTCGGTCCAATGAACGATGGGAAAGTCTGAAATTGAGCTAAATAATATTATGTTTTACCAAAAACACGAAAATACCTAAAGAATGCTGTCCGATATCTTTACAGTCTCGAAAGTATGTAGGTAAAAAATATCGTACTGTATAAGTAAATTAATTAACCAAACATTTGTTATTTGTCTGAAAATCAATAAAAACATTCCCAACATGGTGGGATCAAAATCTCTCTGCAAGTATCAAGCAAAACGAAACACGTCTCTCACTTACAATGCAAGGTTGAGAAACAGTCACTTCGTGGCATAACGTTTACCTTATTCAAACGAAATCGCACTCAAGAAATGGTAGTATTACCAAGACTGAGCTATTACATGACAGCAAGATGAAGCATTCAAAACAAGAATCAACCATAACCGAAGACAAATGATAAGGGATTAAATCAACAAGAGATTTGCAAATAACGGAACGATGATACACAGGTCAAGAGGTAAGATGCAACAAATATAAAATTATTTGAAACATCTAAATGAGTATCATTATTATCAGTGGACTGTTTGTGGGGAAATTTTTCACATCAATTATTTCGCTACAAGCCAAACATTGAGCTATAACTTCACCTTATTGTATGATGATTTAAAAACTCGAGAATTATTCTGTTCTCTTTAATATTATTCTGTTTTTAGAATATTCAAAAACATAAATGCTTAAACTTTCAAAATATTGTGTTAATTCATATATCATTTATTGTTATTATTCTTTCTCTTAATTCCCTAGAGGAACATAGAGCTTCAGATGCACGTTTCCATTGCGTTCGGTTCTCCGCCAGCGTTTTCACCTGACTCCGCGTCTACGCACATGCTTTCATCTTCTCTTCACATAACCTTTTCCATGTCATCCTAGCATTGACGACCAGCTCTCCACTTGGTGTTTGGCTTCCACTCGAGAGATGGCTTGGCATGTGATGTCACTTGATGACTTGATTTCTCAGAGTATGACAAATCCACCTCCATTTCTTCTTGATTAATTGTTGCACAGTTGATTCCTGGTTGGTTGGCCCATTGACAGAGATCCCAGTTGCTGATGTTTTCTGGTCGATCATCTGATCTTGAGCGAAGTATTGAGCAAAGATAGCTGCTGGTAAGGGTCTTCAGTCTGTTTGAAGTGGCTTTCGTTACGCGACAGCAAGTCTTTGATCCGTATAGTAGTACTGACTTGAGTTCATTTCATGCTGAGTGCTATTGATCTCCACACAGGCTTAAGAGAAATTAAAGCTTCCCTTAGTTTTGCGATCCTTGCTTTCATATTCTCATCAGTTCCGTACGCCTGCAGTTGAAACGATGCTTCCCAGGTAGGTAGGTGGGTAGGTAGGTAAAGCAGGTTGCTTCTTTCAGACCCCTCCGATTTATGCTGGTTGTTGTCTGTTGGTGGTGTTTCTGTTGGCCAGGAATCTTCATCATCTCTATTTTTCTATACTCATCTGAAGTTCTCTCTTCTCTAGATACTTGCTCTGTCAACTTGCTGCTTTTCACTCGCACATCTTCCAGTTTATGGGAAGTCAGACATATAAATATATATCATCAGCGAATTACAGATCCTCCAAGTTCTTTTTTATGTGGGTTCATTTAATGCCTTTTTCCTCGCTTCCTGCCGCCTATTGCATTATACAGTCTACCGGAATCAGTAAAATCATTGTAGATAGTAGTGGGCAGCCAGCCTGTGTTACTACCGTCTTCACTTCGTAGGATTCCGTGAGTTTCCTGTTGTGGATTACTTGTCATGCAGCATTATCGTACAACTGTTGGATGAGATGTTTAATTGTCAGTGGCACCTCGTAGTGGGAAAACAATTTCCAAATCACCTCTTGATCAATGCTGTCAAAAGCCTTTTCATAGTCGATGAAGTTGAGCTAGATGTACAGAGTTGACTGCCACTCCAAGCTGTGTTCAATTATGATCCGTAGTGTTGCGATTTGATCGATAAATGACTTGTTTTTCCTGAGTCCAGCCTATTCCAGTCGAAACTTTCATCCAGGGAGTTTTTGATTCTCTCCAGTAATATATAGTATCAATGAATTAGTTTACTTCAAATTCTGATATGACATGGAATAAAGGGTACATAATCGTAATTATTGTTTAAAAATCACTTAAATCTTGTTGAAACTTTGCTACAGTATTCTTTAGAAATTGGAATTCTTTAGATATATAGATATATAATATTCTTGATACCATGAAATGGTAACGAAGAAATAAAATGTAATGGCATGAATAACGCCATTATTGCCAATAAAACCAAGGCAATAAGAAAGGACAGATCAACTAAAAGAAAGTCTAGAAGTTATATGATTACTCTGGCATGAATATAAGCAATAAATGTTTGCTCGAGGCATTAACAGTAAATGTATAGTACCATATTGCCGCATTTTATGTCGGTGGCACAGTGGTTAGGACTCTCGCCGACCATGCACATGGTCCGGGGTTCGAGCCCGCACCGACGCACACCTGATATCTATGGTCGGCCTGCAAAATTTGGGCTACCGATATCCATGCTGAAAATTCCATACTTGTACCAAAAATACAGTGTGGAATCAAGCTGTAAATCAAAAATCAAATCAAATCAAAATAAGGTAGTTCGATTGTAGAATTATTTAGGCAAACCTTTAAATGATATTATTTTGGTTGATGGTGACTAGGGGAGAATTCCAGGACGCGCACTCAGTTCTGCATGAAACTCTTCAGTTAGATGTGCCTGTCCTCCACAGTAAATGTTGGTGTTCCCACTGAGATCTCTGAATCAAGCATCTGTCATTTCAAATGGAAAGTCGTTATCCAGTTAGGCCCTTGGCCATGAGAAAGACCTTTGCAGCAACGGCTGTCAGTTTTTGCTTGATGGAATTGTTATTTTTAATTTCCGTTGATTTAATTCTGTTCATGTGTAGTGCTTCCTCACTACTGACATATTAGCTCTTATTATGGACAAAGAATAAAACTATTCAGTCGTTTCCTACTTTCCAAATAGTTTTTTTTTTACCCTGTTCTTATCGACAATGGATGTAAATGAAATCAAATGATATTATGCATGACTCAATGAAATAATTTAGAGGCTTTGGAATCCAATGCACACGAATAATAGAAAGGCAAAAAAAGAAAGCAAACACACGTAAATACATGAATAAATGGAAGGAATCTTAAGAATACAAAAGAGGAAAGAATGTTTTTCGTTTGCATTAATTACAGAATCATCTTTTGACTAGGTGAATTAAAAGCTGAGTGTTTCATTTCAAAATCTATTTTATGAGAAGTAATAATTTCAACAAAATAGTGAAATTTTTTATCTATTTTTGTCACCTTTCTGATTCAAGTGTATGATTTTAGTAGACTCTTGGAGAGGTTTCATCAGTAAAATTCGGTTAGTTCAAAGTTTGTTTTCATCATGGTATTACATTTTGATTATTATTTGTCCCTTGGATCACAAGTGGAACATAGAGCTCCAGAAACAAACCTTTGTCTCACTCATTTCTCTGATTCTGTTTGTTTAACTGCCCCTGCGACTGCTCACAAGCTTCCATTTTCTTTTGACGTGATCTACTCCACATCACCCTTGCATTCACAACCAGCTTCTCTTTTCTCATACGGGTTTTACTCAAGAATTTGCTTGGCATGTGATATCACCTAATGGTCTCCTCACCATATGTTCAGTATATTTCCTTGCATTGTGCATGTTTATTGTGCGTCATTGGCACAGCGGTTAGGACGCTCATCGACTATGCTAATGGTTCAGGGTTCGATCCCCGGCCGACGCACTCCTTTACCTCGCCAAGTCAGCAATAATGCTGGTAAAGAGGAAAGGTAGGGCATGAGTCTAGCAACCCCATCCTTTAAAAATAAATACTGCTACAGAAACTTCAAGCCACTAGCTTGAAGCCATTTGTTTCACTGGGAACGTGAAGGAAAAGAACATATGCATATTTATTAAGCTAAAGGTTCTTTATTGGCTCAGTGTCGAAATTCCTTGTTTCTGACGGTTATTGGTCACCTGATATTCAGTACCGGGTTTAAGCAGCCGTGTTGAAAACGCTTTCGGTAACAAACTAGCCAAGTCTTTGAAGCATACAGGAAACACACTTGACACTGGTGCTTAATATTCTCATCGAGTTCCTAATTCTAAGTGTTGAGGATCTACACACTGATTTTAGAGTAACGGGCACTTATCTTGTATTCCTGTAACCCTACTAGGGTCGAACTTGGGGGAGAATAAGTTGCTTAGTACTGCCTAGTTTCCAGTGGCTTTCTAAATGATGTGAATTTCTCATCAAATATCTGCATACAAACACTTGGGAATTAATCTGGTGTTCACTAGTGACTGATTACAGAATGAAATTACCTGAAATTCCAGTGTGAGAAGTCGTGACCAGCAGGGTTCAACAAGTTGGGTGTGAGCACAGACGCTCACCGATGACATTGGCTGGCTTTTGCACTATATATCAGGAAGTGCAGAAGTCAGAATTGATAAGCTATTGGATTGCACTCGATTAGTTCGATGGTTTACGAGTTCGACTTGTAATTCGAATCTCCCTGGTTCGATTGCTGATGGGGAGGTAGATGCGTAGTGATGAAGGGTCTCAAACTAAGATAAGACAGGTGTTCAGAACCCCCTGGCTTCCAGTGATTCTTCAACTGATATAAGGCTGCAATCATAATTGAAACAAGTAGCGTCTCCCAAAATAACTCTTAAAATATTTGTATTCCTAAATTCTTCAGGGTGAATAAGAAAATGGTTCATGCATCAGGTAAACAATGGTTGGGGGAATATGGAATGTTTCTTTATGACGAATAACAGGCCATGTCTTTAAAAGTGACTGACAGCTTTCAACTTGGCATGGTGAACAAGCCTGAATATATACCAGTTCCTCCATGATCTGTTCCAGTAGATCATGCCGTATGAAAGAAATCACTTTGATAGAGGTTGTACAGAAGGCAGTTACTCTTGTGTAGTATCTTGCTTACTTTATGGTGGGATTATGCTTGACAGATTCAACTTTCGGATGGTAAGGTTGTAACAGACGTATAATGTTTACCTAGGTTATGCTACTTTCTTACCTTGAAGGGAGGGTTTGGAAAAAATTGTTGGACAAGTCTTGTGTTTTAGTTAACCCTATAGGCACCTCTTGCTGGTTATACAGTGTTTTGTATGGAAGAAACTTCAGAAATTTAACTCCTGAACAGGACGAGTTTCATAAAGTTATCTCTTGTGGTTTTACGTCACACAAGACTAGTAGTTTTTTTTCCCTTTCAGGCATTGGGTATTCAGACGGAAAGTAGCAGTAGCACACATACTTCTTAATATACCACTTTCATATCTGTTTTCATCCACTAATAATTTTCTCAATTCAGATCTCTTATTTGCAATATTGAAACAGCTGAATCCTCATATACAATCACACACACACTACAATGGGATGAGTTAAACTGACACTCCTTAAACCTGATATAACAGAGAAGGGATATAAAGAGGGAGAGAGGAAGAGAATCAAGGCTCTCTTTATCAAGCTAACCAAGAATATTTAAACCAGATATGATTCAATACTCGTCCTAGAGATCTGGAACAGGGGAGTGCTGGATGCACAAAAATCTATTTTCAAATGGTGAACTCTCAGTGTGCTACAGTGGTGATATTATATATATATATTATAACACTACCAGTTTCTTAGATCGAAAAACCTTTCTGACTGAAGGAGTCCACGAAAATAAAAACAGAAGACACACTGATCCATGACACAGAGAACTCTTCTGTTGCACGGAAGTACATTATACATACAATCATTACATACCTTTAGAAGTTAAGCTGAGAAATAGCCAATCATATCTGTTGTATAACGTTGAGCTTTTGAGCTCTCCAGTCGCATTTAACTCAATAATTTCATTTCTCCTAACTGGTTTAAGTTCGCTTTACCTGATATGGGTCTGTTTAACCTAGTTTTAGCTTCTCTCTATCGTTGTGTTCTACTAATGAGTGCTCAGAATACCATGTACATGCCATGTAAACACCATGTATAAGAAACGTTTTCATCGAATAATTATCCTTTTAGTTAGTTAGTTAGCACGGAGAAATATGTTGAGCGAATCCCCTAATACAATCTGAAAATGAAATGATAATCACTTTTTTTTCTCTATAAGTTGTCCTAAAGTAAGACGTTAAAGTGATAAAGAATTCTAAAATGTTTTTCATGTTTTTGTCGTTAATTGAAGAATGACCTAAAATATATATATCTGTAAAAATATAAATTTCTTTAAATGTTAACCTTGTCATAGATGAATATATATACGTATATATATGAACGTAACACTGACATGTTCCCTTGTAATAATCATAATAACTTATATTTTCAGTGAAGACACTAATAATGATTAATGTCCTTTACTTTTCTTTTAAATGTATTCATTAACATTATAAATTACTATTTAAACATTTTTAATATTTTTAATAGTGGTATTGTGTGTTTTATCGTGTCTGTGAGTTATGCGCCAACAGAGAATTTCAACTTTCTTCTAATTTATGCTTGGAATTTAAGGAAAAAATTGCTTCATTTCATCAGTGATATTGTTCCAATGGAGTTTATTTCCGGACTGAAATATTAGGCGTTTAGTTTAAAGACGACCTATCTATCTCTCCCTTGTGTCCGTCGGTGGCAAAGCCTTAGAATGCTCGCCAACCAAACGGGCAGTTCGGGGTTCAATCCCGGCCAACGCACTGATTTACGTCGTTAAGCCAGTAATACGACTGGTAAAGAGGGAAGGTAAAGAATGAGGCTAGCAACCCCATCCCATAGAAAAATGCGCTATGTTCTACTGGGGACGCAAAGGAATAAGGAGATCTATCCGTTACATGGAAGACATTGACCATTATTCAGACATGCTTTAGTTTTTTCTAACAATAATTCATTCTTTTATCTATATTTAAGCATTATGTTAAATAAATCTGTTACATCAAATAATTAGTTTCCCAAACAAATTTGAATAAATGTAATCAGAACAAGTCTATTTCACAGACGTTTAATCAGCTTCAGACAATCTGAATAATAAACTGTCTGTTAGCACAGAATGTGAAGTAATCCAAAGATACTTTAACTGTGAGTAGCTATTTCAGTTTATTAGAGTAGAATAAAGTTCAGAAAATGGAGATTAGATACAAATTGTATACCGGAGAGAAGTCTATGTAGAGAAAATGAATCCATCCTTTTCTGCAAACGATTACCTAACTTTTTGGCGTTATTTTTCAAGGATTTCGTTTCTTATAACTTTGATTATGACTGACATCAATTAGGTAACCACTAGAAAAGTAGAGTGTAATGGACTAAAAAACATTTTCCATCCTTTAATTCTATGAATCACTCATCCAACTGATGTGTGTTCGACATGAAACTTCATACAAAGTGAATCCAATCGCCATAAATCCAACAAATCAATTCAGGGCCATCAAAGACATACTAATGATTGATTGTTATCAGTATTTCGATATCATTGACATTAACCAGTAGTGCTGGGTAGCCAGAGAGAAATGATTTAAGCACAGGATGGCTAGTTTGCTCGTTTAGCTCCCTGGCATCATCACTGGTGTAACCAGCTTGAAGCACTTCAAGTTATTCGAATTCTGGCTATCTACATGGGGAAGTGACAATACATAGGATGAAATGCTTAAAATGCAAATTAATTCACGGGTTTCAGTTTAAACAGTTGATGGTTTAATTGATTCATGTGAGTGGTATCTAACTTCTCATATTAGTCAATCAATAAATAGTATGCAGCCTAATTCAAATATGTTTGCTTCCTTAATAAAGAAGATCACTTATTGTGATGCAAATAATTACGGTTTCCAAAGTCAGCTGTTGTGTAATTTCACCTAGAATTGGGTAAACTTCCAACTGTGAATCATTTTGCGAATTGCGAGTTTGAATCAAATACAGTTGAAATGATCTAGTCATGTGTGTTACGGAAAGCTGTTATGCTATGAACGAGTAGTATTCAGTTGTATTGAGTTGCATTGATGTTTGGGATTAGCGGTGATTGGATTTACTTTGTATGAAGTTTCCTGAAGAACCAACATCATTTGGATGAGACATTCATGAGATCGGGGGATTCGAAAGATGTTCAGTTCATGTTTAAGATTTCTTTGCAATGATATGAATTTGCTTTAGACTGATTCTGTAAGGATAACGTGTGGAGTTCAGTCTTTTGCTATTTAGTCATTGGAAGGTGGGAGTAAAATTTTCCTTATGCTATCACTTTGAAACCGATGATATTCTCAATTGTGATGGACTTGATCATGCGTTAGACTGTGGGGACGAGGAGTCAGGAATATGCTGGACAACCGATAAGATGACTCTAGAAGAATTGGATCTTCTGCGTTGATGATGTGTCTATTGTCACACAAATTCAAAGACTTACAGGAGAAAACCAAAAAACTGGCCGAAGAGGCAGCGAAAACAGGACTGCAAGTGAACCGAGAGAAGACAGAGGTGATGAAGTTAACCAACCATAACCAACAGCAGCAACAACCGGCACCAATCACCATCAACGAGAGAGATTAAACATGGGCTGCTTCCTTCCTTAATCTGGCCAGGAAGCATCGTTTCAACTACAGGCAGCCGGAACGGACAAAGATGTCAAAGCCAGCCAATCAGAATCGGGAAGGCAAGATACGCCTTCATCAACTTGAAACGAGTTTGGAAATCTTCGGCACTCAGCCAGTATAAGGAACACGATTCACATTTTCCTCACCAATGTAAAGTCACTTAGTACTTCTATAAGAATCATAAACCTGCACTACATGGGAGTCATGAAAAGGATTTTCAACATGTTGCAGAGTTTCCTTAACAGCTGCCCGCTTCTTTGGCTCCATAGTGAAGATCACATATCTGACCAGAAGGAATTAACAACAAGAAACTATGGGAACAAACCAACAGTCGAGAGTTGATCGCTCAACAAATATAAAAGGAGAAGGTGGAGATGGATTGGGCATATTTTCAGGAGGTTGCCAAATGACATTGTGCTAGGCCATCACTCGAATGAAAATTCAAATGAGAAGCGGCGAGTGGGTCGTCGCTGCGAGGCTGACATGGAGGAGATCATGTCAGGAAGAGAGTTTGGTCAGTCGTGGACCCAGATGAAGAGGACAGCAGAAAAAAGGAACAAAGTGGGGATGTGTTTTTGAAGCCCTGTGTTCTACTCGGAATGCAAAGGAATAATTATAATAAAATAGTAATCATTTAGAAACGTTATGAGCCCAAGAATCATTCTAATACGCCATTGTATTCTGACTGACTTCAGTCAGTAACTCGGTTACAGGGAGTTGAGCAACAAATGAAAACCCTAAAATTGTTTGAAACTGATGTCCGGTGAATCCTGCTTTTCTTTGCGATCTTGACAGGTGACAAACGAAATACGCAACGAACAAATATCACTTTCTTTGTGTTACAAGTTAATAAATTTGTGTTTTATTCAACAATCCAAGTCAGCATAGTATATTTACTGAATGCTTTAATGATTTAGCCTATGTTAAGCATAATAATTCTTATAATTTTTTCTATAAAACCTTCCCCAAGGGAAATTATCAAAATGAAATAGTAAGAAATAAATAAATAAATAAATGTTTATGCAATTATGTCATTTATCAATCATGAAATTAGTTTTAACATGATTGTCAGCTAGTTAGAGTAAAAACAAACGTGTTTAGTCATGTAGGCATATATCGTTTTGCTACCTTATGTTGTTTCTTCTTTTCACTGGATAATATGCAATAGAAGTGTAGTACTGATACAGAAGTCTTAAATAAATAAACAAATAAATATTTCATCATGAGCTGACATCAGTTGCAGAACCATTGGAAAACCTCTGAGTACAGGACCACTGCTCGTTCTGTTTTGAGACTCTTCGGCAGTACGCACCCACAACATGCAGTTCGAACCCAGGACTTTCTGGTTACAAGGTGAACACTCGTAGCCACTGGCACCCAATCCAATGGCCAGCCCATGAATTCCAACTTCTGCCAATTCATGACATAGTGCGACCCCTAGCCAATGTCTTCGGCGATTGTTTGTCCTCATACCCAACCTACTGCATCCTACTGGTCAAGACTTCTCACTAGAACCCCAAGTAACTACCTACCTGAATAGGGCAAGTCACTAGTGAGCATCTCATCGAAGAGTCCCAAACTAGGACGAAACAGCTGTCCAGTACTCCCAGGTTTCCCAATGGTTTTCTAACTAATGTCAGCTCATGATGAAATCCTGTAACTAATCAAATCCCTACAAACCAACACTTGAAAATAAATATTTGTATTGCTATTCACGTAATCATATCCACTGATTGTAATAGGTTGGTATTGTTCTTTGAATACTGGTGAAAGAATGCGTGGATATTTCAACCGGTATGATAAGGAATAAGACTGGCAATAAAGACCATGATCAAGTATTCTACTGCAATCTACTGAACGTTGCATGAAACAAGATATCTACAAAATAAACCATTTTTTATTATTTGAGTTCTGAGGGAACACCACTGATCATTCTGTCTCACCAAACGCCTCCTGCTTCAAAGTAATCTACAGAGTCAGGAATAACCTACCAAAAGCAAGACAGTTTCGTCTTCTTCGTATTACTGAAGCTCTGGCCATTCACATAGAAAAATCAGAGCTGTGTATACAAAAGAGAATTACCCAACCACTTCTACTATCATAGTAACAACTTTGTTGATTTTTGATAACTTAATTTTGTTTGTTTGCCTGTTCCTTTAGTTGTTTATAGTTCTTGTATTCATTTAGAACTCTTACGTAACTTCGTATTCTCTACTTTGTTCCTATGTGTATCCTGAGTACAACTCAATCACCAGACTAATCATGTAATTACGTAACTCCCCTTTGACAACTGTTTGTGACAGTTCATCACCTTTGTTATTACACTAGTTTCAATAACACCCAATTTTTTTGACCGCTTTTGTATTACGAAACGCTACACAAAACTTACTAATTTACACCAGTTTAGTTCAAATAAACATAACCAATTGTATTTTTTGTTGATAAACTTAATGTATACATGCATAAAAAATAACTCATATATTTTCGCTGTTGTACAGCTAAGAAAATAAATTCACTGAAAAAAGACTCATCGCTGAATTACGTGTTTAATTTTTTTGAGGGAAACACGGAGCTTCAGTCTTCGAAATTTCAGTAGCCGTGTGCTCACATTCAAAGTTCGCTCTTTAACGAGTTCTTTGTCGTCGACATAAGGATAGGACTTGTGCACTGTGGTAGAATATAATTCCATCATGGGTAAAATTTATTTTGATAAAGTCTCATAGTGTTATACAACAAAAGTAACTGATGACGTTTCCAGCACAATTTATCATTGCTCATAATCATATCAAGGTACTCACAAAGGCTTCCAACTTCGTCTATATAATCCCATTATTTTCCATCACTTGATTTGATTGGTAGCTGTATTTTCCACATTTCCGGTATGAGCGATGAGTCAATCTTATTGCAAGTGTTGAGTGTAGACTTGATGAATAAGGAATCAGTAATCAACTTCTCTCTCCACCTACCTATATTACTTCCTAGAATTCTAACCCTCTCCCACCCTGTTGTGTGTTAATGCATGAAGTGCCATTGCTGAGTTTATTTTCTAAATTACTTCGCGGATGGGCCAATTTTTCTAACCTTAGCTAAGTTCTTATGTTCCTACAATCAGACTACTCCCGACCTACTGGTTCAACCTAGGTAGTTAACCTAACCCACAGTCATTGCAAGGTATTTTGTAAATTATCTTGATTTGTTTAATTGGATCAACTGGATCCTTCACCCTATACAGCTTGTCCCTAGGTGAGCTTGAATGCCAACACCCTAATTCCAGCTTTATTGAGAATACTACGTACGGTCTCAGATGTCCCCTCCTTATATGGTATAACAGTAGATGTCTGATGTTCTCTCCTATTTATGTTATCATTGCTAGTTTCACCACTGTTTTAAGTTTTATCGTGACCTTTTCTGATCTTCCTAATGGATTTCATAGGATAGTTATTCAACACTAACGACTCTTCTCTCTGTTTCATTTCATCATTTAGGTGTTTTCTTGTGCTACTTGATGCTATTGCCCGGTTTGTTAGTAAGTTAACTCAGCCTGCCTTCGTAGACAGTTAACGGATGAGATGAATTAAAGTCTAAATATCTATTAGAATGCGTTGGCTTTTTACAAACACTAGTGTGCAGTTTACCCTCTTCTGTTCGTTTGATTTTACCATCTAACGTGGCTAATTCTCCTTGTTCATTCTCCGATTGAAATGTGAATTTTATTCCCTCTACTTGTGAGTTTATATGTGTCAGGTAGCTAGAGATATGTTCTGTTTTTAACACTGTGAAGGTGTCATCCACATATCTCCACCATATTATTGGAGTAAACTGGGTGAGGTTCAGGTGAACGTAGATCGGAAATAGAACTCGGAGGAGACGTGTGGTCGGTTGGCATTCTGCTGTTCAATCATCAATGAATGCACTACCGAAATCAGCTTAATGTTTTATTACTGTCAAACAATCAGCATTCATGAAGGTATGTGTAAACACTTTGTTTTATGTGCACTACATTAATCATATGGCATTCACACCACACAGTCGACGTTTAATGTGACTAACCTAAAGAAGCTTATTTTTCGTTTTTTCTTTACTTGAAGTCATTGTTGGATTGTTTAACTCCTTCAAAAGATGTGTTCGACTTTATTTCATCCATATTTTTGATTGTTTTTAATTTCTTGAATCCATATTTTTGTTTAGAAGGATTAAAATTTACGAAAACTTGTAGTTCAAAGCTGTGTACAAATATATATCATTATTATTAGGATATTCATCTTTATACATATCATCAAAAGGATGACATTGATCTTCTTTATGTCAGTATACAATCGTTTACTGTAGCGTTTCCAATCCTGTAAGAATAATACGGACGGAAGCAGATCTACCTGGTCAGGTAGTGTGATGGTTAACAGACAGTGATGTATCATATGTCAACATGACAGCTGGGTATTACCTGTAGTGACTGCAGAGAAGTATAGACCAAGTAGACAACTGGCGTAATAAACAAAATCCAGCATGAAAAATAAGATGCAGATTTTTAACTCCAATGTGAAGTCAGTGCTATTCACTACACGAATGAGACACTTGGCCAGCGCATCACGAAGGGCACTTCGAGCAAACTACACATCATCATCATCATCAACAGCTGTCTTCGCTCAATACTACTCAAGATCAGATGACCGGATAAGATCAGCAACAGGCATCTCTGGCAATAAACGAATCAACCCAACAGGAACCAACTGTGCAACAAAAATGCAGGTCTAAATGAGATTGGATTGTGGCCATACATTGAGGAAACAAACCATCAAGTGAGTGACATCACACGCCATGCATTCGCTCGAGTGAAACCTAAACAGGAAGTGGCGAGTTGGTCGTCAGTGGAAGGGTGACATGGAGGAGGTCATGTGAAGAGGATTTGGAAGCATGTGAATAGACGTGGATCCAAGTGAAAACGTTGTCAGAGAACCAAACGCCATAGAGAAGTCTGGCGG
Source organism: Trichobilharzia regenti (assembly GCA_944472135.2). Taxonomy (NCBI): domain Eukaryota; kingdom Metazoa; phylum Platyhelminthes; class Trematoda; order Strigeidida; family Schistosomatidae; genus Trichobilharzia; species Trichobilharzia regenti. The sequence continues at coordinate 63,878,321 of OX235265.1, read as the reverse complement.
AAGCCCTATGTCTCTCTAGGAACTAAAGGAAACAACGATAAATAATAAAAAGTATTTTAGTCTATACATAGGAAATCAATAAACACATGTTTCTCTGTAGCTCCCAACTTCTGTGAGTTACTTAAAGTTTATATTCCAATAAAATAAAAAACACAGTTGAAAGTAATACAATGTGACAATACAATGACAACTTGTATCAAAAGTAGAAAACTACCCGAACAATTGAGTTGATGGTTGAGAGGTAGAAAGCTTGCCAGTAACGCATGTGATCCGAGGTTCGATCCCCGGCCGACGCGCTCTCAAAGCCCACTAAACCAGTAGTGAATATGGTAAAAAGGGGAGGTTGAGCATCAGGCTAGCAACCCCACTCCTTAAAAAATAAAGCCATTGCTAATGGAACTTAAAAGCTCTGGCCTTAAGCCCTGGATTCCACTTGGGACGTAAAGGAACAAAATAAGATTTAAAACGTAAAATCTCAACAATGCCATCCGGCAGCTACAGAGTCCTAAACATTCTCAGGTACACACTACCTATTCTGTGACAAAAACGATTGACTAGACACAGTCTTAAATCACCCGAGGATGAACTGAGTGTTTCCAACAATAGTGGATGAAAACCCCGCCTTATAGAGTCAAACGGAACAAATCACGTTCCCCAATGACAGTCTAAGGCTAAAAATCCGTCGTTTATTAGCTTTATCTTGAATTCAATCAAACAGAATGGTAACCGTAAGTCAGTAACCTACTATTAGCAGTCCACCATCATACAAAAGAAAAATGAAGCATTAGAAACAGAAATCAAACAGATTCAAGGACAAATAATAAGAGTCAAATGAAAAGATTTGCAAATGACGAAACGATGATAAGCAGATCAGGGGGCGAAGAGTAATAATTGCAAAATTATTCAAGGGTATTCTAATAAATGTAAGTCCTATGAATAGATTGTTCATGAAATGATTTGTTTTATTCTGCGACGACTGGGTCTTCCAATTCAACCTGTTTAACATCAGACCAGTAGAAAAGAGTTCGCTGGTTCGAATCCTATCGCTAGTAAGACTTTCAGTACATCTTCAATTATCACAGCTACCATTAATTATATCGACGTTGATTATTATAATTATTGTTTCCTTTAGTTCCTAGAGTAACATATGGCCTCAGCACATCTCCATCGCATTTGGTTCTCTGCCAACGTTTTCACTTAGCCCTACGTTTACTCACATTATTTCAAATCCTCTCCACATGACCTCCTCCATATCACCCTCGCAATGGCGACCAACTCGCCGCTTCCCGTTTGGGTTCCCCTCGATCGATGATTTGGGGTGTAATGTCATTTGATAGTTTGTTTTATCAGAGTATGGTCGATTCACCTGCATTTCTTCCTGCGTTTTTGTTGCACAATTTGTTCCTGATGGGATGCTTCGCTAATTGTCAGAGATTCATGTTGATGATCTTTTCTGGCCAGCCATCTGATCTTGAGCAGTATTCAGCAGAGGCAGCGGTTGATGAAGGTCTGTATTTTGTGTGAAGTGGCCATCTTGACGTGCTGGCTAAGTGTCTCATCCGGATAGTAAGTAGCACTGACTTCAAACTGAAGTTGAATATCCGGATCTTATTTTAATTATCATTCTGAGTGCTGTTAACCTCCATACAGACTTGAGAGAAATGAAAGCTTGTTTTGCTTTCGCGATCATCGCTTTGATATCATCATTTCCGTACTCTTGTAGTTGAAGTGATGCTTCCCAGGTAGTAAGTTAGGCAATGGAGGTTGCTTCTTTCAGACTTCTCCCATTTTTGCTGGCTGATTTTTGTCTGTTATTGTTGTTGCTCTTGCTGTTGGACAGGAATCTTCATTACCTCCGTTTTCTCTATGTTCACTTGAAATCTTATTTTCTCTGGATGCTTGTTCTGTCAACTTGTTGCTTTTCACTTGCATATCTTCCAGTCTGCGGGAAATCAGACAAATACCATCGGCGAAGTTCAGATTCTTCATGTATTATTTTGTGTAGGTCCATTTTATGGCTGTTTCTTCACTGCCCACTGTGTGTCTATCGCATTATCCAGTCTAACAGAATCAGAAAAATCATAGAAGATAGCAGGCAGCCAGTTTGTATTATTCCTGTCTTCACTTCGAAGGATTCTGTGAGTTTCCTCTTGTGGATTACGTGGCATGCAGCATTATCATACAACTGGTGGATGAGGGGTATAATTGTTGGCGGCACATCGTTGTAGCGAAATAGTTGCCAAATGACCTCTCGATCGACGCTGTCCGAGATCTTTTCAAAGCCAATGAAGTTGAGCTAGAGAGCTGACCACCATTCCAAGCTGTGTTCAATGATGATCCGTAGTGTTGTGATTTGATCGATGTATGACTTTTTTCTCCTGAATTCAGCCTGTTCTGGTCGAACCTTTTCATCCAGAGCGTATTTGATTTCCCCCAAGACGATGTGACTTAGTATTTTCCCTGAGATAGACGTGAGCATAATTCCGCGCCAGTTCTCGCATTGACTGAAGTCTCCTTTTTCGGGAGTTTGAAAAATTATCCTTTCTACCAATCCGTCCGGTTCTGCTGCTTTTCCAGTTATTAGCTTATTTATTACCTTCATGATTTCTATTCTCGTCGGAGGGTTGATGTCCACTTGTAGTCCTGCTTCTGGTGTTCCAGAAAGACGCTGATACAGACATGACTTTTTGACCAAAAACGTTACCTTCACTTTCACAAATTATTACTTTTGGCCTTTATTAAAACAGACCGCTTTTAAATGTGTACATGATAAACTGTGAAAGTTGTTACATCGTTTGAAAATAAACTACTATCAAAGCTTTTTATTACTTCATTATTATTACTTTCACGTTTTTTTATACATGTGATTACCCGAATTTTATGGAATAATCAATTATAGTAAACAAAAAATAAATTCAAAAGAACGGGAAAAATGTATTACATTTTGTTTAATTGAAGTAAACGCATAACACTGTGGCTTAGAGTGGCGTTAATGGCTTTAGATTTTGTAGATTCTACCCAATAAAAAAGTTAGTTCACCATATGTTGTACCATACTGGATTGTCAGTATGTATATGATTTGATAAATTTAAGTTATTTTGATGAAAAACCCTTCCTGCATTTACGTCACTTTCTTTACGGTATACGCCGTTGTTCGGTCATTGGTATAATGTTCATCAGTCATGAAATTTATCCGGTTTAGATTTGTCTTCAACATACTCCTGAACCTCCACTAGTTTACTAGCCACTCTAAGGTCTTGGAAAGTAGTAAAGCTTGATGTGAGGTTAGCAACCATACCCCGTAAAATCAATACCATAGCTACTGAGATTTCAAAACTTGATGCTCTCTATGTCACTCAGTACTGAAAGGAATGGGAAAGCTCTTCAGTAAGTGATTCACACTTATTCATCCAGAGAATGTTCTGCTATTGATTTCAAAACATATGTGGTTTTCTACTTGCTGCTTGATTGAATATTTTGAATTTGATATTATATATAACTTTTCAAGTATTGGTTTTATAAGGATTTGGTTTGATTGCATAGAGGATTCGATCATCTGATGCTCACTAGTGACTGGCCCTATTCAGGCAGTTAACCTGGGGTTCTAGTGGGAAGCCATGAGCAGTACGGTAAGCAGTAACTCATCGAAGAAGACACTGTGAAATGGTCGAGCTATGGCTTATTGGTCTACGAGCTCGCCTTGTAACCAGAAGGTCCTGGGTTCGAGCCCCAGTGGGCGCATCCTGATGAAGAGTCCCAAACTAGGACGAAGAGGTTGTTCAGTACTCCTAGCTGGTTTTCCAGTGATTCTCTAACTTATGTCAGTTCATGATGAAATTCTCTATGCAATTATATATAACTGTTTGAAAGTTTCTTATTGATTTAATGTAAGCAGCTGTCTGATCGTTATCTTTCGGTCCTGAATATTGGTCATAATGTGTTGATCACATTGAGTTGGAGTCAACTGACTAAGTTGCAGAACAAAATACTATGCACTTCATATTCACTTAAACGACAGTCAGAACTCATTATTTCCCAGTCTTGTACTTGTATCACGATAAATTTCCCACTACGACTTTAATTAGCTTTCTCTGGATACTGCATGATAAAAAAATGGATTAATAACCTTAGACCCTGAAGTGGCATTTATTAGAAACAGCTGCTTTCTCTTTTCTTGTCATTTTACTCTCTAAAAGTTAAAATTTACAAGACTGAGCACTGAGCGAAATTCCAAACCAACTTTAGGGTCATCTACAAAATATCAGGAAATCTTTTCAAAGGAGAATGATATGACAGAGAAGATTTGTAGCTTAGGTGGATGATTTTGATGTGGTTGTGTTTTCTGAGCTGGATAGCTAATTTGCGAAGCTTTCATCACCCTACTAGGCGACATCTTCAGTGCGTACTTCAATTGGAAGTGAGCTTTTACATTTCTCCACGAGTTTATTAATCATGACTCCTGGTGACATTGAACGTGATTGGTTGTTTCTGTGTGTTTTTACACCTTCTAGGTTACTTGTATTGGAACTGATTGTTTCTTTGACTTGAACTTTGACCCTTTTATTTGGTAGGTCGTCTTGATGGAAGATGTCTTTTGGTGAAGTTCCGTAGATATTCCTTCTTTTGGAAGACGTCCATGAGATGTTTTCTTCAATTTTTCGCCAAGTTGGAGTGCTGAAATTGCAGCACTTCTAAAGACAGCACGGAGAAAATCGCCTTACCATATATAAAGGACATCTCAGAAACCACTGAAAGACTCTTAAAACCTTTAGGGATTGAGGTCGTACACAAACCAACAAAGTAACTTCACTCAATTCTATGTCAACCAAAAGACTCAACAGCGAAAGAAGATAAAACCAACATCATCTACGAAATAAATTGTAACAACTGCGATAAACACTACATTGGCCAAAGTGGACGTCCCCTTCGTCTTTGTATCCATGATCAGAAACTAGCCGTCAAAGGACATGATATCCAATCCTTCATATCACTACATACAGACAACCACGGACATCAATTCGACTGGGACAACGTTCAGATATTAGACAGAGGAAACAAAAAGAATGCTGGAGAATTTTTAGAAGCTTGGCATTCCAGTGAATCATCAATCAATAGACACATCGAGATAGACAAAATTTATCAACCGATAAGAAAGAAACCTCACACACAAATAGGTCAAAGTTCAAGTCAAAGAAACAATCAGTTCCAATACAAGTAACCTAGAAGGTGTAAAAACACACAGAAACAACCAATCACGTTCAATGTCACCAGGAGTCATGATTAATAAACTCGTGGAGAAATGTAAAAGCTCACTTCCAATTGAAGTACGCACTGAATATGTCGCCTAGTAGGGTGATGAAAGCTTCGCAAATTAGCTATCCAGCTCAGAAAACACAACCACATCAAAAAGTGCATGAATCAAACTTCTTCAAACTTTAGGCGCTATGGCAATCTACATGTTAAATTGTACACTGTACATAAAGAAAATTATTTAGTCATTGGATCTACAATGGACCTAATTTGTCGTAACAGTTGACACACGATTTTCGGTAATCCTAATTTTTTCAGTATTTTTAATTATTAAATACTTTCCCCTCTCTTCCACTAAACTATTAGATTTCTACTCCTTATGACACTCATCTTCACTTGACGTTTAATCTCGATGGAGTTCTACTCAGTCTTGTCAGTTACATTACATTACTCGAATTAATTTTATTCTAGTTTCTACCTGATTAACGGTTTCTATGTATATATATATATATATATATATTAATGTATAGCTTGAGAATGAAATTGCTACAAAGAGTAAATTATCGCTGGGCACCTTTTGTTTTGTATATCAACAACTTAATAAAATGAAAGGTGGTTTTCATATATTAGAAAGTGCGTCGGTGGCACAGCGGTAAGATGCTCGCCAACCACGCAGGTTGTCTGGAGTTCGATCCCCGGCCGACGCATTCCCTTACCTCGCTAAGCCAGTAATAAGACTCATAAAGAGGGAAAGTTAGACATGGGGCTACCAACTCCATTCCGTGAAAATAAACACCATGGATACCGAAACTTCAAGCTAGAGATTTGAAGCCCTGTGTTACACTTGGAACGTAAAGGTATATACAAAAAGAAAGAGCACATCAGCTGTAATAATTTCGATTCCAACTGAGTGCTGTTCATTTTCGCCGAACCAAACTCCCACAACGTGTTTCATTCCTTTGTGTCCTCTATGGAAGATAGGGCTGCAAGCTTAATTTCTGAAACTTCAGTATTACCGGTGTTATTTTTACGGGAAAAAGTGGCTAACATCATGACCAACCTTCCTTCTATATGGAGGTTTCTACTAGCTGGGAGAGGTTTAGAAGTGTTGTGATGGGGAATCAAACCCAAGGCACGTGCATGTTTGCCGAGCATTTTAATAATGGACTACTGACGCACATTCTTACACTTTTAAGATGCGTTAATTGATATTTTGACTGGTCTAGTGATAAGTCTACCCTTTTTTTAATGTATGTGAATATTTTTATGGTAATTTCTGTGGAATAATTAATAAATAAGAGAAAGCGCCATTTTTACCTCACAATAATTCGATTTATTATCCTTATTATTATTTTTTCTTATTTCATCTACTTAGTTATTCCATTTTTGACGTAGATATGCATTGATAAATCACGGGAGAATAGAATAAATTTGTTCTGACACTAAACATTAGGTGTATTTGGTTTTTCAGGATCAATACGTTGTTTCTTTAGTATGGATGGGTGTACACCTTGTTTTTTTATGCATAGTGAAACCATTATGTCCTAGTGCATTATAACTTTTTTTTAAAAACTTATAACACTTGCATAACTATTGTTAATGACTGTGTAATTTTACTAATGAGATGGAAAGTTGAAATTAAAACCATGTGATGCCTACTGTATAAAAATGTTGTTAGAATGTATGAAAAATGGTGTATTGTGAATAGTAAAATTTTAACCAATTTCTTTCCTGGACTATGTTTACAGGCATAGTTGGTGTATTATCGGTGTACTAAATTCAGTCATAACCCCAGTGGGTGCGTACTGATGAAGAGTGCCGAACCAGGCCGAGGAAACAAACAGCTGTCCAGTACTCCACTACTGGTTTTCCAATGGTTATCTACCTGATGTCAACTCATCATGAAATCTTCCAACCAATGAAGCAAACTCCTTACAAATCAATACTTGAAAATCGATCTGATGCTCACTAGCGACTGACCCCATTCAGGCAGTTAACCTGGGGTTCTAGTGAGAAGCCGTGACCAGTAGGGTACATCAGGTTGAGGATGGGGACAGTTACTCGTCGAAGAAGACACCGATAAGTGGTCGGGCTTTGGCGTGAATTGGCAGAAGTTAGAATTCATGTGCTGGCCACTGGATCGTGTTTGGGTGGCTTAATGGCTTGCGAGCTCACCTTGTAACCGGAATATCCTGGGTTTGAACCTTATGGTGTTAGTGTGTGCTTTTGAACAGTCCAAAACTAGGACAAAACAGTTGTCCAGTACTCCTGGGCGATTTTCCAATGGTTGGTTTGACTATATATTTGATTGAATAACATGATTTTTTAGAATCAAATAATTGAAATAACGGATTTAAAGTAGAAGAATGCGAATCAGCCTTTCCAACTTGACTACAGAGACAAAAAAAACTGTCGGTTCATTCCCCAGACACATTGAATTTACAAAAACGGCTCCATGTTTTGAGTTTATTACCACTTTTTAACTTTTATGTTGCGTATTAAACAAAAACCAGAGGAGAACTGTATTTCGAAGATGATTTATCTCACCTGTCACACAAATCCAGCCGTATGCAAATAAAATCCAACAATTTGGTAGAGAAGGCAGTAAAGATAGGACTTCAGTAGAGAATAAAGAAGACAGGAGATTTGAATACCCTCACTCAACAACACCAATCACTACCAACAGTAAACATCTAATGAAAGTCATCTCTACTTCCTACCTTTTTTCAGCGTCAACTCGATGGATGAAGAACGTATAACTACCGAGGATAGGATCCGGAAATCGATCCAGGCGTTAGTAATCCTGAGATCAGTGTTGAGATCAGAATTAATCAGCACAAGGAACAAGGTCCAGATTTTTAACATTAGCGCCAAGTCAATGTTTCCATACAGATTAAGAACTTGTCATGCGCGTATCCAAATGCATTTCCTATTGGCTACTGCAGACCTTTACCAACACGCGCTTTCTTTTCTCAACATTGAGGGTCGAATAGCTGGTTGGAAAAGAAAAACAACAAGATGTTCTGCCAGCTAACCACCTAAAATATAGCTAAGTTTCTTTCATCTCAAAAAAATTTATCCGGTCTTTAGTAGAATGGCTGGTTGAAATGCAAATACAAACTCTGAGAAAACACACCAGCCTTCTCTTCCTTCTGGAGGTAATTGTCACTGAATGTATCAGATGAAATAAGTGCCATAAGAGTGTCGCTCGATTTCTTATTAACATCTTCACTACTTGACAAAACATCACAAACATTGCCGAAATTCTAGAAAGTATAGATGAAAAAAGAATATGATAACATCTTAGTAACATACTTATATAAGAGGGTAGATAACTAAGTCAAGATTTGGGTGTCTCAGAGTGAATGAATCCTCACAACTGAGCCGTCTTAACCAGATTCCTGGGTTACTGTTTCTCAGTACCTTAAGAAACTCAGTCACACAATTAAATTCCTACCACGCTGTGCTACCAGTGCGTCGGTGGCACAGCGGTTAGGACGCTTGCCGACCATGCACATGGTCCGGGGTCCGATTCTCGGCCGACGCACTCCCAAATCTCGCCAAGCCAGACATAATGCTGGTAAATAGGAAAGGCTTGGCATGGGGGCTAGCAACCCCATCCTGTAAAAATAAACGCTGCTACAGAAGCTTCAAGCCACTAGCTTGAAACCCTATGGAAACCCATTGGAAAAGTGAAGGAAAAAAAATTGACTTGAAACTACGGTCGGTAAGTTCAGGAACTTGTGCTACGTTTACGTCTTACTTCAATAAAGTCTTTTTCAACCTGTTCCCTAGCTCAGCTAGCTTCAGCTTGGTATGCATAACGGATGAACCAGCCTAGTCAGTTAACGAATATCCAAAATCAAGACTTCCAACATCGATTAACCATTTGTTAGGGGAAATAAGTTTTCAGCCAGACGATTAGACGATTGAGACCTAACAAAAACCCTACAGAAGCGCTTATCACTGCCGAAAATCTTTGCGAAAATATTTTGCATTGGTTGCTCAATGTATATGCAGTATGAAAACACAAATATGTGCTGTTTTTTTAAAAGGTTTATTACTTAGTTATTTGTCAAAAATCAACTGAAATTAAGAGGAAATGAACGAGTTTACACACTTGAATTTTGAAACTGGCAGCAGTTAATAAAGATTTTGTCACACATTATTATTATTTCGAGTGCTGTTGAATTGCAGGGAGCAAGAGATAGATGTTTTGCTCTAGTTCGAGACTCTTCAGAAGTACGCTTCCTTAAAACCATCAAAGACAGAACTGGGGACCTTTGGGTTACGAGGTCAGGTAGAGTTCTAGCTTTTGTCAACTGAAGATTTACAACGCCACCGCCAATCACTGAGTCCCACTGCCCTTTGGTTTTCAACGATTCTCTAACTAGTGTTGGCACAAACAAAATCCATACTGAGATTGCAGTGTATCTTATTCCTAATGATGTATAACTTTCTTAAGTGGATTAAAACTCATAATCCTTTAATTAGTAATTATCCTGAATTTTGCAAAGTTGATTTGCCATTCCTTTTCAGTTTTAATTAATAAGATCCTAATCAACTTCTGCATACGTGTCAAAATGATAAATTTGTACCACTGATTGAAATAACAGTGAACTGGAGAGACTCAAGCATTTCCGCATTCAAATGGAAAGTAAGGTAGAAGAAGCCTCTAAGAATTCGCATACAAGAACTGTTTCCAAATTTGGCACCTTGACCGAGATTATGAAGAACCGTATATCCGGATCTCCGAGAAAACGCCCTTCTCCAGCTGTACTACAAACCAATATCCACTGTCAGCAAATGATCGGCGAATGTACGGAGGATAAGGTACAGCTCCAGTCTATCCCAGTGAGTGCTTTTAAACACATTTGTTCCTGTGCAGTTAGTTGTATTACCCACAAAAAGCACACAAACTCTGAATGCATCCAGCCTGGTTATCAAGAGGGCCATCATCTTAAACTCCTTTCTATTTTTCTGTGTCTATTTTTAGTAAGTAATTGCTATTGCTAAATGTATGTTTTGTAAACTTTATTAGTTGTTTTAATCCCCCGCCTTCCCAACGTCTTTATGTTTATCAAGCAGACATACAACCACTTTGTTTTTTATCTGATAACAATGTTCAACCTAAATTTCACTGTGACAGTAGTTACTGCTCTGTCTTTTTGTAGTGACTTTCGTGTACCTGTACCAATTATTTCACTCTCTGTACTATTAAATGATAGATCGCCATACATTTTTGATGAATATAAATACTACCGTACAGCCTTTCAAAGTGACTTTGTCAATTTGGAGTATTTTTCGTTGAATTGTCTCTTATTTTCTTTATGATTCTATGCCTTTTGAGCTAGCTTTGTGAGCGGTAAGCTTATTTTTCTAATAAAGCAACCATTTTTTAGACAAGAGTATGTAAGTGACATACCGCTTATCATGATTAATTTCTTTTCAGTTGAATATATTTGCGAGACGTTATACCGAAAAACTGGACCATCATAGACTAACGAAAAAGAAGAGAACTATGAGAGCAATAAAGGTGGAAAATGTGATTACTATGACACTTATCTTTCGTTTTCTAATAGATCAAATGCAACTCTTTGTGCATTTGACAGTACTGTGTCCAATCGTGAATAAATTTATCTTTTTCGGTATCAGGGACAGACGACAGAATTCACTCGGGATAACTAAGGTCCAGCGTGTAGTTTATTTTATGTCTCAGTGGCTTTCATATTTTTAGTATTGATTATGTTTAATATCACGCAAACTCGCAAATTGAAAAATAGAAGGTTGGCAGAAGGAGACGAAGCAGCAAAGACAGAATTTTAAGTGAATATACAGAAAACAGAGGTAATGGAAATATCCCATAACCAGCAACAACAACAAGCATTATTCACTATCGAAGGCGGGAATCTACAGTAGGTTGCCTATTCGAATTACCTTGCTCGGTAGCATCTATTCAACCTCGGAGGTCACAGGTAGGGATGCCAAATCCAAGCAGTATCAAGAAGTAGGATGGACTTTCATTAATCTACACCATACATAAAAAACAAGGTTCGGACCCTGAGCACTGATGTAAAATTAGTTTCAGAGGCCTGTAATACACGCCACCGGAAACATAACCAGCAGGTTCCGGACTTGTTTGTATTAAGTAGTTGGAATCAGTTGGCAAGTAGCTTGCTTGACCTAGGTTTCATGCTAGTTGGCACTCATCAGTAAGGCATACCTGAAACCTCGGAGGAACTCATATCTCTTCTGACGTCTGTGATCTCAGTACTGGGTGACTTGGGTCGGAATCTGAGAAATGACATGAATCCCTTCATGACTGAAGATAGGCCTTGCTGACTGGTGAGTGCTGAAAGGTGTGATTCATAAGTCTAAGGCTTCCTGCCAATTACCCCCAACCATCTAACACCAACAGTTCACAGTGCACTGTGATGGCGAGTCACCTAGCATGGGGGGCACATTGCTAACTTGACTGATAGAATTCAGTATGCACTGAATATAGGACTAGACACACATTACACTAGTTACTGACTAGAGTCCAATAAAAAAAGGTTCCAGACTTTCGTCAATAGCTGTCTTCGCTCCGTATTGAAAATCAGATGGCTAGAAATGAGCAGCAACAAGGAGCTCTAGCAATAAAACAATCAAACAACTATCACTCAACATATTTGCTGAAGGAAATGGAGACAGACTGGATATACGCTGATGAGGCTATTGTAGTCCTACAATGGAATTTGAATGAGAAATGGTGAGTTTTCATACATCCAAGGGTGACATAGACGAAGTCATGTGAAGCAAAAATTAGACATTTTCAGCAGTTATATGGGCAGCTAAAGAGGACCGAAGAGAACAAAATAAACTGGAGATGTGCTGCTGAAGCTGTATGTTTCGCTCAGTACCAAAGTCAGTAGATGTGAATTTCCTATTTACCAATGTACCTCTCATGAAAACTGTTTGCTATATATGTAATTATATTGTTGCAAGTAGTTTATAAATGGGGTTGCTGACAATCCACCTCAAAGAACTGTTATTGATATGCACGTTGAAATTTCAGTTCACCTTGAATGATGAGATTTTTAGACAGAGAGATGGTATTGCTATGTGGTCACCCTTGGGTGATTGCTTTGTGGTGAAGCTTTGTCGAAACATAGGTCATTTAGACATTTATAAGAGATATGTAGATGACTCTTTCATTATGTTCGATAATAACTAAATTATTGATAATGTCTTGTATACTTTCAACAGCTGCCATCCTGCCTTGGAATGGAATCTGAAATAAGCATTTCCTTCCTTGATGTGTGCCTTAGTAGGCGCGATGAAGGATATATCAAGAGATCTATTCCCTGAAAACGTACATGGAACGGAAAACTAACTAATTTTTATAGTTGGTTGCCTATCTCCAGGAAAAGGAACTTAATTTATTCACTCTGTTTTAGGATAAGAAACATTTGTAGTTCTGACTGCATTGATTTAGAACCTGACTTCTTAAAAGCCATGCTCTCAGAAAACGGTTACTCGAACAGATTTATTGACAGTAACGTGAAAGATAAGCAGTCTAAACTGGTCACCGACTCAGTTCTAAAGAAAAACCTTATTCATGAACCTGGAATTCAAAGATGATCAAGCCTCAGATATGCTCAAAATGCGTCTCTCTAAATTAGTCAGTAAGACGTTCTTTGCTGCAAAATTACAAATGGTGTTCACCAGATGTAAGTTGTTCTATATCTATGTGAAAGATGACTGACCACTTCCATGTCTATCCATCAGTCCATTCTCTCTTTTGGAGTAAGGAACATTGCCTGAAGCCAGAAAACACTTTCCATATGAATACGAGAACAAATTCCAGCGCAGTTTTACAAGAGAGAAAGGAAGTGTATGCGAAGCTGTCACTTTGTCAACCCCGACCGTGATTTTAAGGTCACGTACCGAATCCATGCTAACTTGCCGCGTTCTCTTCGTTATAGACTTCTAAAGACAACAAAGGCATTGGCCATTCATGAATTTAAGCTAGATCTTTGTGTACGAAAGAAGTATGTACAATCCCTACTTATGCCTTGACCGTAAACGGATAGACATTTATTTATTTTGTTTATTTAGTTAATCTATTTACCCTTCTCTCGTTACTACGATTATTATTATAATTATTACTATTCTGACTCTGAATTATATCAGCTTGTCCCAATGGTCATTCTAAATCTGGAAAAACCTTTTTACAATACTTAATCGTACCTTATTAAATTACACACCATGTTATGTAACATTTTATACTAGCTTACTAATCCTACAATTATGCACCCCTTTTCCCTGTCTATACATCTTATGAGTTAATCCGTATTTTGGCAGTACGCACCCACTGGGGTTCGAACCCACGATTTTCCGGCCACAGGGCAAGCTAGTATACCATTCAGCCACTGGGACTCGATTCAGTGGCTCACGAATTCTAACTTCTACCAATTCGTGATTTAGCGCGAACCCAACCATTGTCGTAGATGGGACATCCCTCCTCACACGTGTCATCTGGACGGATCTCACTGGTCACGACGTCTCACTAGAACTCCAGGAAACTTCATCCTGTAAGAAGTCACCAGCGAGTATCAGATTAGTTTTCTATAGTTTGGTTTGTTAGGGTTAGTTTTGTTTTTACAAGTTGATCACGGATCGATATCAGCTACAGAACAATTGAAAACCAGGGAGTACTGGACAGCTCCTGTTTTATCCTAGTTTGTGCATCATCAGCCGGCCTCACCAACAGGAGTTCTAGCCCCAGAAAACAGAAAATTAATCTGATGCTCGCTATTGACTTGCGACAGGATGGAGTTTCCTGAGTTCTAGTGAGAAGTCGTGACCAGTGAGGTCCAATTAGATGTCACGTGTGTGGATGGATGTCCCACCAACGACAATGGTTGGCGTCACGCTAAATCACGAATTGGTGGAAGTTACAATTCATGAGCCATTGAGTCGGGTCCCAGTGGCTGAATGGTATACGAGCTTGCCTTGTAACCGGAAGGTCCCGGGTTCGAATCCCAGTGGGTGCGTACTGCCGATGATTCCCAAACTAGGATGAAACAGCAGCTGTCCAGTACTCCAGTGCTGGTTTTCAATGGTTCTCTAACTGATATCAATCCGTGATCAACTCGTAAAACATAACTAATCCTTACAAACCAAACTATAGAAAGTTAATCTGATGCTCGCTAGTGACTTGCTACAGGTTGGAGTTTCCTGAGTTCTAGTGAGAAGTCGTGACCAGTGAGGTCCAATTAGATGTCACGTGTGTGGATGGATGTCCCACCAACGACAATGGTTGGGGTCGCGCTAAATCACGAATTGGTAGAAGTTAGAATTCATGGGTTGGCCATTGAATCGGATCTCAGTGGCTGAATGGTATACGAGCTCGCTGGCCTTGTGCCCAGCTGTCCAGTACTCCCTGTGGCTGGTTTTCAATGGTTCTCTAACTGATATCAATCCGTAATCAACTCGTTAAAACAAAACTAAACCTTACAAACCAAACTATAGAAAATTAATCTATATATATGACATTAATTGTTTTGCTAGTTGACATTTAACTATGATTATAATCACAAACACTTTAATTGCATTTCATACTACTACTACTACTACTATTATTATTTCATATATTCACATCTTCGACCTAATTCCCTCACCGGATATAATTTCTTAAAAACCATGTATATTTGCCATTGTACAACTGGAAAATAAATTCGTTGAAAGAAGCCTCTTCGCTGAATATTTGTGTTCTTAATAATAATAATAATCCAGTATGAGTGTCGTTTTTCTATCTTAAACTTTTTTAATTTATTGGTCATAAAATGATTACATAATTAGCTGTTTTAATTTTCAGTCATATTATTTCTTACCTGTAGCACTAAGTCTCTGTCTACTTAAATTGGTCCATTGTCTCTTTCTCATTGTGAGAAATATATTCGAATGACCAGTTGTATAAAATATTTTATGTTAGAGTGAATGTCGAATGAACCGAAAATTCATAAACTACTCGCCTCATGACAGATTAATTACCTAATTCGACTTTCAATTATTATTATTATTATTGTTACCATTAATTTTCTTAATCTTTATTATGTGTACCTAGAAAAATGGTCTATCTGATGTACTTTAAATGGGTTTCAATAAGAACAGTTTCACAATAAGAACAACCGTGAAAGCTAAGTCTACTGATATCTTATTATCAATCGTTGATTAAATTTAATCCGCATGGTTGGACAATCTATTCAAGTGCTTTGAGTAGTCTTCTTTGTATCTCACTGATAATAATGACAACCTTTTTCAGTATGGTTTTGTCAGGCGAATAGATGTTCACATATTTACTAGTTGACATAAGGTGGTGATTAAATCATTCTCAGTTGGTGATGATTTATATCCCCTAACCTAAATAGGATACAAATTTTTCTTTACTGTTGAAATGATAATGCAGATATGCCTGTTCACATTTAGAATAAATGACAGGTATGTAGGACAATATTATTTACATCTGTCAATGAATTAATTGCTTATCTTATCAAAAAAAAACACAACAACAACCCAATATGGTCAAATATACTAGAACAAACTAGTTGAGTAAATAGATAAAAAAAAAGAGGAGTAAGTATTATTTACCTCTTTCTATCCTGTCATAGTTTATCAGTAGTTTCATTAAAATGAAGTAATGAAGTCCAATATGTCCAATGGAAGTCAGGGAGTAGTCAACAGCCGTTTCTTCCTAGTTTGAAACTATCCAATAATACGTATTTATGACTGAATCTAGAATCTTTAAGTTACAAGACTGAGGTGTCTAACCAGTGAACTACTTGGGCTGGAACTTGGTGATCCATGAATTCTAGCTTTTTCATTTCGGGACATAGCACTACTCTCAACAAGCGCCTTCGATACTCATGCAGTTCCTCCTGACTTGGTTGATCCCACTTGCCACGAATCCTCATTATACTTTGAAGAAAACTACCCAATAGGAATCAGTAAGCTGAGGAATGATATTTAAATTATGTTATAAACAGCTGGGGGTTGGTCTCTTCATCAGAAGGTCCTGACTTCGATCGCCGTTGAGGTTGTTTGTAAGAACTGTGAAGAGTTGCAAACTAGGACGAAATGGCCGTTCAGTATTCCCTTGTATTCACTGGTCTCAAACTGCTTCTTTTTCAGTGACAAAAACGACACTGAAGTGATTTCGAATTCCAACGAAAACCCACCGTCTATACACCAGTATAAGTATAAATGTTTTCTCAGTACTCAAAACCAATTGTTTGTACACTTTCGCGACTCTTCGGCAGAATATGCCGACAATTCCACCTAAAGCCTTAATCTAGGATCTGTAGGCTATGAGATAAACTCGTGTGGTGGACAAAAACAGACGTGTTATTGCCTGAGCACAGGAAACCAATCTTCGCATTTTACTGTATAGCTAAGCAAAGCTTTCTTCGAGGGATACAGTCTCAAAGTGCTCAATGACC
Source organism: Trichobilharzia regenti (assembly GCA_944472135.2). Classification (NCBI taxonomy): domain Eukaryota; kingdom Metazoa; phylum Platyhelminthes; class Trematoda; order Strigeidida; family Schistosomatidae; genus Trichobilharzia; species Trichobilharzia regenti. Next base: position 63,861,588 of record OX235265.1, on the reverse strand, counting down.
CCGAAATGTAGTTATTTGTCATAAAATCAGTGATACCATTTAACAATAAGGATTAATCAAAACTCAGAATCACCTTGACAATGCTGCTAGATAACTATACGGATCTAGTACTTTCTCAGTTATAAAGCAAGCACTGTACAACAATATTGACAAAAAAAGCAGTCGTAAGAAGTACCCAAAAATCAAAGAGAATGTTTCAAACAAGGTAGAATTAAGACTCTATCTGCAAGAATCACGCAATAAACACTTTCTGAAGATAGTCTAAGGTCAGAATGATTTTGACTCACTCAAGCAAAATCACTGTAGTAAAACAAAACCCTACCAATAACAACACACAGCAACAAAGGGAAACATTAGAATTAGGGTTTAGACAAGAAAAAAGTCATCTGGTGATATACAAAAGTTAGAACAATGACATACAGGCTAGGCTACATACAACATTAGTTATAACACTCAAATATCAATATAGTAAAGAGATTGTTTAGGGAGGATTTTCTAAACAGTTATTCCTCTACACCTCGTTGACCATTCAACTGAATGTTCAGTGGCTCCTTGACCAAAGCCAGTTCTTGATCAGTCTGTAAACTGCTAATTACAACACTGAGCACAATAATCAGATGAAAGCCGTAGACTTAAAGTGATTATCGCCTTACATTGGATTCCTCATGAAATATTGATGTGTGGAAGAAAAACTAATTATTCGGTTTTTGAATCAAGGATTGTCTTCTGATTAAGTTGTGATTAAGGTTGTAAATATATATCTATCTAAAAATCGTAGAATAGTATATTTTAAAAGTTGATTTGTAAAAATTAGATTCGTTTTTTGAGTGTGATATCAGTTAGATAATCATTGAAAATCAGGGAGTACTGGATGGTTGAGAATGAGGATGTAGTTTCCATCGATGACATCGGTTGGTGGTCGCACTAAAATTACGAATTGGTAGAAGTCAGAATTCATGAGCTGGCCACTGAATCCAGTCCCAGTGGCTGAATAGTATACTTTGCTCGCCTTGTAATCAGAAGACCTTGAGTTCGAGCTCTATGGAGTGAGGGTGTACTGCCGATGATTCCCAAACTAGGGTGACAAACTAGCTGTCTAGTACTCCAGTGCTGGTTTGTAATGGTTCTCTATCTGATATTAATCCCTGGTTGAACTCGAAGAATCGGATATATTACTGACTGTTTTGAGTAATTTAAAACAGCTCATGTTAAACCATATTGATGGCATCTTTTTCAGTCTGTATTGCCTTTCATTGACCTATATTACTTGACTTAGTGACTACGATTTTTTTATGTCAAATAAGTCATACAATCGCATTTATATAGATTAGTTTACATGGATACAATTATTACTTGTTTGATTCCACATAGTTACGAAGGTGATAATAATTTTCAACTTGATATGGAAGTTTGAAGGTACGAATATAGATTACAAGGGGCCTAGAGAAAAGATTTCATAAGATTAGAAAACAGTTGCAACGTATACAAAACTAATATTTTATAACTGGAGAAATAATTTTAAAGGCGAATAAAAGGTGATAATTATTTTCAATTTGAAATGAATTACAAGAGGCTTAGATTCGAAAGTTACACAGGGATAGAATGAATTACTGGTGTGAACAAAATGAGCATGGAAACAAATTGAAATCAAAATTTTCAACTTCAGATGTAAGTTAGGAGGTGTGATATATATTACAAGAGGCATAGAAACAAAAATTTACACAGGATTAGAATACAATTGTAAAATGGTTATTCTAAACGGGTTTCAGGTGTGATCAGGAGGAGCATGGAAACAAACTTCAAATAACTGATTTTATAACTGAGAAAATAGGATGAATTGAATGAAGACAAAGAGAGAAAAATACACACACGGAGAACAAAACAAAAAACTCAAGGGTAAGGGAACATATCGAACTAGGTAGTTGTAAAGACTGGACTAGTTTCTTTTGAACACACAGCTCCGGCTTTTTCATGCGTATGTCGCGAGAGCTTCCACAGTACAAAGAAGTCGGAAACGCACTGCCTTTGGTAAACACAAATCTACTCTGTACCAAAAGTACTGTAAGGAATAAAACTCTTCTTATTATTAATGTTATCCAGTGAATTTAGTTTCATCCTTAAATATTTTTTTTCAGCCACCCGTCTAAATCGTAACAAAACACACGTGTTACAGCTTATCTCAATTAAATAATCTTTTCCACATGCTTGTAAATCCTTTTGGGAATTAAGAATTTCATTAGACTTTTATGGAAGTTTTATTATTTATATAAAAAAGTTACTTTTACATCACATAAAGAAAATAATATCAGTACTGTCTGTTATATAACGTCTACTGTCAGAATACGGAAGATAAGAAATGAGTTTGTTTTCTGGATAAAAAATACTTATTTGTGTATCCTTTCATTACCTAAGTCACTAAAAGCCCTAGAGATGCTTTATAATCTTTAATAGGTCTAACTGGATGAAAATTTGCCCTAAGTTTTATGAAAAACATTACTTATTTCTTGTGGTAGTATTTTAAGTCTGAATATTTATCTGAAGAGAGCGGCAAATAGCTATCTAATGGTTGAGGCTTTAATGCGAAACAGTGAAAACAATAGTCAAATCGAAATTCAGGATGCATGATACTGATAACAAATTTGAATTAAGCAAGAACAACAGTGGTTTGTGCAAAATACTATGGTGCCATCATTGCTTATTTCGTTGGATTCTCATCAGCTGCTTGCTCACAGCCTAAATCAATTATGAAATTTACGTACAGAAAAGTTTTAACATACTTGCAATTTTTACATGCTGTCAGTTGACAGAAAGTTCCATAATTAGTGAACAGTGATCATAAAATTGCGCTTGTATAGTTTTCGCACAGGCGATTCACGTTTAAACAAAATAAATGTGTGGTGGAGCTTTTACTCTGTTAGCGTAGTATCCCGAATTCAAATAGAAAATAAAATACCAAATCAGTTTATTTACTGGAAGAATATATTAAAATTTCGTTACTTTGGTTTACAAAGATCCAAAAGCCACAATAAACGTAATAGACTCCAGAGGCGCTGCGGGAAGACTGCTCCAATACTAATTCTCCAATGTTGACGTTGCCGGAGGTCGACCAAAGTACGTAGAAAGAAACTACGGTGTTCATGCGAAAATTTGAGATATAAAGCAGGTGCTCAGAATTGATCGATGGCAGTTGGGATGGTGGAGAAGACGGAGAGTTGGAGGCAGAACTATATATTTATTCAAAACCGGAGGTAAAGTTCAAAGTAAAGAGTTTATGGTTAAAACAAAGTAATGTACAATATGTTCATTTCTTACATAGTAGTAAAAATTGGATAAGTTTATTTTTGAGGAATCCACAAATGTATGCATACAATGGAACAGGAGTTACGTATTAAAGATGAAATATGCGTTAGATGCAGAGTGGCTAATTAATTAGGTAACAGTGTACTGAGTTCAACTCAGTTCAACGCTTGAAACTAGATTTATGTGTTCAGAAAGAAGTAGTTATTAGTCTTTCTTCGCCCATTCTCGTAACTGAATGTCTTTATTCTTTCTTTCATCTGATTACGTAATCTTTGTCTTTAACCTCACCCCCCTTTTATAATCTTTAATTTTGCTTGTCTCTTGTTTCTATGATTTGAGTTGAACTCAGTACATTGTTACCTAATTTATTAGTCACTCTGCATCTAACGCACACCTCATCTTTATTACTTAATTCCCTTACCATTATGTGCATACACTTATTTTGTTTAAACTTGCATCACCTGTGCGAAAACTATACAAGCGCAATTTTATGATCACTGTTCACTAATTATGGAACTTTCTGTCAACTGACAGCATGTAAAAATTGCAAGTATGTTAAAACTTTTCTGTACGTAAATTTCATAATTGATTTAGGCTGTGAGCAAGCAGCTGATGAGAATCCAACGAAATAAGCAATGATGGCACCATAGTATTTTGCACAAACCACTGTTGTTCTTGCTTAATTCAAATTCACCAAGGGGAATAAAAGCATGAAGTCAACAAATTTGTCATAATTGGGGAAGTTGATTTGTAAGGATTTGGTTTGTTTTTTGAGTTTCACCACAGATTGATATCAGTTAAAGAACCGTTGAAAACCAGCACTGGACAACTGTTTTATCCGAGTCTCTTTGATTTCATCGACAGTACGCACCTAAACCACGGGGCTCGAACCCAAGACCTACCGGTTACAAAGCCAGCAAGCTCGTATGCCATTTAGGCATTGGATCCGATTCAATGGCCAGCCCCTGAATTCTAACTTCTACCAGTTCGTGGTTTTAGTGTGAAATCTATCCTCACTTCTGACCGTCTAGTACTCACTTGTTTTCAATGGTTATCTAACAGATATCAGTCTGTGGTCAAGCTCGAAAAATAATTAGAAAAAATGATCTATAATACATTAATAGAATGATCAACGGGTTTGAAGACACTAAACTCACAAGAGACAAGTCAGTTATCAAAATGCTTTATACTAGCTATTTGATCAGCAGAACAAACTCAGAAATTCAAGAAACACATGTGTACAGGAAATCAACGCATACGGAACAAAAATACTCAACTACAACGGCAGTAATTCGATGTTACACAAAGGAATTTGTCTAAAAGCATTTTTCAGAAGAGCTAAAATTCAATGCAGCACTTCGGAAGAGAAGAGAAATGCTAATTAACTGACATCGAGAAAAACGGTCACCCCTACAACTTCATCAAAAAATGTCCGAAATGGAATTAAAATATCAGCAAGAAACCATCCTCAGAAACCACAGGAAAATTTATCCTGCCATTAGTGAAGAATCTTTCTGAAATAATAGTTAGAATATTGAAACGATTTGAAAACGGCATAGCACACAAGCCAACGAAATCACTTCGATAAGTGTTAAGCAGACCATAAGAAGCAGTAGCAAATGAAGACTAAATCAACACCATACACAAAATGAATTAGGTTAACCTCGATAAACACTATATCGGTCGTATCTGGAGTCTGCTTCGACAGTAAAACTAGCTATCAAAAGAAAAGACCTATATTTTTTCATACCGATTCATGCAGACGACTACGGAAACCTATTAGGCTGGGAAAATGTAGAAATTTCAAGCAATGAAAGCACCATAAACGCCACGGATTCCCATGGAGCCTGATATTCAGACAAAGCAGCGATTAGCGGACTTGTTAATATTTTTCGAATCTGTCAGGTAATAGAGAATAAGCTAAATGATACAAACGCGGAATTCTAGGTCAGTAAAGATGATCGGTATTGATGCAAAATTAACAACTAATCGCAACAAAGGAGATGCATTCCATATTAAAGTTAGCACTCGAGATGTTATCCAGAAGGACAAAGAAAGCTTCACGATGAAATCACAGAGCTCAGAGAACACGTCCACATCAAAATGTTACATTTAGTAAATTTTCCTAAGAAGGTGAAAACTTATGATTGATGAGTAATTATTGATGGTTTCGATGATAAAGTCATTGTTGGTTGTTGTGCTTATTTTTAATTATTTGATTGTAAAGTTCTGGTATTTTGTCTGATAACTGTAGTCGTCTGTGACTGGTTTTGTTGATTACTACCCTTTGACATTAGATTTGACCTGTGGATCAGTAAATAGTGTCCACGTTTTGTTAACACTACAACGTTTTTGTTCGCATTAATTTATTGTTGAGGGAACCAGCAAAATACGTCGAAGGGGGACTATCTGTGGTAATTCAAGTGAAACAATGACCTGGTTAGAAGTTTGGTTCAATAGTTCAACTGACAGAATTCTAAACTAGAAATTTAATCTCCACTGGTTTTCATGTTCACCAAATTGGTTTTGATGACAAATACTCACCAGTGTCGTGAGCTGAAAACCTGGAAGTACTGGACAGCTATTTCGCCCCACTAGTTTGAGACTGTTTGGCAGTACGCACCCGCACTTTGTGGATACAAGGCAAGCTCGTATATCATTCAGCCAATGGGACCCGATTCAATGGCCAGCCCATGAATTCCGACTTCTACCAATTAGTGATTTTAGGGAGAAATCTACCCTCTATCCCGACTGTCCGGTACTCCCTGGTTTTCACTGGTTCTCTAACTGATATCATCCCGTGGTCAAACTCGAAAAATATGATTTTGTTCAGACAATTTGCATCGTTACTTATACTTCTATTGTTGTTATTTCTTCTTTTGTGATATTTATATATTCGCTCAAAGAGTATTTAAATATCTTAGAAATCTTCACTTTAGTAGGCTTTTGTTTTGTCTTTAAGTTTTAAGAGTACCCATTCACCTATTCTATTAACAGATAAATAATGAACGACCTCTAAAAAGCTATTTATCTCTGTCATAGCTTCAACAGTACATCCTTTTTCTCTCATGTGGATGCTTATTAGAAAATCGAAACATTAAAATATTTAATGGACTCAGTTTTATTGTTGCATTAAAGTTCCTCCTTGGTGAGGGTGCATCAAGAGATAGGCTCAGGTAATTCCAAACTAAATGTATCATTTCACTGATAAGAGAAACCGGTATTCCACTAATTCACTGACACAATATTTATTGCAGTCATCTATAAACCTGACTTGCACCACGCACGTGGTCCAGTTTAAAATTCAAACCCGCCTAATCCTTACCCTTTTCTTACCGGTAATATGCTCGATAATGACAGAAGACTGGGAGTGAGAATAGCAACCCATCCCCGTTAAAAGTGCTACTGCAATTGAAACTCCACAGCTCAGTCTTCAAGCCGTATATTTCGCTAGGAAGGTAAATGGAATGAAAAGAAACTTGACTCATTCTTGCCTTATACTTCTGAATACTTTATATAACTGACGGACAGAAAATTGTCGGAAAGAACATTTATTTTAAGATAGTTTCAAGCTGTAATAAATGTTTAGGAGATGACTGCGCAATAACTCATGAATTATGCAAAATATAACTAGAACCTCAATAGGAAAGTCCAAACAAAAGAAGAGAATGGAATAATTATAAAATGGATAAGGCCTTTGTATTTCTTCAGAACTAAAATCTCAGGTTATAACCGTATTGTTTCAAAATGAATTAGTTTTATTGGATAATAGTTTTACTAAAAAAAGTATAATCAGAAGTAATGGTTGGTAGTTGATGAAGAAATTAAAAATCTAATCTCATCAGTATTCAGACTGACAGCCTCAAGGGTATTAACCCGACATTCTAACTTAATGAGTTAGATGATGACCTAATCGCCACCAAATCATCATGAGTGTCATCCAACTCTCGTGTAAACTAGTGATTCTTAACCGTCAATATAACACCACATCAGCTGTCATTTCCACACGTACTGAAACAGAAAAAAGAATTGAGAACGGCATGTTCATTTTTCGTGACTTTATTTGGAACTAACTGACAGACTGGTGTATCTACTAAACTAAGGAATGGCGATAAGAGATTTCTAGACTTTCAAATGTTTCTGCATATGACCTAATTTAGAATTCTAAGTTACCATAGGCAACACGACAGAATTTACTCAGTTTTTAGGTGAACGAAAGTAGCTGAATGCTTAAACAAAGCGTTGTATTGTTGTCTCTTTTAGTTTTTAGAGGGATAAAGGGTTTCAGACGCACGTCTCTACTGCTCTGAGTTCTCCGCCAAAGTTTCCATTAGGTTCCACGGTTGCCTACATGCTTTCATCTCCTCTTTAAAATGACCTCCTCCATACCACTCTCGCACTGATGACCAACTCGCCGCTTTCCATTCGGGTTTCATTCGAGCGATGGTCTGGCGGGTGATATCACTTGCTTGATGATTTGTTTTCTCAAAGTATGACCAATCCACCTCCATTTTGTCCCGCATATTTGTTGAACAGTTAGTTCCTCCTGGGTTGGTTCGTTTATTGTCAGAGATCTCTCCCTATTGCTAATATTTTCTGGTTGGCCATCTGATCCTGAGTATTGAGCGAAGATAGCTGTTGATGAAGGTCTGTAGTTTTTCAGAATGCTCTTCATGATGCGCCAAGTCTCTGATCCGTATAGCGAGTACCACTGAATTCACACTGGAGTTGAAAATCGGGATCATATTTTCATTTTCATGCTGTTGCTTATCTTGCTTTCCCGATCTTTGATTTGATATCCTTATCAAATCCGTCCGCCTGTAGTTGAAACGGTTCTTTTCAGCTAGGTAGGTAGCTAAAGAAGGTTGCTTCTATCAGACTTCTCCCACTTAGGATGATTGTTGTCTGTTGTTGTTATTGCTGTTGCTGTTGGCAAGGAATCTTCATCACTTCTGTTTTCTTCATGTTCACCTGAAATATTATCTTCTCTGGATGGTTCTTCTGCCAACTTGTTGCTTTCCAATTGCATATCTTTACGTTTGTGAGAAATCGGACATATATCATCAGCAAAGTACAGATCCTCCAAGTTCTTACTTATGTGGGTTCATTTAATGCCTTTTTTCTCGCTTCCCGCTGCCTATCGCCCTATCCAGTCTACCGCAATCAGGAAAATCATTGGAGACAGTGGGCAGCCAGCCTGTGTTACTCCCGTCTTCACTTCGAAGGATTTCATGAGCTTCCCGTTGTGGATTATTTGGCAAACAGCATTGTCGTAAAACTGTTAGATGAGGTGTATAATTGCTGGCGGCATGGTAAACAAAGCGTTGATGCCTTTTTTGATTTAATTGTATTCTTAATGAACTTTTCAGTTTATGTATAATATGGCGTCTTATTAAAATCAACTTTGGGAATCCTTAAATTACTTCTTAATAAGGGGTGTATATTTATTTAATGTCAATTAAATAAAGTGATTTGTGTGATCTCAAAGCATCCTTATCTCTATGTCACTATCAGTAAATCAAAAGTTGGGAGAAATTAGCAACTAAGGCAATCTTTGTTAGTATCCTTTTCAGTCAAATTCCACTTCGACCCTTAGAGAAACTGATATTAATTTCAGCAAATAGATGATATTCTTTATTGAAGATTCATAAGTCAATTGTCTGTTTATCAGACACACCTTATATCAGTGAAAAATGTCCAGTTTTTCTGCCTAATTTGTGATTTTCCTTTTTTCTTTAACTTTCCGTGTGTAAGTCTGAAACTTCACCGGAAGATTTAGAATATGTATATATACACTTTAAACTCCATACAAATGAAAGTTTATCATACCGATTTCATAACTTGAAAAACAAGAAAACAAAGCGACAAAAAAAAACGAAATGTGAATTGTCTTCTTTCTGTCCTGAATTTGACCTTTCATATTCTTCTTTTTTTTTCTACGATTGTAGAAATGATTCTCCGTAATAAGTATGTACATATACGTATTCAGTTGATGTACAGATCTGTATCCATTCATAAATTTCAAAGAAATTTAAAAATTGCCTGAACCAATATTTTGGTAGAAATGATTGATGGCGGTTTTTAAGAGTTAAGTACATTTAAAGAAAGTAGAAATAAAAAACTACTTTCATTGTTTTAAAAATTTATTGATCGTTCTATTTTTATAAAATCTTATTTCAGTTATTGAAAAAAAAACGGAAATGAAACTCGTAGACAAAAAGTGATGTGCTTGAACTACTAGTTGACAGCAGTGCTAGTTAATAAATATTTGCTATTATTATTATTACTATTCCTTTAGGTACCACGTGGAACATAGGTTTTCGACAGAACATCTCAATTTGATTTTGTTCTGTGGAATTTTATTCGGTTGACTTGCAGTTCGCCCATAAGCTTTCATATCTCCCTCACACGACCTCGTGCATGTCACTTTTGCATTTACGTTTCACTCGTCGTGTTCCATTCAAAGTTCCTTTTGTGGGTCTGATTTGCATCTGCTGCCATTCTGTGGTCTCTGCAGCACTTCTTTAATTCATTCCCACTTTGCTTCTGCATATTTGTCGAGAAAAAGGTTATTGGCTGATTCGTTTCCAGAGTTCTTGACTGTGCGTCGGTGGCAGAGTCGTTAGGACTCTCGCCGACCGTGCACATGGTCGGCCTGCAAAATTTGGGCTACCGATATCCATGCTGAAAATTCCATACTTGTGCCAGAAATACGGATTGTAATCAAGCTGTAATCAAAAAAACAGTAAGTAAAATAGTAAAATAATTCTTGCCAACCGGACATTTGATCTCCCGCAGAGTGTGGAGATAATTGTTGATAAAAGTCTACAGTAACCTGTTGGAAACGCTTTTCGCGGTGCGCGAAATCTCGGAATAACACAGAATAACAGAATCTTGTTCCGTATGCAGAGCCTACAAGATCTTCATACCAGTTTCAAATGAGTGAAAGTCTGTCTGGCCTTCTCTATCCTCCCTTTACCACTTTCATCCATGCCACAGGCTTTATTTGAAACTATCTATCTATCAAATTGTTTCAAAAATTAGTTTGTAGGGATTTCATTACATTGGTTAGAGGATTTCATTGTCAACTGATATCGGTTAGAGAACTATTTGAAAACCTGGAGGTACTTGACAGCTATTCCACCTTAACACTTTAGGACTGCTCGGAAGTACGCAATTACATCACAAGAATCGAATCGAGGACATTCTGGTTACAAGGTGAGCTAGCTGGTAGACCACTAAGCCATTGAGACACGATCCAGTGTCCAGACCATGAAATAAAACATCTGTCAATTCACGACATAGCCCGACAACTTCGAAATGTCTTCCTAGATGAGAAACTGTCCTCACCTTCAACCTGCCATAGCTCACTGGCCTCGACTTCTCACTAAATCTCCAGGTAGCTACCTGTATAGGACCAGTCACTAGTGAGCACCAGACCATTTTTCAAGTATTGGTTTTTGTGGGGATTTTCTTTAATTGACTACAGGATTTCATCACTAGTTAACATTAGTTATAGAACCACTGGGAAACCTGGGAGTATTGGACAGCTGTTTCGTCCCCTTGGTTTGGGTTTCTTCAGTATTTCGAAATGAGGAGGAAATTTCAAAAATCCTTTCAGTATACCTTAAGAAAATGAAACAGAACGATTAAAATGTTAATCCGTCATTTATGTAAACAAATTTTATTTAAAATTGAACAAAGATAGCACAATGTGTAGAAATTTTGAATTGCTTAATTTTCAAATTTTGTTCTTATTAGAAAAAACAATGACAGCCATGTTTACAGAGATTCATACACCTGTGCAAATTTATCTATGGTGTAGTCAGCCTTTCTGGCTAAAGACAATCAGTGCCTAGGCAATTGTTAAGATTTATTTCTAATTTTTCTTCAAGCGTATAAAAAGCAGATATCAGTATTGTTAGAATTAATAACATTACCACTAACTGTAATAAATTATGTTTTCGTTTTTTGTCTAACTGTATGACAGAATCATATTTGTCGTGAATGATTATTATTCAGCCTCAGACCAAAAATATAGTAACCGTATTCTGTTTAAAAATTAAAATTCTAGTGGGAAGTCGTGAGCAGTAAGGTACAGCAGGTTGAAGGCTAGGCAGTAATTCGTCATAAAAGACATTTCGAAGTGGTCACGCTATGTTATGACTTGACAGAAGTTAGAATTCATGATCTGGCTGGACATTGGAACAAGGGTCCCTGTGGGTTCACGATCTACGAGCTAGCTCGCCTTGTAATCAGAAAGTCGTGGGTTTGAAGCCCATGGTGTGAGTGCGTACTTCTGAAGAGTGCCAAACTAGTGGAGCATAATAGCTGTCCAGTACCTCCAGTTGGTTTTCCAATGGTTCTTTAACTGATGTCAGCTGATGATAACATTCTCTAACTAACTAAAAAAAAATAAACACACATTCTGTCTTTAGTATATGTTCATTTATTTATAAATTATTAATACAACGTGTATACTACTTATTAGGCAATAACTTGTACTAAGCTTATCAGTGTAGACATAGTTTTCTATCCAGTTACATATGACAGTAAAAATGTTTACATTCTGTCTGACAAAGTGAGTGATATTACGTTTCTTGTGTTCATATGTGTGTGTGTGTGTTCAGATACAAAAGTTATTTTCATACGTGTCTTATCCTTTTCTCTATACAGTGCATTGTTTTCGTTTTATCTGTTGACCAATTTTCATTGAAGCTGACTACATCAGAAATACCTACTGAAAACAAGTATATAGTCGATAATGACGCGATACAACATCGTCTTATGGATTATGTAAGTATAAATTTTAAGTCAAGTCATTATTTAGCAGTTAAATTTTCTTCTTATTTATTTTTGTATTGGACATCTTACTGATATTTTCTACAGATTTTGTGGAAAAAATAACAAGGGTGCTACAGTGTTAGCATGTTATGAAATAAACAGAAAGATCTAATAAGTGTTTACTAATTTCCAATTAGCTTTTTATTTATTTCATTGCATAAAGGATTTCATTATGAGCTGACATCAGTTACAGAAGCATTGGAAAACTAGCAGAGAGTACTACACAGCTGTTTCGTCCTAATTTGAGGCTCTTCGTCATTACGCGTCCACTGGAGTTCAAACCCAGGACCTTCTAGTTACAAGGTGAGCTTGTATACCATTAAGGCACTGGGACCTGCTCCAGTGGTTCTTGAATTCTTACATCTGTCAATTCACGACATATCGCGACCGTTTCACAATGTCTTCTTCGATGGGTTAACGCCTGATCTTCGACCTGCTCTACTAAACCGGTCACGGCTTCCCACCAGCACCCCAGGTTAACTACCTGAATAGGGACAGTCGCTAGTGAGCATAAGATTAATTTTCAAGTATTGGTTGTGTAAGGATTTTGTTTGATTGCACGGAGGATTTCATCATGAGCTGATATATTTTTTTAAAGTTACTTTTGATTATCAAGTTGTTTGATTGACCTGAAATGTCCGGTCAAATAACTTCATGTTAATCCTCAGACATAATCGAAGCGTCTGTAGTGGGAGCCAACACGTCAGCAAAGGTAGAATATTTTGGTTCAGATAATCAGTGCATAAACTGAAACTGATTTGAAAACAAACAAAATTAAGTCATTCTTGTTTTACAGAAGGTGGCTATCGTGGATAACACTTTGATGTCTGAAAAGTTGGGTACTGGAATTTGAGTCTAACTGGGTATGTAACGACAAAAGACAAAGGCAAGGCAACAGATTGTCTATTGAGAAAATGTACATTATTGTCAGCGGAGAAGCAACGTCTTCTGACTGGTTGTCTCCATACACACTTTGGTTTGACACTGATAAGTAAGTGATGACAAACACCTGGTCATTCGTCTTTGGCACAGACTGAATTCTATTAGTCAAGTTTGCATTGTGGCCACTAAGCTTGATGGCTTATCGTCACAGTGCGCGATGAATTGTTGTTATTAGATCGTAGGGTACGATCGGTAGGAAGCCTTGGATCTGTGGTTCGTGCTTGTTGGCAATCATGAGTCAGTAAGCCCTATCAGCAGTTTGAGATACACAGTCAAGTTATCCAGTACTGAAAACAAAGTATTCACCACTGAGCTATTCACGCTGGGGATCGAGCTCCTCTAGGACTGTAATGGATGTTATGTTTGGATGCTAGCCAGGAACTAATATCATGCATTTGTTCCTTTGTTTGGTGCGAAAGGAATTATATCAGCTGTGAAGACTGTAGTTTGACCTTAAAATCCCAGTAACAGTAAGACTTGATATAAGAATAAAACTTGGGCACTGTCGTAGAGCATAACTCCATCAGGGATAAGATTTTATTTCGATAAATCACACAGTGTTGCACAGTAATATTAACTGATGACGTTTCCTGTACAAATTATTGCTCATAATCATAGTAAGGTAATCACGCAACTTTCCTTCAACTTCGTTTATATACATGAGACAGCTGGGAAAATATTGCTCACAATACATTTAATCCTACTCCGAAAATATGGTGGAGATATGTGGATGACACTTTCACACCCAGTGTTGAAAACAGAACATTTCTGTAGCTTCTTGACACATATAAACTCACAAGTAGAAGGAATAAAACTCACATTTGAATGGGAAAATGAACAAGAAGAATTAGCCACGTTAGATGGGAAAATCAAACGAACAGAAGAAGGTTGACTGCACACTAGCGTTTATAAAAATCCAACGCATTCTAATGGATGTTTAGACTTTAATTCATCTCATCCGTCGTTAACTGTTAAGGCAGGCTTAATTAAGTGTCTAACGAACCGATCAGTAGCACTAAGTAGTACAAGAAAAGGCTTAAGTGATGAAATAAAGCAGATAGAAGAGATGTTGGTGTCAAATGAATATCCTATGAAATTCATTAGGAAGATCACAAAAGGTCAAAATAAAAGTAGAAATAATGGTGAAACTAAAATTGATAACGTAAATAGGAGAGAACATAAGACATCCGCTGTTATACCTACCATATAAGGAGGGAGCATCTGAAACCCTCCCTACATAGGATTCCCAATAAATGGGCATTTAGGGTGGCATTCTAACCTACAAATGCATTCAGAGACAAGCTGTGTAGTGCGAAGGAGCTTGTCGGTTGACCCAATTAAACAAGTTAATATAATTTATAAAATACCTTGCAATGACTATGAGTTAAGTCAAATTCATGCATCAAACTAGTAGATCGAGAGTAGTCAGATCGCTTCAGAACATAAGAATTTAGCTGAGGTTAGAATAACTGATCCCACTCGCGAAGATAATTAATTTAGAAAACGCTCAGCACTACATGCACTGCATGCATTGACACACAACTATGCAACAGAGTGGGACATAGTCAAAATTCTAAAGAGTAATATAGTTAGTTGTAGAGAGAGGTGGCTGATTATTGAATCCTTGTTCGTCGAGTTCGAACCCAACATATACTACAGAAATGACTCAACGCAAATGTCGGAGATATGGAAGATACTGCAACCAGTCAAATTGGAGAATAATAATTAATCTTTTTTTATTATTAATATTGCTCTCTTGGGTTCTTAGTGGAACATAGGGCTTCAACTGCACGTCTCCGTTTTCTTCTGTCTTCTGATATACTTTTCGCCTGTATCAATGTTAATCCATATTCTTTCAACTCCTCTTCACACGATCTCCTCCATGTCACCCTTGCACCGACGTCCCACACGCCGCTTCCCTTTCGGCCTGGTTCCACTCGAGGGCCTGGCGCGCGATGTCCCCCAGCGGTCTCCTCAGCGAGTGTCCAATCCATCTCCACTTTCTCCTGCATATTTGTTGGGCAATTGGTTCTGGCTTTGTTTGTTCCCATAATTCCTTGTTGGTGATTCCTTCCGGCCCGGCCATCTGATCTTCAGTATAGAGCGAAGACAGTTGTTAATAAAGGTCTGTAACCTTTTGGAAATATTCTTTGTGACCCGCCAAGTTTCTGATCCGTATAGAAGAACTGACTGACTTGACGTTTGTATTGAAAATCCGAATTTTGTTGGTGATGCTGAGTGACGAATATTTACAGATTGGTTTCAGGCTGATGAATGTGTTTCTCGCCTTCCCGATTCTCGCTCGATTTGACATCCTCGTCCGTTCCTCCTGTAGTTCAGACAATGCTCAATGCTAGATAAGTGAGTGAATGAAGTAACCTCTTTCAAATCCCTCCCGTTGATGGTGATTGGCGCTGGATGTTGCTGTTGCTGTTGTTGGTTGGTTATTTTCATAACTTCCGTCTTGTCTATGTTTACCTGGAGTCCTGTCTTCACTGTCTGCTTCTTCGACCAGTTTGTCGAATGTATTCAATTCGCATGGTAACATTCCAATAAGTTAATTATTATTTTTAATATAAAAAAAGCTTATTTTTCATCTGATTGTATTTTATTCATAACACTAATAACATTATTTCTGAATGTACTTATCTTATATTGATTTGTATTCAAATGTCAAATCAATGTTTACTCACTTATACAAATGAAGTAAGAAAGTTATTTGAGTCAGTACCTTGATATGTTTATGAGCAGCAGTAATTTGTGATCGAAACGTTGTCTGTCATCAGTAGATATAACTCTGTATAACTCTGTGCGACTTTATCAAAATAAAATCTTCTCCATAATGGAGTAAGACAATATTTTGCATTCATTTTAGTTCTAATGTTTTTTGTTTTCATGCTAGTGAGCTTGTCTAAACAAATCATTTTTTGTCGTTGTCTTGTTTTTCTTTGATGTCCTACTAAGATTTTTATCTTTCCTTATAACATAAAAGACTGGCAACTAAGTGTATCTATCTTAATTGAACTTTCTTCTAATTTGCTTTTGTAATAATTGTGTTTTTTTATTAGTCTATATTTATCTTGAGCAGCGCCCATTCAAAAACATAATGATTACAATAATATAAATGGAAATATTAGGAATCTGCGGTCTAGAAGAAAATAATTTTTCACTACTATCACTGAAATTCTATTAATAGAGAAGTTCGACTAAAATTTATATTCTATGGTTGGATTGTAAGAATTAGATTTGATTTTACGAGTTTGATCACGGAATAATATCAGTCAGATAACCATTGGAAACCAGCACTGGAGTACTGGCAGAGAGCTGTTTCATCCTAGTTTGAGGATTATCGGCAGTACACACCCACACCATGGGGTTTGAACCCCACAGAGAATTGGTAGAAGTGAGAATTCATGGGTTGGCCACTGAATTGGGTCCCAATGGTTGATTTTTGTACGAGATTGCCTTGTACCTAGACGGTTCTGGGTGTAAACTGCCGATGATTCCCAAACAAGGATGAAACAGTTGCCTGGCAGTACTTCAGTGCTGGCTTTCACTGAGTCTCTAGCTGATATCAATCCGTGGTCAACTTGTGGAGTGTGTATGGCAGTTATAATAATCTGTATTGTATGTCTGTTTTTGTCTCATAGTGCATCATCAACTGAAGAGGCTGGAATAAGCGCCGGAGATTTCGGAGAGTAGTGATACAGTCTGATTCTGTTGGCTTCTTGTCGCTTGAAGAATAAAGTTTGATCAGTAATGACGGGTCCACAAGAACTACTTTTGTTATAGACTTAGCTATTGTTTTGTTTGATTATCGCTTAATTCCATACAGCATTTTTGATACGGCTATGGAATTTTCAGCATGCGATATTGGTAGCTCAAATTTTGAAGGCTGACTATTGATATTAGGTATGCGTCGGCCAGGGATCGAATCCCGGACCACGTGCATGGTCGACAGGAGTCCTAACCGCTGTGCCACCGACACACCAGATTATTCAGAGCGATTGGTCGTGAATAACTCCTACAAGATTTAGGTTTGCGGATACCTTTAGCCGTATGAATACTAGGGTGATGTATATATACATATATATTTATTTGATAGATTTGATAGCTAACAATTAAATTCATCTGGTGAACACTAATCTATTCAAACATATTTTTTAAGAGGTCACTGATTTAGAACAATTATAAAATTTCTTTTTCAAAAGTGACAGATTGTTCTTCTAATATTGATTTTTAAATAGTGGCTAAAATTGAGATAGTGAGGAAATGTATCTGGTTTATTTGCTACTGACACACACACACATACACGGTATTCGCACTATAGTATGTGATAATGTTCTACGTAAAACTAGAATTCAGCAGACTCAATTTGAGAATTTTGAGTAGTCCTTATTCAACTACCTAATTTCACGAGAAAGGCCTATTTTATTGGAAGTCATTCATCAGAAATGACATTTTGTGGAAACGTTAGTTTCAGAAAGCAGTATGAAGTTATTGTTGAAGCATTTCATATCGGAGTGAAGAAACATCTTTGATTTTATTTTTACCCAAAAGTTAAAGTAAAATTCATGTTTCAATATCAAAGAATTTCTACATCCATCATGCATCATGCTAACAGAGATCAGTAAATTCAGTTTTTCAAAGTTGTCAACTGGGAAAATTCACCGCTAGCAAGTGATCCTTCGTCTTTAACAAATTTGATATTCTCATAATATATGAGGATAGCACTCCGCATCAAAAATAAGATCCGGATTTTCAACTCCAATGTGAAGTCAGTGGTACGTACTACACGGATCAGAGACTTGGGGCGTCAAAAAGAGCACCTCAAACAAACTGCATACCTTCATCAATAGCTGTCTTCGCCCAATACTTTGCTCAACTTCAGATGGCCGGCCAAAAAAGATCAGCAACAGGGATCTCTGGCAATGAGCGAACCAACCAGGAACCGATTATGCAACAAATAAGCAGGAAGAAATGGAGGTGGATTGTGGCCATACTCTGAGGAAAGCATCAAGTGACATCACTAGACAAGCCATTTTCGAGTGGAACCCGAAAGAGAAGCGGTGAGTTGGTCGTCAGTGCGAGGATGACTTGGAGGAAGTCATGTGAAGAGCAGATGAAAGCATATGGGCAGACTTAGAGAGGAGTGAAAACGTTGGCAGGGAACTGAACGTAGTGGAGACGCGCGACTGAAGCCCTATGTTCCTCTAGGAATTAAAAGAAATAATAATATATGAACTGCTAACTGAGAAAATTTTAATGCAATAATGCACCTTACTTCAAAACTTCAATGGACGACTTTCTCTACTTCACAAAATCATTATCATCTTTTGATTTAGAACATTTATTTGTTAATAAAGGACAGTATATTCTGTGTTACAGCACGCCTAATATAACAGAAGAAAACCAGTAATATTTCATACTTCACACTTATTAGAAATATGTCTTGATTAACTCACGGCTGAAGAGCTCTCTGATCATTCAATGTTTTTCTTCTGTTACTAAGTAATTTTCATTTCAGATTCAATTACATAAGAGTGCTGTATGTCACTTAAGAAGTTTGATTGGTTGGAGGATTTCATCGTGAGCTGACATCAGTTACAGAACCATTGGTAAACTAGATGGGAGTACTAGACAGTCAGCTGTTTCATCCCACTAGTTTGGGACTGTTCATCAGTACACAGCCACATCATAGGCTTCGAACCCATGACCTACTGGTTTGTGCTCCTGATGAAATCCTCTAACCAATCAAAGAAAATCCCTTAAAAAACCAACACTTGAAAACTGATCTAATGCTCACTAGTGACCGGCCTTATTCAAGCAGTTACCTGTGATTCTAGTGGGAAGTTGTCACCAGTAGGGTATAGCAGGTCTAATCGGAGACGGTTATTCATCTAAGAAGGCATTGTGAAGTGGTCGGGCTATGTCGTGAATTGACAGAAGTTACAATTCATGGACTGGCTGGCCATTGGATCGAGTCCCAGTGGCTTAATGTTATGCGAGCTCGCCACTATTGAAACTAGAATGTATTGGGTTTGAACCCCATGGTCTAGGTGCATACTGATGGAGAGTCCCAAAGTCGGACTAAACAGCTGTGCAGTACTCTCTGCTTGTTTTTCAATTGTTCTCTCACTGAAGTCAGCTGATGATGAAATCCTCCAGTCAATAAAACACAATCCTAAAAGACCCAATACTTGAAAACTAAAGAAATAATCAGAGTCCATTTCATTTATTAGGTTATCTAATTATTCACTGACCATCATGCATCAGATTTACTTTATTTCATTAAGTTTATACTATGCAATGACTACTATTGTCCAAAATAGATCTATTACTATTATTTATTTTTAATCAATTCTGATATGTCCATTGATTAATTAGACTAAAATATTCGACTTCTATTAACGTGTCAGCTTCTAGTGCGGATGATTCGACGATGTTTGAGGATTGACTTGAAGTAATTTGGTCAGTGATGATTAGCACTGGAATTCAGGACGCATATTTCGTCCAATTTGGAACTCATCATCTGAGTTTGCTTCCATTTTAGAGAAGAAGTAAAAGTGAGTTAAAAAATAAATAATAACCGATGCCTGTTGCACAAGAGATGACCCTCGTGCCTCAAGTGGTCAGTGGAAAACGCTTTGGTATCTGAAGCAACAGGTACTGGATTCTATCCTCAGTGAGCACATCATTACTGACTATAGGTTCTTGACTAGTTCGCTTACAGTGACACTTGCTGCTTATTTGTCTCGGCCAACTGATCATCAATATAGAAGGAAGGTAGCCGTTGATGAAGGTCTGCATTTCATTGGAAATACTTTTCGTGGTAAAGTGTCAATTATTTGAAATTATTATCTATCGTGTCACTAATTTACGAGTAATGAAATCCTGTCTTGCTTTCCCAATCTCATCCTGCCTGGCTTTGAAATATTCATACTTGCCATCTGTAATTAAAAACGACTCTGTCGATAGGAGCAATTACATTTAGATCTCCCCGTGGATGGTAACAGATACTTGTTATCTCTGTTGATTAGGTGTTTTCACCACTCCAGTCTTATCTGTGTTCACCTGGATTCCTTTCTTTGTTATTATATCAGCCACTTTAGTGGTTTTCAGCAATATACCTTCGAGTTTTTGTAACATGATACGTAAGTCGTCCGTGAAATCCAAATCTTCTAGCGTATTTTTGTCAGTCTTACCTATATCTGTCTTCCTAGGCCACATAATGAAGCATACCGAATGTCTTGCAAAGTTACGTAATATTCCGTAGATTTTCCAACTAGAAAAGGTGTTAATGTTTGTCATCTAGGGGAAATTTATGAATAGATTAGTTGTTTCATACATGCCCTTGTAAATTTAGATATTTATGAGAAATTAATTATTATTTTTTCATCAATACTGTATTTCTCACAGAAATGTATCATACCAATATGGTATCCATTAGTGTTGATAATAATCGTGATAGTTTTAGTATCCATTTATGAGCGCTTTTGACGAATAAGTTAGTTGGTTAGTTATCTATCATGTATGAATTCTTTTCCAACGCCATTTGTTTATATACTCTAGTTTTTGCTGAACAATTAATGTAAGCAAATGTTCAATAATTTTATTTATTACTTATCAGCTTCATTTGACTGGACACTAAACTCTATAAGATCATTCATTTATGGACAAAATATTATTACAACAAAATTAATGTACCACTTGTCAGAATAATAATAAATTATCTCAATACATTAAATACAGTTACATTTTTCTTACGGATATGTAAACTGCGGAATAATTTGTTGTGCTTAATAGACTGATAAATGCATTTCGACAGTTTTTTTTTAATAGGCTTTTAACTGTAGTGTTTATGTGATTCTAATGCCTTACCTTAATTTCACCCATTTGAGATCAGTCTTCAGTGTTTTTAATGACATAGTTGACAAAAGAAGTAAGCATTGAATAAATTTAAGGATTGTACGGAAAAGTAAGTGAATAGCTGCCTAAAAAGAACGGATGCACCAATAACCTTGAATAAAGCAACTGTAATGAAAAGTGAGTCTGTTCCCCCACTCCACTCTCCTAACCCTATTCTATCGGTAACCAACTCTAATAGCTCCTTAATTAGGTTCTCCTAGCTTTATTCTGTCCCTAGGCTTGTCCTAACCCTAATCTTTTCCCAGACTAACTTAAAACTAACCCCGCATTATGTTTGATATCCTTACAACTCATTCAACATTTCTTTTCATGACTGAAATGTTATTTTCAAGTATTGGATTTTCTAGGTATTGTGTTTGATTGATTGGTGGATTTCATCATCAGCTGACTGCAGTTAAACAACCAACTGGAAGTAGTGGACAGTCAGCTGTTTCATCCCACTAGTTTGGGACTGTTCAGGAGTCAGCAACCATATCACGGGGTTCAAACCCAGGAACTTCTGGTTACAAGGCGAGCTCGTAGACGATTCATCAGACACTGAGACCCGGTTGCTAAAGAGTCCCAAACTAGGACGAAACAGCTAGCTGTCCAGTACTTCAAGGTTTTCCAGTGTTTCTCCAACTGATGCCAGCACATGATGATACCGTCCAACCAATTAAATAGTTTTTAACCTGATTTTCGTAACTTACTTTGCGTGTTTCAAGACTGTTACTGTGTTCGTTCTTCGTGATCACTATATTTTAGTTTGGGCAAAGTTTAAAAGAAGCAGTCGAATCGAAACAGAACGAATGTACCAATGAACTAGAAGACAGTAATTGAGTTAGAAAGCTAATTATACCACAAACAGTCCTGAAATTTCAGTGAACGTTGATTTCAGTCTCACAAATAACTATTAGGCTTATATTTGAAGTCTTAGTAATGTAGATTAGTAATCGTTTAGACTGAGGGATATACTTGTTAAAAATGACTAAGCAGTGATTGTGTAAATTTAGTCTGGCACCTTTTCACTTGTCTGTTAGTTGGCATTTTCTTGATAAATTAATCTTTTTGTATTTTGCATATTTTATTTTTGATTCTGTTTAAAAGAGAAGTGTTGTAGCCATACAATTTACAGGGAAAAATATCTTTCTCATCAGACAGGTTAAATAAAGTAACTAGTATAAAATCAGTTGGTAGTAAACTTCATAGACATTACGCAAAGAACAGTGAAATACAGTTGGATTTTATTTTTTGTGTGTAATTGACTGCAATTCTTGTTGCAGGCCATAAATAGTTCTAACTTATTCTTCTTTCTTTTTTTGGAGAGGTATTTTTAGTGCAAATGTCATATAGTAGATGGAAGGGCTAAAAATACTGGATATCTTTAACATCAGAGACGTCAGCATGGAGTATTTAGGAATTATACAATAAAATACTACAAATGTTCATAAATTCTTTGTACATTTTGACTGTAAAACTGATAGGTAACTTCTTCATCAAGTTGGATTCAGTAAAATTAGGTGCATAATTTGCAATACTGATATTAATCCTTAAAAAGAATGTTTTCCATAAAATTAAAATTTATTGGTCTATATAAGTATAAAAACATGGGCACTGTCGTAGAGCATAACTCCATCAGGGATAAGATTTTATTTCGATAAATCACACAGTGTTGCACAGTAGTATTAACTGATGACGTTTCCTGTACAAATTATTACTCATAATCATAGTAAGGTAATCACGCAACTTTCTTTCAACTTCGTTTATATACATGAGACAGCTGGGAAAATATTGCTCACAATACATTTAATCCTACTCGGAAAATATGGTGGAGATATGTGGATGACACTTTCACACACAATGTTAAAAACAGAACATTTCTCCAGCTTCTTGACACATATAAACTCACAAGTAGAGGGAATAAAATTCACATTTCAATCGGAGAATGAACAAGGAGAATTAGCCACGTTAGATGGTAAAATCAAACAAACAGGAGAAGGTAAACTGTACACTAGTGTTTATAAAAAGCTAACGCATTCTAATTGATATTAAGACTTTATTTCATCTCATCCGTCGTTAACTGTTAAGGCAGGCTGAGTTAAGTGTCTAACGAACCGATCAGTAGCACTAAGTAGTACAAGAAAAGGCTTAAGTGATGAAATAAAGCAGATAGAAGAGATGTTGGTGTCAAATGAATATCCTATGAAATTCATTAAGAAGATCACAAAAGGTCAAGAGAAAAGTAGAAATAATGGTGAAACTAAAAATGATAACGTAAATAGGAGAGAACATAAGACATCCGCTGTTATACCTACCATATAAGGAGGGAGCATCTGAAACCCTCCCTACATAGGATTCCCAATAAATGGGCATTTAGGGTGGCATTCTAACCTACAAATGCATTCAGAGACAAGCTGTGTAGTGCGAAGGAGCTTGTCGGTTGACCCAATTAAACAAGTAAATATAATTTATAAGATACCTTGCAATGACTATGAGTTAAGTCAAATTCATGCGTCAAACTAGTAGATCGAGAGTAGTCAGACCGCCTTCAGAACATCAGAATTTAGCTGAGGTTAGAATAACTGATCCCACTCGCGAAGGTAATTAATTTAGAAAACGCTCAGCACTACATGCACTGCATGCATTGACACACAACTATGCAACAGAGTGGGACATAGTCAAAATTCTAAAGAGTAATATAGTTAGTTGTAGAGAGAGGTGGCTGATTATTGAATCCTTGTTCGTCGAGTTCGAACCCAACATATACTACAGAAATGACTCAACGCAAATGTCGGAGATATGGAAGATACTACAACCAGTCAAATTGGAGAATAATAATTAATCTTTTTTTATTATTAATATTGCTCTCTTGGGTTCTTAGTGGAACATAGGGCTTCAACTGCACGTCTCCGTTTTCTTCTGTCTTCTGATATACTTTTCGCCTGCATCCATTTTAATCCATGTTCTTTCAACTCCTCTTCACACGATCTCCTCCATGTCACCCTTGCACCGACGTCCCACACGCCGCTTCCCTTTCGGCCTGGTTCCACTCGAGGGCTTGGCGCGCGATGTCCCCCAGCGGTCTCCTCAGCGAGTGTCCGATCCATCTCCACTTTCTCCTGCATATTTGTTGGGCAATTGGTTCTGGCTTTGTTTCTTCCCATAATTCCTTGTTGGTGATTCTTTCCGGCCCGGCCATCTGATCTTCAGTATTGAGCGAAGACAGTTGTTAATAAAGGTCTGAGTTAGCCTTTTGAAAATATTCTCTGTGACCCGCCAAGTTTCAGATCCCTATAGAAGAACTGACTGACTTGACATTTGTATTGAAAATCCGAATTTTGTTGGTGCGGCTGAGTGACGAAGATATACAGAATTGTTTCAGGCTGATGAATGTGTTTCTCGCCTTCCAGATTCTCGCTCGATTTGACATCCTCGTCCGTTCCTCCTGTAGTTCAGACAATGCTCAATGCTAGATAAGTGAGTGAATGAAGTAATCTCTTTCAAATCCCTCCCGTTGATGGTGATTGGCGCTGGATGTTGCTGTTGCTGTTGTTGGTTGGTTATTTTCATAACTTCCGTCTTGTCTATGTTTACCTGGAGTCCTGTCTTCACTGTCTGCTTCCTCGACCAGTTTGTCGAATGTATTCAATTCGCATGGTAACATTCCAATAAGTTAATTATTATTTTTAATATAAAAAAAGCTTATTTTTCATCTGATTGTATTTTATTCATAACACTAATAACATTATTTCTGAATGTACTTTATCTTATATTGATTTGTATTCAAATGTCAAATCAATGTTTACTCACTTATACAAATGAAGTAAGAAAGTTATTTGAGTCAGTACCTTGATATGTTTATGAGCGGCAGTAATTTGTGATCGAAACGTTGTCTGTCATCAGTAGATATAACTCTGTATAACTCTGTTCGTCTTTATCAAAATAAAATCTTCTCCATAATGGAGTAAGACAATATTTTGCATTCATTTTAGTTCTAATGTTTTTTGTTTTCATGCTAGTGAGCTTGTCTAAACAAATCATTTTTTGTCGTTGTCTTGTTTTTCTTTGATGTCCTACTAAGATTTTTATCTTTCCTTATAACATAAAAGACTGGCAACTAAGTGTATCTATCTTAATTGAACTTTCTTCTAATTTGCTTTTGTAATAATTGTGTTTTTTTATTAGTCTATATTTATCTTGAGCAGCGCCCATTCAAAAACATAATGATTACAATAATATAAATGGAAATATTAGGAATCTGCGGTCTAGAAAAAAAATAATTTTTCACTACTATCACTGAAATTCTATTAATAGAGAAGTTCGACTAAAATTTATATTCTATGGTTGGATTGTAAGAATTAGATTTGATTTTACGAGTTTGATCACGGAATAATATCAGTCAGATAACCATTGGAAACCAGCACTGGAGTACTGGCAGAGAGCTGTTTCATCCTAGTTTGAGGATTATCGGCAGTACACACCCACACCATGGGGTTTGAACCCCACAGAGAATTGGTAGAAGTGAGAATTCATGGGTTGGCCACTGAATTGGGTCCCAATGGTTGATTTTTGTACGAGATTGCCTTGTACCTAGACGGTTCTGGGTGTAAACTGCCGATGATT
The DNA here is from genome assembly GCA_944472135.2 of Trichobilharzia regenti. Lineage (NCBI taxonomy): Eukaryota > Metazoa > Platyhelminthes > Trematoda > Strigeidida > Schistosomatidae > Trichobilharzia > Trichobilharzia regenti. The sequence goes on along the minus strand of OX235265.1, from coordinate 63,835,971 downwards.
CCCAAACAAGGATGAAACAGTTGCCTGGCAGTACTTCAGTGCTGGCTTTCACTGAGTCTCTAGCTGATATCAATCCGTGGTCAACTTGTGGAGTGTGTATGGCAGTTATAATAATCTGTATTGTATGTCTGTTTTTGTCTCATAGTGCATCATCAACTGAAGAGGCTGGAATAAGCGCCGGAGATTTCGGAGAGTAGTGATACAGTCTGATTCTGTTGGCTTCTTGTCGCCTGAAATTTTTCTTGTATTTTACGTCGAAGGAGAAATGATGTTGTTTTTACTGCTTTTTCTTATATTGATTTTTTTCAAATATCTGATCAGCTTATACTCATGTATGTAAATGAAGTAAAACGTGGTGTGATTGAGTGATTTGATATGATTATGAGCCGTACTAATTTGTGCTGGAAACGTCATGCGTCAATATTACTGCATAACGTTGTGTGATTTATCAAAATAAATTTGTATTAGTAGTCTACACATAGGAGAATGACGATTCGACAATCTGTTTTTAAGTAGATTGGCTTACTGTGAACTTAATGCCTTTAGAAAAAAAACTAATTTTAACTCAAACAAATTGAAGTTTGGCATAAAAATAAAGTCAGTAGTTAATTTTGATTCATTTACAACCGGATACCTCTGACTTTCATTAACACTAGCCTTCTTTGCTCTATACTGATAACAGGTGGCTCCGACAAACAGCTAATTTACCTGAAAACTATCCTCATTAAGTACATAGGGAAGAAAATGAAAACGGATTGGACACACACTGAGGAGACTTTCAGGTGACATTCCACATCAGGGTTTTCAGTGATAAACAGATATTGAGCGGTGGGTTGAACATTTGACAGTGGCATAGAGGTGATCTTGTAAAGATAAACTGGTAGTGTAATATGCAACCATGGGATCATTAGAATGCGATGACAGAGATCTGAGTGCGATCAAGAGATATACTACTGATGCTCTATATTCATTTCGAAACATAAGTTAAAATTTTGAAGGAAACTTTGGCAAACTAGTGTTTTGGTTAATTTTAGCGGAAAACCAAAACATTTCAAAGTACATCCATAATTTCCATCAGCCACTCACAGTTCTTACACGTTTATTAGGGTTCTGAGTAGTCTTCATTATAATAAAGGCTTTTACATTTCCCGAAGAATGGAAAGCAAAACAAACGATTTGAAATACTTAATAGAATACCTATTTGAAACCAGTACCCCCTGGTTTTCAATGGTTCTCTAATTGATATCAATCCGTGATCAACTCGTAAAAACACAGATATATGCTAAATTTTTGTATCACTGTGAATTAGACAATTCACAGTTAAAAGTTAGACATCATGATATTCCATGATAATTTGACTTTGAAAGGATAGTGAATGCTACCATAGTGGGCAGCGAAGCGGTGAAACACAAACGTATGTATACGAGCTAATAACCATATGAATTCTGACAAAAATCATTTCTCCAGAGGTGAAACGGTCAATGGACTCGCCTCATGACTTAATGTTGCTGAATTCGATCCCCTGGTGCTAACAACTGAAGAATCATGAACTAGACCAAAACGAATGTCGAATACTCTCTGGATTTCAGTAGTTTTCTAACTGACGTCAGTCTGTGATGAAACTCAAAGTCACTCATATCTATACAAACCAAGACTTGGATAGAAACAAATGAAAAAATTCACAATGACTCAGTGCTTCTAACGGGCTGAAATCTATTAGCAAGAGGTAGGTTGTTAGACAGAACTACGTTGGAATTCTAGATAAAAAGCGTCACTATTTTTTAGATCCAAAATCTAACAAATAGAAGAGAGAACATTTGTATACATTATATATGTCCAAACCAAGTTCACTTTTAACGGTTTGAAAAAATTTGGGCATTGGGTATATGATATTCATTGTAATATAGGTTTTTGTATTTCCCAATGAATGAAAAACAAAACGATATTGTTTTCACTGACGTTTCGCTATTTAATGCAACTAATACCTTTATCAAAGTATTATTCAACCGGAATTTACAAAATCTCAGCATATATATAACAAAGAGTTAGGGGATGAGAAAAATATAGACTTAGTTCAACTTAAAAGGACATATTGAAAGTCAAAATAACAATGAAGATCGTTCAAACCAAATATCAAAGGTAATAGTATATCTGTTATTATATCAAAACAAAGTTTACTAACTTGATCACCGTTCGTTAGTCTGGGGGCATTTTTGGTTGTCAAGTTCGAGAATAGGTAAAGGTAACAAAATCAAATGTGGATTGTTGGATTTTATTAGTGTGTAGAATTATGAAAGTAGTGTGTGTTTACATAGTGAACTTGCTTATCACATTTGTGTTGATTTTGTTACTTCATAGGGGAGGGGATTGTCGTAGCTAGGTCACCGTATTTTCAATTTACGCTGTCTACAAAGTGGAATTATTCCTAAATCACTACGTGTTAAACCTCCTGAATATTCACACAAATCCATACTTGCTGCAAATCATACCTCCAAAGTATTTTTACGAGAACGAATACATATATGCAACATCAAACTTGAATCTTATCGAATGAGAATCAAAAATATAGATGACTGCTTAACATTACTTGTTACAAATCATATCTATGAATCCTTTCAAAAATTGTTCAATGAACGAGAATCTCATTTTCATAATGTCACTAAAAGAAGACATATACAAAAATTCTCGAAACTCGAAGAAAAGAAACAACCAAAGAAAACCTCAACAAATGATATGAGGAATATTAGAGCCATACATAACATGTCAGACAAGATACTAACCGAAAATGAAATCTCATTACTACAGAAAGGTTTGAATTTCAATATAACTAGAAAGCCATTATCGGTCCAGGAAATAGCACCTATGATTGAACCTGCTCTACAACAACTCACCAATGAAGAATCACAATCTGCTCGTCAAAAGATATCACACATATTAATGACACAACGAAACATAACATCTAATCTCACCAAACAAGAATATGAAGCCTTAAGAAATTTGAAGAAAGACAAAAGCATCGTCATAACGAAAGCCGACAAGGGGAACGTCACTGTGATAATGAACAGAACGGATTATGAAAAGAAAGCGATTGAACACCTATCTGAAGGACCATACTTACTCATTGAAGAGAAGAAGAAATCCGCCGAATTCAACAAAATGAAACTAAATACAAACAGACTACTTCAAGAAATGAAACCCAAAATTGGAAATTCGCTCTGGTTTACACTAAAACCAAAATCTTATATACCTTCAAGATTCTACGGTCAACCAAAGATACATAAACCCACAGTTCCATTAAGACCAGTGATAGATTTCACCAACTCACCAACATACAACCTTTCTAAATACTTACTCTCGATACTACAACCACTACAAAAGGACACTCAAAATATTGTAAAAAATTCATATGATTTCAAATCCCAAATAGAACACCGAGAAATTGATAAAGAAGACATTATGGTAAGCTATGATATTAACTCACTATATACTAGCATCCCTATTACCGAAAGTCTTGATATCATTTCCAGTCTACTAGAATCAGATACAACGCTATCACAAAGATGTCCACTGGACACCAGTGAAATAATTAAGAGCTTAAAATTCTGTCTAGAAAGTAATTATTTTACATTTAAAGGGAGTTTATATAGACAGACAAATGGTGTTGCTATGGGTTCACCAGTCTCCCCAATAGTCGCCGATCTTTACATGAATAAATTCGAAAATAATATCTTTTCAAGCATACTCACTCCTAAAATATGGTTAAGATATGTGGATGATACTTTTGTAGTACTAAAACGAGATCTACACAATTCATTCCTGGAGAAAATAAACTGTGTATCTCCCAAAATCCAGTTCACTTCGGAAGCAGAATCAGACATCGGTGAACTTCCATTTCTAGACTGCCTAGTTAAGAGAAAGGAAAACGGACATTTTAGTATATCCATATTCAGGAAGAAAACCCACTCCAACAAATATTTAGACTTCAAATCATCACACCCCATCAGCGCAAAGATTTCAGTTGTTTCAAGTCTTCTTAGACGAGCACACTCTCTGATAACGGATGAGCAAGAAAAAGAAGAAGAAATATCAAACATTACTGAAACTCTCAAGCAAAACAACTACCCAACGAACTTCATCAACAAAATCAACACAGACATTAAGTATGGCCGAAAATGCATTCCGAAAACATGGACTTCAACAGTCGTCATTCCATATAGAGCAAAGACGTCAGACGATATCAGAAGAGTACTCAATCAGCTCGACATTAGAGTTTTCTTCAAAACATCGGACACACTTCAAAACAACCTTGTCCATATAAAAGACCAAATCCCTAAAGATTCTCTATCTAATTGTGTCTATAAAATAAAATGCTCGGAATGTGATGCGATCTACATCGGACAAACATCTCGAGAAATCAAAATCAGAAGAAATGAACACCGTAGAGCATCTCTTCGACCACCAAGAAATCCAATTGAACTAGAAAAACTTCAAAAATCATCAGCCATAGGTCTACATGCTATAGAATCAGGCCACAAAATTGATTTTGACAATATTGAAATAATCCAGAAAAACTTCAGAAACCACAAAGAACGTCTAATATCAGAAGCACTTCATATCAAGTGGAATCCAAATTGCCTGAATAGGAATGATGGACTAAAACAGAATCTGACCTGGCTACAACACCCCCCTCCCCCATGAAGTGACAAAATCAACACGAATATCATAAACAAAAACACGTCGCTTTTACTATTTTGCACACGTATTAAATCCAACAATCTACACCTGGTTTTGTTATCTTTACCAACTGGCCAACTTGACAACGCAAAACTGTCCTCATACTGGGGTACGATGACTAAGTTGTTATATATAAGATGAGATTTTGTAAATTCTGGTTTAATGTTACTTTGATAAAGCTCTTAGCAGCATTAAATAGGAAAACGTCAGTAAAAACAACTGACAAATTTACATGTATCTGCGGGAGCAGTTACATTGGAAGGTCAGAAAGAAGGGCATATCTACGATTTTCTGAACATGTACCAAAAAGCTTACGTCTAAAGGGAACAAATGCTTTAAACAGTGCCATCACCAGGCATCTTCTCGACACGGGTCATGAGGTGGACGTCGAAAAGTCGTTCAAAATTATCAATAAGCAAAATAGCTCAATTCTCCTTAAGTTTGCTGAAGCCATTTCCATCAAGCGCCTGAAACCTGATTTATGCGTCCAGAAAGAAGCGGTTATTAGTCTTTCTTTGCCCTGGTAACTGGATAATTTCACCTCTCTTTCATCCGAATGTGAAATGCTAAAAGTTTCCATTGTGTTTGATTATCATTGTTCGGAATAGTGGTTAATATTGCATATTTATATATGTATATATTTTTAGTGTATGAGTATATTGATCGATTGATTTTTGTTTAAACTGAACTCTGTGTAAGTATGTTAAAATTGTTGTTGTAGATATATTTAATAATGTCTTTGCCATGTAAGCAGCTGACGAGAAGGCAACGAAATAAACACTGATGGTATCATTTTATTCTGCTAAAACTGTAGTTTTTGCTTTGTTCAAATTCATTAAGGGGAATAAATGTATGAAAAACAATATCGTTTTGTTTTTCATTCATTGGGAAATACGAAAGACCTTTATTATAATAGTTATCATAGACTCAGTGCCCAAATTTTTTCGAACTGTTAAAAGTGAACTTAATTTGGACATATGTACATTCTGACTGGTCTACTTAAAAGATGAATTATGAGTTTTCCCCAATGAATTTGGTGATCAAAAAATTCTTTAAAATCGATCGAGTTGCATTCAACCTTTCAGATTTGTGACACTTCTAAACCATGAAAATTTTATTGACTCAATTATTCAGTGATGCAACAGTTTTACTGTGTTTTCATTAGGTTTTCCACCTACTGTGATACTTTGATGTATAACAAGTCAAATTAAACGCGACATTGTGTACTGCCAATATATATATATATATATATATATATATATATATATATATATATATATATAGCCTTCCTGCTGTTTCTATGATACACGCTTTGATTGTTATTTTAAGGGAAAATGATAATATGCAAAATAAAAATTTGTCTAGTTAGCATTTCAAATACTGCTTAAATCAAAACATATTTTAGCAAAAAAAAGAAAAAAAAAGAACTGTCCCAACAAAATCTCATATTGTGAGATAAGAAAGAAAGAAAAGAAAAACTGTAACATTTTTAAAGCTACTTTGTGAATCATGACAGAAAAAAAAAGTAAAGAAGAAACACTCCCTCATTATAATGCCAGAGAAAGTTTTCTGTTGTTTGTTGGTTTTATTCGAAAGAAGAAGATGGAGAGTAGTCAGTGGGCAAGTTTTAAATCATCTCACAATAATAAGGACAGTTTTACAGTCTATGCAACATGCAGCATGTGAATAACTTCCACCCTGCTTCTATTCTCTCTCTCTCTCTCCCTGTCTCTCACTCGCTCTTTCTCTCTCTTTCTCACTATCTATCTAACACTCTCTATGTGTCTCTATCGCTGCTAATACCATTCTCGAAAACTCAAATGATGATAGAATAATCCTTAGTATAAGAGGAAACATATGGAATAAAATGGAAAAATTTAAAATAGAAGTTTAAAGCTTTCTACACTTCTTGATTCTTGATGAATGAGATGCTTTGTTAAGATTAATGGGCACACACATATTTAAAAAATTACATGCATAAATTCACATATTTATATATATTTTTATGTATATCTATGCAAACCGTGACAGAATATCGCATTGCATAGATTCAGGGAAAAACAGGGGAATATTCACAGATTTCGCTTTGTAATAGGACAGGAAAGCGGTTGTCATAATCATATATACTTGCACACACACACAAACACACATGTATGTTATGCTCTCATGTAGCGTACACAATAGTTATAAAATTCTCTGCTTATTTGACCAACACGTTAATCACAGATTAGAGATCTTGATTTTGATGCTTTTTTACCAGTTGATATTTTTTTCTTATCGTAGACAATTGTATATGATAATGAGTTGTGTGAACGCAGAATTTTGCAGAGAATGGAATTTTTAAAAAAACTTTGAAGATATATACATTTACAAATGGCATGCCTACAAAATATCTTATCAACGATAAGTAAGTGATTTGTATACGGGGTTATTATATATCACATTACAAGCGGATAGAACTACAGATCTTATCGAAGTCTGTCATCAAAATTATGCCCTTCAAGACTTTTAATCGTGTCCTAAGTGACATGATGCGCTCTGCTATTTTGTTTTCATGAATTTTCTTACAAAACACAAATATGGCTAACAAGATCTTTGTATGTTCTTTGCAAACTGAACTGTGTTAGGCTTCAAACTGTGGATTTTAAAGCGGAAGAGTTATTCAATAGTTAAATTAAACATTAAGGGGGTTGTTGAAGTTACTGAGACAATTAAATTTGTACACTAGCGAAAATATATGATTATTGTGATATTTTTCTACGAGTTGATCGTGGATTGATATCAGTTAGAGAACGATTGAAGATCAGGACTGGAGTATTGGACAGCTGCTGTTTCATCCTAGTTTGGGGATTATTGCAAGTACACACCCACTGGAATTCGAACACAGGACCTTCCGGTTACAAGGCAAGCTCGTATACCATTCAGCCACTGGGACCCGACTCAATGGCTCGTGAATTCTAACTTCTACCAATTCGTGATTTAGCGCGACCCCAACCATTGTCGTTGGTGGGACATCCATCCACACACGTGACATCTAATTCGACCTCACTGGTCACTAGAACTCAGGAGATTGCAGATGACGTCACACAATGCGAAATTGAACGCTTTGATGATGTGAATATGTAGTTTTTATATATTTTTTTCATATGGTAACTACATCAAATAAATATGATTGAAAGAATAATGTAATTTTTACTATTATTTATCATTCGCTTGGGTTCCGAGTGGGACATAGGGCTTCAACAACACCTCTCCACTTTCTTCTCTTTTCTCCGATTTCCTTCGGCTGGGTCCATGATTGTCCATACATCTCTCATTTCTTCTTCGCCAAACGTTCTCAGCGTCACCCTAGGACGACCCACTCGTCGCTTCCTATTTGGATTCTACTCAGGGGCCTGGCACGCAATGTCATTCGTTGGCCACGTGAATGTGTGTCCGATCCATCCCCGTTTTCTCCTACATATTTGTTGAGCGATAGGCTCTTGGTTAGTTTGTTCCCAGAGGTTTTTGTTACTAATTCTTTCTGGCCGGCTGGCCACTTCATCTTCAGTATGGAGCCGGCAAAGTCAGCTATTGCCAGTCCACATCCATTACATCTGCTCTCCCATATTCCCAGCATTCCCATAACGTATCTTCGCATTTCTTTGGCTACCTTGCCATCCTTTCCAGTCTCGTAAATTGTGTGGATGTTCCATGTCCCCAATCTTATTCTTGCTTTCATCGAGAGAAGACACATTGGCTGGCTGACTGGGTTCCCGAAGGCAGGATTTCAACAGCCCACGTCATTTCGCCTCTCCGATTTCAGAGAAAAATAAGACTTTAATTTGAATATTTGTATTTTTATTACACTTTTTGTACGTTGAAGTTTCTGAAGCAGTTTAATCGATTTTGTGGTGAATGGTTGCTAACCCAACGCCCAACCATCCCTCTTAACCCAGGCTTGGGACCGGCTAGAAAACTAGCAAGGTAGTTAACTTGACGAGGTTGAAAGATTAATATTCAACACAAATTCTGTATCATGATGAATTGAATAAACTGATATATAAAGTGAGTTTGACTAAGGCATTTAGAAGACAAACTTCGTCAGATGATGTCATCTCGCAGTTTCTTCACAACCACTTTACAACTAATATGGTTCACGATAATGATAAAATAAAATGCATGACAGTTACTCAGTTATATAAAACAAAAGTACATACCAATGACCGATTGTATTTAAATAGATCAAGTAGTCCATGGTGGGCGAAGATTGAATTCTATTGGTTTTTGTAAACACAGTTTAGGCTGTTTGTGATTAATCCCCCAAAGTGCTTCCATCACCTTTATTAACCAACCCTGAATTAGAGTTATGTGATGAAATAGTTGTGAAGCAGTCATTGATATGACGTGACATTAACAAGTGCTTTACAATGGATGGTGATGGATTTCTATTCAGATTAATTGCATTGGGATTTTCTGTGTTTTATTTGCCAGTTTGGAACATATTCGTTTCGGCTACATTGAAGCATTCTATTGGTCCTACCTCTTTGGGTGTCACCACAACTGCAGGTGACCTTGTAGATACGGTTTGAAGTAGAGTCCACAGAATTTCATCCTTTAATCGCAGGTACAGGGATCGAAAATGTTCGGCATGTGAGAAAAATACGTAAAAGGACGACATTCTGTGGACTTTACTTCAAACTGTATCTACAAGTTCACCTGTAGCTGCGGTGACACCTATATAGGTAGGACCAGTGGAATGTTACATTGTCGTCGAAATGAACATGTTCTTGAATGGTTACTTAATCAAATAGAAAATTGCAATGCGATTAGTCTGAATAGAAATCCATCATCATCCATTGTAAAGCACTTGTTAATGTCACGTCATATCAATGACTGCTTCACAACTATTTCATCACATAACTCTAATTCAAGGTTGGTTATTAAAGGTGATGGAAGCACTTTGGGGGATTAATCACAAACAGCCTAAACTGTGTTTACAAAAACCAATAGAATTCAATCTTCGCCCACCATGGACTACTTGACCTATTTAAATACAATCGGTCATTGGTATGTACTTTTGTTTTATATAACTGAGTAATTGTCATGCATTTTATTTTATCATTATCGTGAACCATATTAGTTGTAAAGTGGTTGTAAAGAAACTGCGAGATGACATCATCTGACGAAGTTTATCTTCTAAATGCCTGATTCAAATTTCTTAAAGAGACTAAAGTAAAGACAAATTTTCTGAGAGGTTTTTGCCTTCATTTTCTCTCTCCAACTAAAGACCTGGTGATACATAAGGAAAACTATGAAATGAGTATACAAAACAGGTTCATGCAAACCTGCTTACTAATGTCGCTTTAAACTTTTCCTTTTTAAAGTAGTATATTCATTTGATGTATCATTCGTGTTCATTCAGCTTTTTACCCCGCGTATTCTTTCTTTTCAAACTCGTAACCTTAAAGTTTGCTTTAAGCGTTTTTATATTTCCAGACACTTTTATATTCAATAGCAATCATTGCTGAGCGATATTCATCACTTACCGTTTTCTAACGCAGTTATTTTTCTTGTTATGTAGTTTTTTGTGTTTTGTCACCAATTGACATAGACAACTGACCTTATAGGAATTTCTCTGACTTTTTAGAACACTAAAGTCAAGGTACGAAAAGAATATTCTTTGCTGACTTGTGTCTTTTCAAACTGGGATTACTTTCTACACAGTTGACGCTATCTAGCTGGTTGACAGACTTTCAATAGTAAATCATGAAGTTGGTTAATTATCTTTCCCTTCGTTACCTTATTTTTCCTGTTTTTAATAGGAAACAAAACTTCAGGCTTTGCAATTTCAGTATTGGTAGTGTTTTTAGTACATGTAGTGATATCTTTATCTTCATGCATAATCTTACCGGATTTTCTGGTTTAAGACTGGTTAGTATTCTTCACTCAGTACAAAGAATGTAATCCAGGTTTTCAACACCAACGTGAAGTCAGTCTTTTAATGAGTTAGGAGCTTGGCACATCACGATAGCCATTTTTAACAGGCTTCCGGCTTTTATCAACAGCTGTTTAGCCTCCGTATTCAAGATCAAACGTCCAGAAAGAATTGGCAACAAGAAACTCAGGGAATGGACCAACGAAGAACGTATTGCTCAACAAATGAACGAAAGAAAGTAGAAACAGATCAGGGACACACTGAAGAGACTGCTGACTGAGATTGTGCACCAAGCTATTACTTGGGTGAAATATGAATTGGAAGCGACGAGTTGAAGGTTAATCCGAGTGTGGTATGGAGGTGATCGTGTGTAGGAAGACATGAGTAACTATGGGCATTTGTGGTGTCAGCTGAAAAGAGGACTGCAGAGAACAAGACAAAATGGAGATGCGCTGTTGCAGCCCTAGTTTCGACTCCAAACCGAAGGGAGTAATAATAGTACTGACTTATAATCCAGGTAAGGTTTCGGTGTACCTTAGCAAGAAATCTGACCTGGAGCGGGTGTGTGGCTAGGGAGTATTTTACGATTAAACTACCGGCTCACTAACTTTGTTCTACGTTAAGTTAATCACTGAATTGCTTCAATGAGTCGTTTTAAATATGGCTTCAACTAGTCTTAACTTATTAATCCGTAATTTTTTGACTGAAATGAAGGAAACACTTGTAGGTGACTGCAGTCTGTTTGCCTTCAAACAGAACTTGATTATCTAGAAGTTTCTTCTTCATTCTTGACATTTTGTAAAGATTGATAAGCTCATGCAAAAAGTGGAACAGTAATCTCTAATCACTTCATATTTGGTGACTTCCTCATTGTAATAGGGTTTCTGTTGAAAAATCCTGAATGTCAGGTATATATTTTGTAAAGTGAAGGAAAGCGCTGAAAACGAAACTCTACATGAACTTAGATTTCAAGGAAGATTTAGCAAGCGATACTCTCGAGAGAAGAATAAAATAATCTCTGAAAAGAGCATTCCTTGCAGCAACGCTAAGAATAGTGTTCTTCATTCGCTCACTGATCTGCAGAAGCCTTAAGGACAAGATACTGCGTCCGATCACTAGTATGTGCATAAATCAGTTCACCCGCTGCTGCTGTGGAGCGAGATAAATCGATCGCTCGATGCGGATCCTGTCGAAGTTGATTCAAGAAGACTACCTAGCCAACATGGTTGCGAAAAGGTATTAGTGGTGCTATAAGGAATGCCGTAATTGAATACCTGGTTAACACTGATCATTCAGTCTCAACAAATGCCTCCTGCTTCAAATTAATCTACACAGTCAAGAATAATTTACCGAAGGCAATTCGGTTTCGTCTTCTTTGTACTACTGAATCTCTGGCCATTCACACAGAAAAGCCGAAGCTGTGCATGCAAAGGAGAATTACTCAACCATTTTTATTATCATGGTAACAACTTTGCTGATTTTTCATGACTTAATTTCGCATGTTTGCTTATCTCTCTAATTGCTTATAACTCTTGTATTCATTAGGAATTCTTACGTGATTTCATAATCTCTACTCTGTTTCTATGTGCATCCTGAGTAGCACTCAATCACCAAACTATTCATATCATTAAGTGTCTGTTTCATTAACACGCAATTTTCTTGACGGTTTCTGTATTACGTAATCCTACCCGAAAATTACTAATATTCACCTGTTAAGTGAAAATAACCATAACCAATTGTATTTTTGTTTGACAAACTTAACGTACACATGCATACAGAATAATTCATATATATTCGCAATTGTATAGCTAAGAAAATGAATTCGCCAAAAAGAGACTCTTCACTGAACTACTTGTTTTGTTTTAATTAATGCCTGGATGGGGATTATTCATGAATTAAAAATGAAGGAAGTTCGAGCTTATATCAAATGTTACGATGCATTAGTCAAGCGGAATACAAAAGCCAAGTTTCTTCAACTGTTTGGTGTTACTTGAAGTGCTTAAGTTCTAACTATGAAGTTTATATTTTGTGAATTGAAATGAAACGTTTTATCGACTTCTGCCTCTGACAGTAACTAGCCTCATGTAGTGATGACTGGTGTGTACGAATTGATTACTATAAAACCAACCGTTCAGTTATTCAGTTTAAACTGTTTCATCCAATCCATAGTTGAATTCAGAAACTTTATAAACAAATTAACTGATATTAAGCGATACAGTATTTTGTGCACCGTAATTTGATACTTTATTGAAGGTAGAGACAGTAGCCTTGAATCAATGGTTTAAAAAAATCAGAATGCCTCCTCGAAAGTAGTGGTTTAACCGGTTGTTGAAAAAAATGCATGCATGAGTCTTTTAAAGTTATTCTGCATAGAGATGAATTCCCTACGATAAAAATGTTATAATAATCAATGGATTACAATGGGATGTAAGGCTTAGAAGTTTCAGCAGTGGTGTTTTCTTTCATCCAGCAGGATTGCTGGTCTTACACCCAACCTCTCTTCTTTTCTAGGCTTGATATCGATCACTTAAGCAGGTAAGGATTTGGAGGGCACAAGCCGGGATTGAAACCCGGAACAAGTACGTAGCTAACTTGCATTCTTCTGTCAAATCATCGACGCATTGTGTTATTTGATAACTCTCAATCAATAGAATTTGAAACCTCTTGTGAAAGATGTTACTACCATGGTTCAGCAACTCTTCGTTATTTGAAACGTCGGAAGCCTAGCCCGAATCCCAACGAAGATACCGTCACCTTTTCGAATGAAAGTATTTTCAGCCTAGAATACAAGGAGATTGAGACAAAAGCAGATGTTTCCTTGCTCAATCCTCTTGTCTTCCGAATGTTTAAATGGGGAATTTTTCCTAAATTCGGCTAAGTAGTGTTATATGTAGACTTCCTGGAATTCACTGCTGTCCACCACACAAAATGAAATGAGTATAATGTGATTTCATGAAGAACTCATCCTCCTAAAATTCCAACCGGTAGGAAAGCTATAACATTCTACATACCAGTATGGTCTGATATCATATCCAAGTGTTGATTTGTAGGGATTTGATTGGTTACAGGATTTCATCATAAGCTTACATTAGTTAGAGAACCATTGGAAAACCTGGGTATACTGGACAGCTGTTCCGTTTTAGTTTGGGACTCTTCAGTAGTACGCACCTACTGGGGTTCGAATTCGGGACCTTCTGGTTACAAGGCGATCTCGCATACCATTAAGCCACTGAGACCCGATTCAATGGCCCATGAACTCTAACTTCCGCAAACTCACGTGACCAGTAGGGTGCAGTAGGTCGGGTGTGAGAACAAATACTCGCCGAAGACATTGGCTAGGGATCGCGCTAAGTCGTGAATTGGCAGAAGTTAGAATTCATGGGCTGGCCATTGAATCGGGTCCCAGTGGCTGAATGGTATGCGAGATCGCCTTGTAACCAGAAGGTCCTGGGTTCGAAACCCGGGGGTGCGTACTGATGAAGAGTCCCAAACTAGGACGAAACGACTGTTTAGTACTCCCAGGTTTTCGAATAGTTCTCTAACTAATGCCAGCTCATGATAAAATCCTGATATCATATCATCAAATTAAATATTGTGCTTACATCTGTAATTATCATTAAAAGATACTAGATTATAGCATATAATGATATCGTTTCCATTTAGATTTATTCACTTTATTTAAACACTGACTTCATAGCAGGTTGTAATTAACGTCATTCTTCTAGTCCTTCGTGCAGATTGAATTCTATCAGTCAAGTCTGAAATGTGGTCAGCATACAAGATGGTCCACCATCTCGGTGCATTCTGAACTGTTGTTATTATATGGTTGGAGGCAATCGGCAGGAAGCCTTATTCTACCTAGGTTTCGTGCTTGTTGGAACTCACCGGTCAGCAAGGGATATCTGCAACTTCGAAGGAACTCATACACCTTCTGAGACTGTTACCCGTGTCACTCCGGTTCTGTAGTCAAAGACGCTACTACTGAGCTTTTCAGGTTCGCGATTGACCTCCTGTAGGACTGTATCATCAAATCAATGTGTACCATGATGGCGAGCTACTTTAAATGGTGGCCACATTGCAAAATTAACTGATAGAATTCAGTCATCATTAATCAAAGGACTCGAGAAATCACAGTAGTTACCAATGTCCAATCAAGGTATCCAATGCAGTCATCAGGCCTAGATTTTTTTCTTTCCTTCACGTTTCTCAGTGGAACATAGGGCCTCAAGCTAGTGGCTTGAAGTTTCTATAGCAGTGTTTATTTTACAGGATGGAGTTGCTAGCCTCATGTCCAGCCATTCCTCTTCACCAGCATTATTTCTGGCTGGCGAGCGAGGTAAAGGAGTGCGTCTGTGGCCGGGGATCGAACCCCGGACCATGTGCATGATCGGCGAGCGTCCTAACCGCTTTGCCACCAACTCTATATGAGGCCTGGGTAGCTCAGTGGGAATATCTTAGCTTGCAGCACTATGCACAGCCGGTCAGACTCTGAGAATGGATATCACTTGCTGATTCGGCTTGATGACCAGTGAGTGCCAAAAACCACAAAATCTTCGTCCAAGGCTTCCTGCCGATTGCCTCTAGGCATCTAATTTTAAGCACAACTATTCTACCTCGAAAATGAAAATATATCCGATTAAATGTCAAAAATTATTAAGTTTAATTTTTGAATATAAATGAAAAACTTAAGGTATGCACTTCGCATACAGATAAATAGATAGATTCACCCTCAACTTTTCCTCTTATTTTTATCTTACCCTACGATTTTATAAATTTCTTTTTAAATGTATGAAAAATGGAAGACCACGAAATTTTTTTATGCATTCTGAAAATATTAAATTGCATGTTGGAGGGAAAACAATTAACTTTATCTGCGCTTTTATTTGTTTGATTCATGTCGGCTCCTATTTCTCTGATATATATATATATATATATGAGATGATCCAATATAGTGTTCATGTAATTGTTCATTAGTGTACATGTATGCAAACATACTCTATGCCTATTGAGACGTCTTTAGAAAAGAAATATGTTGATAAATATATAAAAATAATCAACAGAAACGTACGCACGCTTACGCACTTACACACACACACACAGGCAAACACACACACACAGAGAAATGTATCAAGATTCCCCAAGTCAAGGAAGTTGATAGTTGTAAATGATGTATTATTTATTACGATCAAAAGGAATTACTATTATTATTATTATGAACAGCTGAATAAGCTTATGTATTCATAGTAATCGTTTATTTTTATTTAATTTTATATTTAGATAGAGACACGCAGATGTTGAAGGATTGCAAAGTAATGATAAGAATAATAATAAATTGATGGACATTCTACAAGGTAGATAATATAATCTCTGTGCTGTGACTAAACATTATTGTACATATCATGCTAAAAGTTTGAAGTTAAATTATAAAATGACTTGAACGTGAGAATGGTTGGAGAGTAGATGAGTACTCGACTGCTGTTGCAGTCTAATTTTGGGTGTTTCAACTGCAAGTACCCGTGGTATTGTCAGGGATCAAATCGACGACTATTCATCGACTTTGACAGAATTCAATGGCTGATTCAAGACATATAGCACAACTGCCAGAGAATATCATCGGCAGTTATCTGTCCTTACGCCAGACTTGGTCAAAACTACTGATGTGTTGAACAGTCAAAGGGTTCACCTTATAACCTGATTGCTTCTGATGAAGAGTCCAAGAGCGGAACGAGACACCTGTCCAGTACTCTTTAGTTTTCAATGGTTAGTTGACTGCTGACAGTTTTTAATTTAACATAAAATTAATTAAACAAACATTTGAAAGCATCCTAAAGATATCTCTTACATTTTGTATACTGACAGTGTAGTTTAACGAAAAAAAAAGTGTGAGTATCAGTAAAAGCCAAACATTTCAGTTTCAATTTACACATGGTAACCGTGTTCTGTTTTTTCTGTCTCCATTTCATGCGATCTCTGTTGATTCATAATTTTCTCCAACTTTTGTTCACCATTTAATACATGGCAAACCTGAACTTCAGACATCCAGTGGGCATGGACTCACGAATGACCTTGGAACATGGAGTTAGAACAAGACAATGAGACCAGGTAAATCACACTTTATTTACGAAAAAGACTGTTGAATGCAGTGACATGATATTAACCAGGATATATGTCTCGTTAGTTATAGGTTAGGTTTAAGCTAGGGACAGGTTGGAGTTAGATTGAAATAATTATGGAAATATTAGGGTTTTCTAGGGATAGATAGATCGGGGATTGAGTTGTGTTAGAGGACTATATTTACTTCTGACTGCAATCGCTCTTTCCAAAGTCAACCGTGCATTCATACCTTTTGGCTGCCTGAAGTCGAACTTTGCGTATTAATTGACTGTTCTGTTCAAGATTCTTGAAAAAGACATCAGTCAGTATACGGCTAACAATTTTATTTTTGATGTATACTGGTTACCATAGTATTGTTATCATGTACATGTAGTAATATAGATCCTTTTACTGCTTTTATTTGCAAAAGGTAGGAAATAATAATTGTATTCAATTTTTATATGACCGATTTTGATAAAAATTTTGAACTCAAATTAAAGTTTTTAAGAGTTGGTTTATAGGGATTAAATTTGTTTTTGCGAGTGTGACCGCGGATTGATATCGGATAGAGAATCATTGAAAACCACCGGGGAGTACTGAACAGCTGTTTCATCCTAGTTTGAAAATCATCGGCAATATGCAACCATACTGTAGGGTTCGAACCCAGGACCTTCCGGTTACAAGGCCAACAAGCTCGTAAACTATTCAGCCACTGGGATCTGAATCATTGGCCAGCCCATGAATTCTAACTTCTAACAATTCGTGATTCTATCACCACCACAAATGATAGTCACCGGTGAGAAATCCATCCTCACTCCCAACTGGGTGCACCTCATCGGTCACGACATCTCACTTGAACTCCAGGAAACTCCATCTCGTAGTAAGTCACTAGCGAGTATCAGATATTTGAGTGTCCTAGTTTTCTTGTTTCCTTACCTTAGAACTTCTCTTAAAACTAGTGTATGAGTTGTATTCCTTCAGAACACACACATACACCCATTGGTACTCCTATAGAAACTGTTCTTTGAAACTAAACATCTATCCACATACTTTTAAAAAAATACAGTAGGACCAATAAAAAGTTATGCCAATCAGTCCGACATTGACTCATTTATGACACGCTACTAAAGCATTATGTATCACTGATTGAATGTTAGAATGCTTACCAGACGCGTAGCTAGTCTGGGTATCAATGATAGCCAGGGGAACCTAAAAATACTCGCCTTCTTTACTAACTATCTGTAAGTTAAGAAAGAAAAAAGATTGGGGATAAGCCTGACAACGCAACCATTAGTCTCGAAACTTCAAAGCTTGAAGTTTGGTGTCTTCTAAAGAGAGGCAAGAAACGAAAGTAAATTTTAGTATTAGTATTAGATGCTTAATGAGTCTTTTGGCTTCTATATTACCTCGCCTAGTCAAACATTAGAATGGAATAATACAATATAAAAGCTTCTAATAGAAGAACACTGGCTAATTAATTTGTTTTCCTGTGATATATAAAAGAAGAAAATGAAGTCTTTTACTTCATCTGTCTGCTGATGGTGCTACAAATAATTAATGAAGTTAATGAAATTAAAATTCTAATAGAGTCAATCTATCGGTTATTTGTAAGTCACATAAAAAGTGACTTGGTAAGGTAATTAGAAAAGGATTTTTATTTTCAATTAACTGATGTCGGCTTATTAACCGTTAAAAAAATATAAAGAATGCTTGCAGTAAAGCAAGAAAGGGAAGGGATTATTTCATTTAAATTGTCAAAACTAAGCACAATACTACAATAAAAAAGCTTACGGAGAAACAATAGCAATTATTTACTGGATAGACAAATTTAGTAGCCTCTGTGATTTTCTCAATGCTTCAATCAGTCGGTATTTAGTCATCCAAATTGACAAAAACATCAACAACAACAACAACAGAAAAAACCTTCAGCTCTTTGTTCATTCCAAATAGAAAATAATTTTACCTAACTGATAAACTCTATCATCATATACCGAATAACAAACACTATCCGTTAAAAGTTTGTGACTGTAGGAAATGCTTTTGGAAATTATCCTTTGATAAGTATCATTTAAATAGTTGTCTGAAAGCGCTTTGTCAACAAATTAGTAAAGTTGTGTCATACTGCTTTAGTCAGATAACTGTACTGTTATTAGATGCAAAATGTAGTTCCTATAAATCAGTTTGATTGCCTTAAATTCTAAAAAAAATCACCTTAAACAATTTTTACATTTAAAATAACTATTCAGAAGGTTTGTAAATTGAACATTTTAATGTTAGAGTGCTAGCAAGCCGCACAGGATATAGGCGTTCGATTCTCCTCGGATAAACTCCTTAAACATTGATTGAACATTAGTAACTAGTGTGATGTGTCTAATCCTTTCTTTGGTGCAGAATGAATTCTATCAGTCAGGTTTGCAATATAGTCCTACAGCAGGTCAATCGAAGCGAGTTCGCACCTCATAAGGGACATGAGTTTCTTCAATACTGCAGATACGCCTTGCTGACTTGTGTGTGCCAACTAGCACGAAACCTAGGTCGAGCAAGTCTTCCTGCAAATCGCCTCCAACCATCTATCACTCGTTAACCTCTCTAAGTGGGAAGGAAACCCTGATAAAATGAGGATCTTAGGGATGAGACTAGTCACCCCACTCAGTAAGAAAAACACCACCACTACTGAAAATTTAAAAGTTTGAAGCTTTGAGTTCCACTCAGAACGTAAAGTATGAAAAGAAAATAACCAAAGGAGTCACGAATAAAGAAAAATGAACCAGAGGAAGCGATTTAAAATCCTGTTTTCTAAATTAATTCTAACATACACTAGTGGATGAATGTTGCTCAGTCTATGAATACATATTTTATTATTATGTTATTATTATTTTTCCCTTGGGTTCCTAGTGGGACATAGGGCTTCAACTACAGGTCTCCACTTGCTTATGTCTTCTGCTGTACTTTCCACCTGAAACCATGTTAGTCCATGCCGTTTCAACTCTTCTTCACACGACCACCTCCATGTCACCCTTGCACTGACGACCCACTCTCCGCTTCCCTTTCAGCCTGGTTCCACTCGAGAAATGGCCTGACGCGCGTGCCATCTCACCTAGCGGCCTCCTCAACAAGTGTCCAATCCATCTCCACTTTCTCCTGAATATTTGTTGGGCGAATAGTTCTTGTTCTGTTTCTTCCCATAGTTTCTTGTTGGTGATTCTTTCTGGCCTGGCCATCTGATCTTCAGTATAGAGCCAGCGAAGACAGTTGTTGATGAAGGTCTGCGACAGGCTGTTGGAAATATTCTTTGTGAACCACCCACCAAGTTTCTGATCCGTATAGAAGAACTGACTGACTTGACGTTTGTATTGAAAATCCGACTGGATTTTGTTGTTGATGTTGAGTGACGAAGATTTCTAGATTGGTTTGTTTCAGGTTGATGAATGTGTTTCTCTCTCGCCTTCCCGATTCTCGCTCGACTTGACATCCTCGTCCGTTCCGACTTCCTGTAGTTGAGACAATGCTCCCTAGATCTGTGAGTGAATGAAGTAATCTCTTTCAAATCCTTCTCGTTGATGGTGATTGACGCTGGATGTTGCTGTTGTTGTTGTTGGTTAGCTATTTTCATAACTTCCGTCTTGTCTATATTCACCTGGAGTCCTGTCTTCACTGTCTGCTTCTTCGACCAGTTTGTTGGTTTTCGCTTGTAAGTCTTCGATTTTGTGTGACATCAAACATAAATTATCCGCGAAATTCAGGTCTTCTAGATTCTTCACGTCGGTCCAGAATATCCCTGTCTTCTCGTTTCCCACTGTCTGACGCATAATCCAATCCACCTCAATTAGGAATATCAGTGGTGATAGTAAGCACCCTTGTCTGACTCCTGTGTTCACTCCAAACGCCTCGCTGAGTTTTCCGTTGTGAATCACTTGACATGTGACGCTGTCGTACAGCTGTTGAATAAGGTTGATGAATATTTGGGGCACTGTACGCCGTAGTACTCGAGTAATTTCCAAATTACTTCGCGGTCAACACTGTCTGTCGAAGGCCTTCTCAAAGTCTACAAAGTTGAGGTAGAGGTTTGATTGCCATTCGATGCTTTGTTCGATGATGATGCGTAGAGTTGCAATTTGGTCAATATATGATTTGCCTATCCTGAATCCAGCTTGTTCTGGTCGGAGTTGTGTATCCAGTGCCTCCAAAATTGTCTCCAGGATGATGCGACTCAGGATTTTACTTGGCGTAGACAGGAGCATGATTCCTCGTCAGTTCTTGCAGAGTGAGGCCTAAGTTGCCCTTCTTGGTAGTTTCATGAGGTAACCTTTCCTCCAGTCAGTAGACACCTTTCCCTCCTTCCAGACCTTTTGCAATAATGGAGTCAGCATATCTGCTGTCGTCTGTGGGTCCGCTTTTAAATGCCTCAGGGGTTTTTCTATCTGGTCCAGCTGCTCTTCCATCTTTCAGGAGCTTGATTGCATTCAAGACTTCAGCTTTCGTTGGAGGATTGGTGTCAACTTACAGTTGTGTGCGCGCTGTTGTTGGTATTTCTGGATGGGTTGCAGGTGGTGGTCGGTTCAAAAGTTCTTTAAATTGATTCGCCTATTGCTTAATCTGTCTTTCTTCCTTGGTAATTGAGTTCCTTTGGCTGTCTTTTATAGGTTTCACTTGTGTTGATCCTTTCCCGGAAAGAGACTCTTGTAGTTTATTAGAATAATAATCAGAAATCAGGGAAATTTTATTTGTAAGGATAGTTATAATTATTTATTTTTCGGAATACCTTTTTTGTTGTTATTTATTTATTGTGTCATAGTGGTCTGTTTATACTTTTATGAGTTGGAAGAGTTTTGACGACATAGTCTAAGTTTACGCTTCTTTAATTAGTTGAAATGGCAATAAAATGATTTCAAGGAGTTTTAATTTGTATGATTATGTCTGAAATCCATGTAGAATTGAGTTCTAGAATGTAAAAATAGTACGTAAACTCGATTAGCTAGTTAGATACTAGCACTTATAAGAAATCGTCACATTCTCATAGGTACTTGAACTTTTAAACATCCCAGCCTTAAATTAGTAAGAGTTGGTTTAGTTAAATGATTGAATAATCGATTCATGAACTTGATCATACAGTTTATCTTTTTATTCCTTCACGTTCCAAGTGAAACGTAGCGCTTCGAGCTATAAGCTTGAAGTTTCGGCATGGGGTTGCTAGCCCCATGCCCAGTCTTCCTTTTATACCAGTCTTGTTATTGGCTTAATGGGGTGAAAGAGGAGTGCGTCGGCCGGGGATCGAACCCTGGAACGTGTGCGTGGTCGGAGAGCGTCCTAACCATTGTGCTACCGACTCATGACCATACAGTTACGAGACTAAAATAATCAAAGCAAATAAATAAGGAAGAAAATACTATTGAATAACTACCTACTACATTCCAATCAAAACTGAATTAACGCCTGTGAGCGAATTGCTAGTAGTAATGTTAATTATGAGGCTAACAATCAAATTATTGAGAATAACAATAATAAGAATAAAAAGGAATTTGCGGCCTTGATTGTACTCTCACTTAGGGAATAACCCTCAAGATCCTTTATCACGTTTAAAATTAGGATGATATGCAGATCAATTAGCTCACTCGGAGACAAACTTTATAGGATTGAGCATTTAATACGCCCAGCTAGGAAAAGTCATATAACATACCACATAACATGTAATGACCATGAAGTCAGTTACTTAGATCAAACTAGTATATCGCAAACAGAAGATAGATATTTAGACAGATCTAGAATAACAGACCCCACTAAGTTAATCTACTAACAAAAGCGCTTCTAATGTATATAACAAGTACGTTGAGGGTTAGGGAATACATATGCGCATTATCATATAATTATATAGTTTAAAAGCGTGAACCGGAACGGAGAATATTCTCTTCAATAAATTATCTTCAATTTCTTACAATTATAAAATATAATATTTGCTGTCATTACAATAATATGTTGCCGAGGGTAGATTTTATGTTGAATAATAGATTAGTTATAGCGTTACATACAAAATGAGTACTTTTTGTGTGACAAATGTGTTGGTACGAATTCAGTTATAAAAAATTGCGAAATGCGAGACAATAATGGTGATTAATCATAATACATTTATACAATGTGGGCAAGGAAAGTTGACAAGTCAGTTCATATCAAGGTGAGCGGCTAGTACAAAATAATGAGATGCTAAGACTGCAGTGAATAGTTCAACGTGGAATAGCCAATATCTGAAATGAAACAGGTGGAGGCATATGGTCAGAAAAGGGATATTATAACTAACAATAAGTTTGGATTAAATCAAGTGGAAAATTCGATAGTATTAAAAGAATTCTAGAATGAAGAGTGTAAATCACGATAAATAATAATTATAACCAATAACACGAAAGAAAGGAAGGATAGGAGAAAGAGGCTCTCTTGGAGAGGAGATGGAATTCTAATTCAAGTTAAGCCACAGTAGGAAAAGTATCTAAGCATGTTCCTTTTGAATACAAAGTTCCGGTTTATTTGATTTTATCGCAACAGCTTCGGCTATACGTACATAATGAATGAGAACAGTGTTTGACGATAAGTTTTTAATGTGGCATACAACTCTAAAGGCTACTTTAGTGTCGAGGTAATGTCCACTATCTACCAAGTGCGACAGAATCTAACGTATTATTCATTTGATTTCCTCTTTTATGAGCTAACTGGGTAGATTTTCACAAATCCGTAGGCGGACCTACCCACATAACTTGAACCTCAGGAACAGTAGAAAACAGTATATATATGAGGGAGAGCTAAGATTAAGTAAGACATCTTTCAGTTTCTGAGAGAACATTGTATGGTTACAAAAGGATATGAACAGATGTGCACAACAGAAGGTCTTTCTCACTGCCATATTTAGACGTTGGCGTAGAATCTCTGTAGGAGCATCTCCCTTAAATTTTAGATGCAAAAATAATGGTCTTTTCTGAGTTATACTCAGTTGATGTTTCAGACTATTTCAGCTTTAGTAAACTATTCCATTAGATGGTTGGAAGTAACCGGCATGAAGCATTGGACCTAGGTTTCGTTCTAGTTGGAACTCACCTTGAAGGAACTCATTTCACTTCTGGAATTTGAACCCGCGTCACCAAGTGCTGCAATCATCGTGGTGTGAGACAGACAATGTGTCCAAACGTAATGTTATTCTCACATAATCTCGCAGTTCAGTTCGGCATTAACAACAAAATACTATGTATATTTGAACATTGTATTTCATGTCGTTTAACTTAAACTGAAACCACACGCTCAGGGATTGGTTAACGAATATAAACTGTAGATATATAAATAGAGGTATGATTAATGAAAAATATACCTTGGCTCCCATGACTAGCCTTCTGCTGTTATATTTGGTGTCGCTACCTGTCGACAAATGGAAAGCCTATGCACTGAAGTTTTGGAAGAAGAAGACATATGGATCTTCGGTCAGGACTTCAAGGCTGTTGGGCAGTTGAGTGGCTTTCAAGATTTCTCAACGTTGAGACTGTTACTTGGAACGCTGGCGAGAGGACGGACAATGGCAGCAAATGATATTGTGAGGCGAAACAGCGGCGAAGACGAGGCAGGGTCATGCAAACTGCTTCCAAAGTGGCAAGGATCATACATGGTCACCATGAGACGGGGTCACGTATTTACATTCAGAAATGCAAATAAAGAGGGGCGGGTGAATGTTAGTGGGCTACGGGACTCGATACAGCAAGACAAGCTTACAAAGCCGCCAGCACCAGGAAGATCCAAACGAATTCAGCCTAAAGTATTTGACGTGTGGAAGAGTATGGTAGTGTGGTACAGACAATGTGTGCCAACGGAATGTTATTCTCACATGTTCCCACAGTTCACAATCAGAGACCTTACTAATGAGTTATTTAGGTTCGCGATTGACCTTCTGTAGGACTGTTTTGAATACTTTGATTAGACTCTAGTTACTAGCTAGTTTAATGCGTGGCCGTATTGCAAACGTTATTGATAGAATTCAGTCTATATCATACAAACTTCTAGACATATTACACTAGTTACTCACTAGTCTCCAATCAAACTAAAAACTACTCTTGCTATCCGTTTTCGCTTAAAACATTCCAGATGACCTACAGTTCTTTCTCTATACAGTCTTTGGAGCAAATCAGCCTCCCCCTGAATGCTTAGTACCTCATTCAATTACGCTTTTATTTAACAGGTACCAAGTTGAGGAACTATATATATATTGAGTTCAAATCTCCAGCTTTCTAAATAAAGTTCTTTTAATGGATTCATCCCATTTTCTCATTAATAAGAAGTCTAGAAAGTGTAGAGAGTAACTGAGTTAAGATCAGTACATTTGTCATACAAATATTATTTATTTTGTCACCCTATAACTCGTCTATTATTCTGAGTAAAATGTACCTGTTGCACGACTAGCGATTATTCTTAAGATTAATAATACATTTTTAAATAGTAAGAACCGGAAAAGAATTTATTGAAATGAATCTTCTTCGTTCAGGATTGACTTTTATTATAATTATTTCCAGCATGTATACAATTGTGTATAATGAGTGACGACTGAAGACTGCATAAAAAACTGAGTAATGGTGGAATTCGAATAATCAGCCTTTGGATTACTAGATCGCAGCGCTGTATCATCTCAGCTACAGGACATCCATTCCTCTCATTGTCAGTGCTGACTTTAGTGAAATGATCAGTTAGAGAGCATTTGAAGCATTTGGAGAGAGAATTGAAAAAAAAGAATAACAGTATTCAAGTGTTTCTCATTTCTTAACGAGATTCGTCGGTGGCACAGTGGTAGAGTGCTGGCCGACTATTCATGCGGTTCGGGGTTTGATCCCTGGCCTCCGCACTCCTTCTTCACCTCACTAAGTCAGTGATAAAACTGGTAAAGTGGGAAGGTTGGTCATGAGGCTAGCAACCCCATCCCGAAACTTCAAGACTCTAGCTTGAAGCCCTATGTTCCACTGGGAAAGTAAAGGAATCAAAAAATTACATTTGTGCTAAATTTATCATTAGGCCTAAATATGTAGTGCTCACAACCAAATATCAAATATTTTACGGTCCTCATCATAAGCTACAAACATTCACGCAAACATTAATTTTTATTTATTCATGTTTTAAGTATTCAGATTGTTCTGCCTTTATTTACTGATTTATTTCGCCATTGAAAACTATGACGAATTGTATTGAATTTTTGATTTTCCCGTCGATTGATTGGACCGAAGTGCTCGGTCTCAGGTTGACATGTCGGCTTCTTGTGCAGATGCTTCGACGATGTCTGGGGATTTGATTAGTATACAATTGGTGGATGGTGGCTAGCAGTGGAATCCAGTATGTGCATTTCGTCCTATTTGGGACTCGTCAGCTGGATGTACCTGCATTTCTCAGTGAGTGATGATGTTCCCACTGAGGCTTGAACCCAGTGCCCATAGTTTCAAATGCCCAGACATCGTCAAAGCATCTGCACAAAAAGCCGACATGTCAACCTGAGACCGAGCACTTCGGTCCAATCAATCGACGGGAAAATCAAAAATTCAATTCAATAATTAAAATGACCCGTTGCACAAGAGGTGGCTCTCGTGGCCCAAGTGGTCTAGTGGATAACGCTTTGGCGTTTGAAACTATAGGCACTGGGTTCGAGCCTCAGTGGGAACATCATCACTCACTGAGAAATGCAGGTACATCTAGCTGACAAGTCCCAAAAAGGACGAAATGCGCTTTATCCTGGATTCCGCTGCTAGCCACCATCCACCAAATTGTATTTTCATGTAACTGTCTTTGACTGCTATTAAAGATTATTTTTTACCTAGAGCATGAAATATAAAGATATGGACTACTTTTGAATTCATGTCAATGCATTTGTTTGTCTAGGATCTTATTACCGTTACATGACCACCGTGTAAATGAGAGCAAATGTAAACAAAAATAATTTAAGTACGGCATTTCACATGGTCACATCGATTCATTGTTATATATATCTTTGAAGATAAATTACAAAAATGTTATAAGAAATTAAATACTAATCTGTAAAGGTTAACATTTAGGATTTTGTGTCATGTGAAAGAGTGTTTCAACTTTTTTTTTAGTAGAAAATCGATATTATGGTCTAATATATATTCACAGTTTCCTTTGATTTTTGCCGTTGAATGATTTGACCCCACACAAAGTATGAAGATAAACAAAAGTCAGCATAATTATAATTAATTACACTGTTATATTTATTATTCCCTTGGGTTTTGAGCGGAACATAGGGCTTGATAAGCCCATCACTATTTTACTCTGCTCTCTGAAATCCTTTTTAGATGGCTACATGATTATTTATAAGTTTTTTTTTATGCCCTTCACATGATCTATTCCACATAAGCTCCGGAACTCTTAAGTCATAGTCATCTCTTCGGCTTCCATCTGAGGAATTAGAGCGCGTGATATCAGTCAACGGTCTCCATAAAGTGTGTCTAATCCATCTACATTTTCTCCGACATATCTATGCGTCAATAGGTCATTGGTTGGTTGGTTCCTATAGTTCCTTGCTGCTAATCTATTCTGACTAACCAACTAATCTTTAGTTTAGAGGACAGGCAGCTGTTGATTAAAGTCTTTTCATGACATTGTCACCGCGTTTCTGACCTGTATAGAAGCAGTGACTAACAAAACATAGGTGGTGAAAATCCGGATTTTGTTCTGATTTCAGAGTGATGAATGTGACTGTCTACATGATGAAGTCACCTTGAGTTCAGGTGGGGAGTCTTGACCAATGGGATCTACCTAATTGGGTATTAGGGTAAACAGTCACCGATTATATTGACTAGCGGTTACCCTAATAATCGTGAATTGATAGAAGTCACTGAATTTCGTCTCAGTAGCTAAACAGTCAAGGAGCTAGCCTTCAAACATGCCAAACGTGAGTCCGATCCCCAGTAGGGTCAAAAATGAGTATCTCTGAGGTCGAAACTACTGTCCATTACTACCTAGTTTCCAGTGGTTCTCTAAATTTACATGGAATACATAAGTGAATCTAACCTTATTTAATTTTTACGATTTGATCATGGATTGAAATAAGTCACAGAACCAGCGAAAACCAGCCCCGGAGTACTGGACAGCTGTTTCAACCCAATCTGGTAATCATAGGCAGTACGCACTCACACCATGGGGTTCAAACTCAGGACTTTCTGGTTAAAAGGCCGGCAAGCTCGTATACCATTCAGTCACTGGGACCTGATTCAATGGCCAACTCATGAATTCCAGCTTCTTCAACTCGTGATTATATCGCGACCACCAACCAATGTCATCGGTGGAAGCTCCATCCTCACAATCGACTGGATGGACCTCACTGATCACGACTTCTCACTAGAACTCCAGGAAACTCCGTCGTTCTGTAGCAGGTCACTAACCAGCATTAGATTAATTTTCTATAGTCGGTTTGTAAGGATTAGTTTTGTTTTTCTGAGTTGATCACAGACTGATATTAGTTAGAGAACTATCATTTAATTTCAAATATGGCCGAAAACAGTAATTGCTAACTAATGTGAAAAAGTGCACGAATTAACTGAATCTCCACTTTATTCATGGTGAGAGCGCTGTTGTATCCAAAATACAAGTCGATACCTGTGACTGGATTGATTACCCTGTTCACCGACTTATGTATCAAAGTTAATAACAATAACTATCTTTTACCTCATTCAGCACAGTACCAAATACTAATATGAAGGTCGTTTTTGCGAATCTTACCACGATCGGGATTATATCACGTTAAATCACTACATATCACATTACTAACAGTCTGAGAACTCAGCCTTGCCTCAGATAGTTCCATCACTAAATGACTACTTTTCGCATATCATAAAACAACTCGTCTGATAATTCACTCTTACATTATCCTCACTCCTTCGATAACAATTTCATAGATCACTAACTGGAGAGTTGATTGGAACATATTCTTTTTCTATCCAACATTATCTTTTGTGTGGGTTTCAGAACTTATCATTATGTTCATGTCTAAACTAAGATTGAAAATCAGGAGGGCTGACTTCGGCTTCTTAACAAAAATTATGTCATAAACTGCATTATAACCTGATTCATTTAATATTAACGGTTGTACGCAGCTGACGAGAAACGACGAAATACTGCACTCCATGGTTTCATTACTTGTTACAATAACTATTTCTTTACAACTTGACATGCATCGACAAACTGCTTTTAGATAGAAATATTAATTCCTTCTTGAAGAAATTCATAATTTTGACTATTATTATTATCTTAAATAGAAAAGAAAACATTTATTCCCTATTTAAGTTCTGTCTGATTGAAACTTCTATTTTAAATATGATTAATAATACCAATAATAAAAAATTAACCAATCACATTTCAGGCCTAATTGGGACGCATAATCTGATTGGTTAGATGAGTTTTCAATAAAAAGGAAAACCCAAAAAATCTCCTGTGGATCAAAAATAAAGAATTTCAATCTGGTAACAATACCAAAATAGCTTGAAAGGGAATACATTAAGAAATAAAGAAAGAAAAAAAGAATAACTATTTATGTTACTGTACTACTGGGACCCTAAAAGATGACACTTCTTCTTACCTGGAAATTATTGTTAACAATATGGAGAAAATGACTAAAGTTGGATAAGGCATATTAATGACAATAGACATTATCTCAATTTTTTTGACGAAATTCAAATTACCACATAAGAAGACTTTTGAATAATGAATAATACAACGGATAGTTTTAATGCTACGACAATAAATTATTCATATTTTGAATTTCATGCACGTTTTGGATGGACAAGATTATGGATAACAGTTATTGTACTTGGTCTACTTATTTTATGTACTATAATCGGAAATGTATTTGTTGTTGCTGCTATCTTGTTAGAGAAACATTTACAGGTAAGTTGAATAATACACATATCAGTTTATTTCATCACTGAACGTAATAACCAATTAACATTCATTGGAATAGTGGAAATATTTGACTGTTTTATTATATTGTTTTCAATGCAACTGATTATGAATATCAATGAAATCATGATCAGTTAATATTTAGTTGGATCAGATTGATTTACCTATCCATCATCGGTTTCTTGTAGTATATCAGTCCATATTTCTGATCCATTGTGAGATACCCTGCTTCTGTGTAACAATGTATGCATACCACTTAGTACCTGGGCCCTTTTTTCTTGTATACTTGCTAGAGAAAATTGCTCACTGATAAACCAACATTCTCTTTCATTACTCAAAGTGATTAGGAACATGAAAAATGGGCTAAGAGAAAGGGCGAATTATTCGACTATATGCTTGAATAGGTTATACTTTGCGTTTATGGTAGTATGAAACATATACCCCAGAAATTTTAATAGATCTGTGATATTGAGAAAAATCCCCTTAAATAAATCAAGAAGGAAAGTTTTGCAGAATAAAATGGTATCAGAATTTATTTTGCTGCCTTCTCATCATCTGCTTACAGGACAAGGTCATTATTAAGTATATCTATAGAAACAATTCCAACATAATTGCACAGAGTTCATTTTTAAACTGAAATCAATTAATGTATGCATACAGTAATATATATTATTTATATTATTATTTACTCTAATTCCTAGAGGAACATAGGGCTTCAGCTGTATGTCTCCATTACGTTCGGTTCTCTGCTAAAGTTTTCACCTGACTTCATGTCTGCAAACATGCTTTCATCTCTTCCTCACACGACATACTGTAAGTTACCCTTGAACGACCAACTCGCAACTCGAGGGCTTGTGTAGTGATGCCACTTGATGGTTTCTACACAGTATGGCCACAATACACCTCCATTGCTTACTGCTTATTTGCTGCACAATCGGTTCCTGCTGTGTTGATTCGCTCCCAGAGATCCCTGTTGCTGATCTTTTCTGACCAGCCATCCTATGTTGAGCAAAGTATTGAGCAAAGACAGCTGTTGCTGAGGGTCTGTAGTTTGTTTGAGATGCTCTCTATGACGTGCCTTGTCTCTGATACGTATAGTATCACTGATTTCACACTGGAGTTGAGAATCCAGATCTTATTTTTGGTGCTGAATGCTGCTGACCTTCACTCAGACTTGAGAGTAATTAAATCTTGTCTTGCTTTCGCAATCCTCACTTTGATATCTTCATCAGTTGCGTCCACCTGTAGTTGAAACGATGCTTCCCAGGCATGTAGGTAAGGGAGGTTGTTTCTTTCAGATTCCTCCCACTTGTGCTGATTGTTGTCTGTTGTTGTTGGACATATATATATATATATATATAAAGGGAACAAATGATTTAAATAGGACCATCTTATTGACACGGGTCATGAGGTGGGTGTCACGAGATTGTTGAAAATTAACAATAGACAAAAGAGTTCAATTTTCCTGAAGTTTGCCAATGCGATCTCCATCAAGCGCCTGAAACCTGATTTGTGAGTTCAGAAAGAAGCAGTTATCAGTCTTTCTCTTCCTTGACTGGTAACTGGATATTTTCACCTCTCTTTCATTTGATTACGCAATGTTGAAAGTTTCCACTGTGTATGAACATTATTGTTATGAATAGTGTTTAATATTATGTATATATATATATATATATATATATATATATATATATATATTAACACTGTATGCATATGTTAATCGATTTTTGTTTAAAAAAGAAATCTATGCAAGTAAGTATGTTGAAATTGTTTCTGTGGATATACTTAATAATGACTTTGGCCTATAAGCAACTGATGAGAAGCCAAGGAGATAAATGATGGTATCATTTTATTCTGTAAAAACTGTTGTTCTTGCTTTATATTGAAAAAGAGAGGACGTTCAGCGAAATAGACTCTTTTCGGCGAATTCATTCACATAGCTGTACAATCGCATTTATATTTTAATTATTTACGTGTGTGTACATGAGGTTTGTCAAGTTTAGATAATTAATTAGGTAATAAAAGAATGATCTTGCTTGTTTTATTCAAATTCATTAAATGGGGAATAAATGTATAAAGAATCACTTTGCTTGGTACTTCCCTTTAGGGTGATTTTTTCTTCAAACAAACTCCTATTTCCTAGCAAACACAGTGGTCAATTCGTAGCACAGTATACTGAACATTATTCACAAATCGGTAAACTTAGTAAAGTAGTAGTGGTCATGGTGTGTTGTTTTTGTTTCAGAAAACACGTTTGCTGCTGGCCATGGAAAAAACGTGACTGTGTAGTTCATATCACTCTTTCCTTACTATCATTTTTTGGGGATAAGATTTTATAACATATATATTAGTTGCTTACATTTTTCACTAACCACCTAATTTTCAGCATCACTTGTAAAACTTAAGACATCTAAAATTGAATCATGTTAGTTTGAGCTATCATCTGGTTTTTCTGAGTAATGATTCTAGCTACAGTGAATCCGCTGCCTGCTTAAAACTTGGCCTACCAAAAACTTCTATCGTCGCGTATTGCATATAACTTCTGTTAATCAGTTTGTTTAAATCTAGGGAAATATGACCTTTAATAGTATATTTTACTCTGGCGAATATTTAAAACATTTTCAACCTACTGATTGACAAGTGTTTACTAAACATGAGAAGAAGACCGTCATCAATGACAGTTTATTCTAAATACATGAGATGACGGTTCCTGACTGGTGTCCTCGGTTCACTAAGAAGTACTGCTGAACTTCTTGAAACCAGCATTGAATCCATTGTCATGTAGTTCTCAAAGAAGAGATATCACAATGAAGGATTGCTTTACTCTTCAGGTCAGGTAGAACTCTATCACACAACCTACTGCCAGTTAACCTCTTAATTGAAGATCCTGGACGCAGAGGAGATATTAGGTAATGAACTCTGCTGAAAATTTTGTAAATTACATAAAATAAAGTTACTACTAAAAAAAGTAATAATACAAAATTAAGTCGCAGTGATGTGACTTCATGACAAAGTAATCTTGTTGTAGATATGATAGAGAAGATTTGTAGCTCAGGTGGATGATTTTGATGTGGTTTTGTTCTCTGAGCTGGATGGTTAGTTTGCGAAGCTTTCATCACCTTACTGGGTGACATCTTCAGCGCATACTTCAATTTGAAGTATGCGCTCAGAGAACAAAACCACATCATAATCTTGTTGTGATTGGTACTACACCCTAGGGTCTTGTGTGCAGTTCAGCGATTCAACAGGACATCTCCATGTCATCCTCATCTCTGTAGTCCTTTTTAACTGACTTCACGATTGCCCATAAGCCTTCGTCTCACCCTCACACGCTGTCCTCCGTGTTGGACTGTTGGAATCAAGCCCAACTCGTCTGTCGTTTCCTGTTCGGGTTCTACTCAACAGCCCCTGTTACTTGGTGATCTCTTCACCTCTTGGGTAATAGGATCTTAGCTGGTTTTCTTCATTAAGCAACCTAAATACAACACTCCAGCCACTTTTAAAAGTAAAAAAACACTTTTTAACTAGAACTTCTTTTATAGAAAAATTTCAGTTTGACTGCGTACATTCCATTCCAATTCCACAATAGATATATACATACTATACTGTATATTTTACCTGTCTTGAAATAATGTCAAAGCAGACAAGGTAGTAAGTATTCTATCTATCCGTTGAAGAAAATTTTTTATTATTATTTACACAAGTATGTTTTTTTTGTGACTGGAACAAGCACTTTGCATGTCTTCAAGATAGTTCATTTTTACACAAATCTTAAATAAAGCAAATAACACATAATGACATATAAAATTTTAAAAGTTATGCTTAATTATAACAGCGCTAACTACCAACACAACTGAAGTTGTTTTGCTTATAATACTACCAGTTAGAACAACTTTTCCACCTCTGTTAAATGGATTCTACTTTATTATTCTTCTTCTTCTTATTATTATTGAAAGTGAGATACATCGACAGATGTTATACACCTGTGTGTTTTTCATATCTTAACCAATTTTTACACTGTAACAAAATAAATAAATAATAACAAATAACTTGTAAAATTAATGATCTGATGGCAAACTTTTGAGTGTGAGAGAAGAAGTTTTGTTTGTTTTTCTGTTAAATAATGAAATCCTGGATTATCGAAATGATGAATTTGTTATGATGAGCTCTGTCTCTTAATTTACTTATTATAATTTTTTATTCCTTCGCATTCCCAGTGGAACATTGGGCTTCAATCCTAGAGGTTTGATGTTTCGGTTGTTAGTCTCATGTCTAACCTTCCTGCTTTACCAGTCTTGTTACTGACTTAGCGAGGGGACGGAGGAGTGCGTCGATGGCCGTGGATCAAGCCCAGAACCACATGACGCTTGGTTAGCAAGCATTCTACCGCTGTACCACCGACGCAAATAAAATAGGTTGTTTTTATGTGGTATTCAACTGCTCATGCCACAAGTCATCAGGTACTTTGAGCTAAATAAAACCGAAGCTCAATTTTTTTTATTCGTGGATAATTGCCATCTAGGCATTATTAAAAAGAACCAAACAGGTAACTTAGAGAGAAGGCGATTTCTGACGAATTCATTCTCCTCTTCAGCTGTTCAGACACATTTTTCTACAATTATTTTAACGAAAATGGATAGTAACAAAAGTAATGGGCTGTTACAAGCATAGGTAACGTTATTTTTCATCACATAAGAAAAGCTGAATAAAGATTTTAGTGTTACGCAGTGAGATAAATGATTTAATGAATGAGTTATTATGGTCCACCGAGGGAGAGAGCTCTCGAAGGGGGTTGCGCCACAGGATGATCCTGCATGCGGTCTCGTCTCGCAAGAGGCAGGGATGGGTGTGTGTTTGGTTCTCCTGAAAACCAATACCCAGTCAATGGGTGTATCACTCTGTGAATGTGTGTCGGTGGCACAGCGGTTAGAACTCTCACAGACCATGCACATGGTCCGGGGTTCGATCACCTGCCGATGTACACCTGATATCGATGGTCGGCCTTCAAAATTTGGGCTTCTGATATCCACGCTGAGAATTCCATAACTGTACGAAAACTGCGGTGTGGTTTCAAGCTATAATCAAAATCAAAATAAGAAAAAATGTGAAATTACGTAAGAGCTCGAAGGAGCTAGAAAACAAAACAATAAATAGAGTTCGTAGAAAACGTGTAGGTTGTTACCATAATAGCAGAATTGGTTGAATAATTCTCTTTTGCATATACATAACTCCTCTTTCTTCATCTCAAAGGCTATAGCTACTACAACAATGTAGAGAAAATGAAAGCCTGTTGTTTTTATGGCAACCTACTTTCCACTTTACAGGTAGGTAACTTTTAAGGTGTTTTCTACTGGCTGGATTTTTTATTTGCTTGTTTAACTTTTCATAAGTCTTTTCTTCTTTTGAACGCTTACTCAATATCACATTTTTCTTCACTTCTGTGTATACGCCGATTATAACCTCCTCATTAAGTCATTTATCTTATCACGCATTTCTAATACTCTTATTCATATTAACAATCATGACTATGAAAACTTATTACATTTGTTACTATCCTCTTCCGTGAAGATATTGTTTATGAATGAGATTGTAAAGTCAAAGAAAATGAATTCGTTGAAAAGTGCCTCTTCAGTGAATTAAATGTTTTGTTTTCTTTGACTGTTTGAAACTAATCTTTCAAGAGTTGATGTGTGCAAGAATTCGATTTATTTTTCTATCAAAAACTAGTAGGTAGTACTAACTAGACAGCTGTTTCATCCTAGTTTGGAAATTATCGGCAATAAGTACCCACCACCTCCGCTCGAACACAGAACTTTCAGGTTAAAAGGCAAGTTCGTATACCATTCAGCCACTGGGACCCGATTTATTTCCCAGTCAGTAAATTCTAACTTCAAGCAATTCATGATTATTTCGCGACCATCAACCATTGTCATAGATGGGATATCCATCCTGGAACTCACTGATCATGACTTCTCACTAGCCAGTCAA
This sequence comes from Trichobilharzia regenti, assembly GCA_944472135.2. Classification (NCBI taxonomy): domain Eukaryota; kingdom Metazoa; phylum Platyhelminthes; class Trematoda; order Strigeidida; family Schistosomatidae; genus Trichobilharzia; species Trichobilharzia regenti. The sequence continues at coordinate 63,800,321 of OX235265.1, read as the reverse complement.
TAGTGAGCTGAATGTTATAGGAGCTCTCTAGCCTTGTAACCAGAAAGTCTTGAGTTCAGACCCATGGTGTGGGTGCATACTGCCGATGATTCTCAGACTAGGATGAAACAGCTGTCCACTAATCCGGTGCTGGTTTTCAATGGTTCTCTAACTGATATCAATCTGTGGGCAAACTCGAAAAACTAATCTTTGCTTATAGCGAAGGCAAAATATCAAAGGTAAAAAGGATATTCAACTATTTCTGGAGAAATGAAGGTTGTCTGTTTCAGGGAAAAGCGATTAACTCTTACAGTTCAAAATTCACAAGGATTATATTTATTCTTTTAGATGTGATACTGAAAATATGTATATTGGAGCATTATTTATTATCGTTGAAATCATATCAATCATTACCGGTATATTTCTTCACTAATATTGTAACATCAGAAGGCATGACACGGGAACCAAGGTATATTTTCATTAATCAAACCGCTGTTTACATATATATATCTACAGTTTTTTATATTTGTTAACTGGTCTCACTGAGCGTGTGATTTTGGTTTACACCAAACAACATGAGATGCAATGTTCAAATATACTGCATTAGTTAATGCAGTATATAACCGCAGAAAATGTATTCTGTCTCTAACACCAAACAGAACGTTTACATGGATATATTGTATGCAATATTCAACTGTGGGAATATATGAGCATAATATTCCGTTGGTGCAGACATTGTCTGTATCACACCATCAGAATATCACCGCTATTATTATCAATTTTTATTCGTTTAATAATTTACTTTGAAAACATCTGATGATATCTTGATTTGTTTTACAATATCATTAATATCGTTTCCGACATCTTGACAACTACTTTTCACACACACATATTCCTAACCAAAAATGTCTGAGATTAAGTTGAATGGAACACTTAAAGATAAGTTTCTTTTTGTCAGTTCACAGCTTCCCATGGGAATAATTGCGCAAACATGTATCTTAAAACTTATTTCACTTCTTTTATGTGAAATAATTCAGAAAATGGTATGCTTGGGTAAAATACAGTCTAACAAACAAAAAAAAATAATTGGTGAATTAGTGGGAGGCTTATTGATACTTAGCAATTTCCTTTCTTATTTTCCATTTCGTTTTCATATCATATCAATTTTATTTTGATTAACAAAAAAAGACTGAATATCTGAAATCATGTGAATCTTAGTTTTGATCACCACATTATAGAACTTATAGTTATGAGATGAAAAAGTGTAATTACTATGTTATTTTGATGAAACCACCTATTGATTCTTGCGCATTCCAGGAGGAACATAGGGCTTGAAGCTCGGACATTATAGTTTCATTGCCAGTGATATAATTCCTACAAATTGAGATTGTAAGCTTAACGCTTAACCTTCTCCTTTTAACAAATTTTCTATCACTTAAGCTTAGGCTTACGGGTGAGTTGACAAGGGATCGAGAACAGGCTTTCATACAATGTTTCAACGAGTTGATCTTGATTGATGTCAGTTAGAGAAGCATTGAAAACCAGGGATTACTGGACAGCTGCTGTTTCATCCTAGTTTTGTGAATCATCGGCAGTACGCACCCACTGCAACGGTTCGAATCCCGGACCTTCAGGTCACAAGGCCAACAAGCTCGTATACCATTCAGTCAGTGGGACCCGATCAGATGGCTCATTAATTCTAACTTCTACAATGAACAGAAAACATGAAAGTTATCAAAGTATGATTTCAGAGCTGTACGGTAATCCTCAAACACCTATAAAATAAATAACATAATTGTGATTTAAACACGTAGTCATCATTAGCTTGCCTATATATATTTGATAATACAAAATAATAAGTTGAATAAAAGTTGCTCTTTAGAGTGATCTTTTAGTGGATTAGTTTACGCATACAAAATTTTTGTTTATGTTAGATATTCGTGATCGACTTGAATGACTTAACTACCGGAATTGCCATTCAGCCTAATTTCATCAAATTTTATCTAATTATTATTGTTTTAGTCATCCACTTATGTCCTTAGAAGGCAAAATGTACTGACGAGCATTGGCTTTCAAACTGCCAGTGTGCTTTTCTTGGAAACAGAGGGAAAATAACATAATGGATTAGTTTATTCATCGCGTTGAACAACTTTGTGTCAGATGATATACTATGGATAACTACTTTTCCTTGAAAGTCCTTGATGAAGAGAAAACATTAGGTAGTTGGACGCAATCGGCAGAAAGCCTTGAACCCAGGTTTCGTGCTAGTTGGCACTCGTCAGCAAGATAAAATCTTATGCAATAAATTACTCTGAGAATTTTATACATCATGTGAACATTTAGTTCAAAACAGCCTTAATTTTTATACTGTATTATTACTAACCCCTCCGATAAGATGTTGAGTGAAATCATAAAATTCAGTGCCAATGCTAAGCTAACATCTTTTTTTTTTGGAAAACGGTTAAAATGGTTAATTTAGGAGTGGAATCTGGTCACTGTGGCAAAATACTATTCCCTGTTGGATAAGTTTATTTCATACGACCAACACAGATATAGAACAAATAGCAGTGGTTTTGTTCCATTGTGTAGTAGGTAGCACCTCTCTTGCACTTTAGTCGAGGAATGAAATAAACTTTACAGAACATGAACCAATCAACTTTAGTGAGTTATTTTCTGATGATGATTGTATCCTTTAGTTCCTAGAGGAACATAGGGCTTCAGCTGCGCACCTCCATTGCCTTCGGTTTTCTGACAACTTTTTCACCCCACTCCAAGTCTGTCCACACACTTTCATCTCCTCCTCGCATGACCTCCTCCAAGTCACCCTTGGACGACCAACTCGCCGCCTCCCTTTCGGGTTCCACTCGAGGGCTTGTCTAGAGATGTCACTTGATGGTTGCCTTAGAGTATGGCCACAATTGACCTCCATTTCTTCTTTCTTATTTGTTGCACAATCGGTTCCTGCTGGGTTGGTTAGCTCATTGCCAGAGATCCCCGTTACTGATCTTTTCTGGCCGGCCATCTGATCTTGAGTAGTATTGAGCAAAGACAGCTGTAAATGAAGGTCTGAAGTTTGTTTGAGATGCTTTTTATGACGCGCTGGCCAAGTCTCTGATCCGCATAGTGAGTAACACTGACTGACTTCATATTGGAGTTGAAAATCCGTATCTTATTTTTGATGCTCAGTTCTGTTGACCTCCACACAGATTTGAGAGTAATGAAAGCTTGTCTTGCTTTTCCGATTCTGGCTTTGATATCCTCGTCACTTCCGTCCGCCTGTAGTTGAGACGATGCTTCCCAGGTAGGTGAAGGAGGCTGTTTCTTTCAGGTTCTTCCCACTTATGCTGATTGTTGTCTGTTGTTGTTGTTGCTGTTGATGTTGGCTAGAAATCTTCATCACCTCTGTTTTATCTATGTTCACTTGAAGTCCTATCTTTGATGCTTCTTCTGCCAACTTGTTACTTTTCACTTGCGTATCTTCCAGTTCATGGGAAATCAGACATATATCGTCGGAGAAGTCCAGATCCTCCAAGTCTTTTGTGTGAGTCCATTTTATGCCTGTTCCCTCGTTGGTTGCCGTTGTCTGTCGCATTATCCAATCAATTGCAATCAGGAAGATCATTGGTGATAGTAGACAGCCTTGCCTCACTCCCGTCCTCACTTCGAAGGCTTCCGTAAGTTTCCCGTTGTGGATTACTTGGCATGCAGCATTGTCGCATAACTGTTGGATGAGATGTATAATTGTCGATGGGACCCCATAGTAGCGAAGTAGTTGCCAAATCACCTCTCGATCGACCGTACACTATCGAAGGCCTTTTCAAAGTCGATGAAGTTGAGATAGAGAGGTGACTGCCATTCCAAGCTTTGTTCAATGATGATCCGTAGAGTGGCGATTTGATCAATACATGATTTGTTTCTCCTGAATCCGGCCTGTTCCGGACGAAGTTTTTCATCTAGGGCTTGTTTGATTCTCTCCAGGATGATGCGACTTAGTATCTTGCTAATCATAAAATATTTATTTTACGAAAATATTGTCTTCTTTACTTAGAAATATTTTAAAAGACTGATTAGTAAAATTCATCAGTTATATGCTCATAGTAATTGGAAAATTATTGTTATTGATAACATTGTTTTTCAGATGTTGGTTTCTAGGGATTCGATTGGTTACAGGATTTCATTATTGGCTGATATTGGCTAGAAAACCATTGGAAAAGCTGGAAATACTGAACAGCTGTTCCGTCCTACTAGTTTGAGGCCTTTCAGCGGTACGTACCCACACTACGGGATTTGAACTCAGGACTTTCCGGTTACAAGGCGAGTTTGCATATCATTAAGCCACTGCAATGAGTAGGGTACAGCAGGTCGGATGTGAAGACAAGTAGCCGCCGATGAAATTGGCTAGTGATCGCGCTACATCGGGAACTGGAAGAAGTGGGAATTCATGGACTAGCCATTGGATAAAGTCTCAGCGGCTTAATGGCCTACGAGCTAGTTCGCCTTGTAACAAGAAGGTCCTTGGTTCGAATCCCATGGTGTGGGTGCGTACTACTGAAGAGTCCTAGGTTAGACTGACGAAACAGTTGGGTGCCCAGTACTCCGTGCTGGTTTTCCAATGGTTCTCTAACCGATGTCACTTCATGAAGAAGTCCTGTAAACTTGTTTTTAATAACACCGAATGAAAATGATCGGTAGATCACGGTTCAAAAATATCTGCAAGTGATAATATTCAACATTATAACACTGAACTGAATACGGGATGAATAAAAATAATACGGAGTTTGTGAATTTAAAGGCTTTACAGCGGAATAGGATAATACTAGTAGCTAGGAATTGCTGTGGTCTCTGCTATTTGGAGTATTTGCCACCTAGAGACTTTTGGCAATTTATTTGGAACTCGATAGGTGATGGAGGAGGATTCTTGAATGCTAGCTTTATGTCCTGTTTGAACCAAGTTGTCTATTATAGAACTGTTGATGGTTTATCTATACTTTTATTTAGATACGCTGGTGGATGTTTCTCGGCATGAAAAACTAAGTATTTAGGGCAATAGCCAATATAAATGGTTAGATAGGAGCAGTTTTATTTACTAAATACACCTTAAATATCCATTATTGAATCAGTTATACTTGCATGTATAAACTGAATGGTTTTATCATTATTGAATAGTGTAACACAAAAGAAGGCAGATGGAACAGAAACTAAGGGTATCATCTATTTCTTTAATTTTGCCACACAGAGGGAAAATTTTCACTTAGTAAATGTTTCAATTCATTAAGCTAAATAAAATGTTCCAAAAAAAATCTTCTTTGACATTTCTCTCGCTATGTATCTTTTCTTACTTAAAACGAAAACATTTAGCCTTCTTCAGCTATTCGTAGAACTGTATCCAGTAACTCTACTTGCTCAACATACAATGCAATAGCTGCTATCACATATTTTTCTGAGATAAGTCATTACTCGACCAGTCTTTTATAACTACTTATTAAATACTCCGTAGATTAACTATATTTTTATTTTTAATTACAGCTTGATTCCACACTGTATTTTTCGTACAAGTATGGAATTTTCAGCATGGATATCGGTAGCCCAAATTTTGCAGGCAGACCATAGATATCAGGTGTGCGTCGGCAGCGGATCGAACCTCGAACCGTGTGCATAGTCGGCGAGAGTCCTAACCACTGTGCCACAGACGCACATTTCTCATTCATCAGTAACTGAGGGCATGATATTTGTTGGTCAGTAGTAAAGGGGAGAAAGTTAAACAAAAATGAGAACAACAGACTGGTCAAGAATTTGAAAAAAGGAAAAATTAATGTAATCACAAAGAATGTAAAACTATCCAACCACACGAAGTACACACTACACTAACTTAATGGTCTACGAGCTAGCTTGCCTTGTAACCAATAGGTCCTGGGTTCGAAACCCGCGGTATGGGTGCGTACTACTGAAGAGTCCAAAACTAGGATGAAACAGGTGTCCAGCACTCTTAGGTTTTATGCGTTGGTAACACAGCAGTAGAATGCTCGGGTTCGATCCCCAGTCGACACATGGTAAAGGGAGAAGTTTGGGCATGTCGCTAGCAACCCCATCCGTAAAACAAAACATCACTAATACCGAAACTTCAAGCCTGTATCTTGAAGCCATGCGTTCCAATGGGAACGTCATGGAATAAAAAAAACAGTAAGTACTATAAGAAGAGACTAAAAACTACGATCGAAAATGTATGTTTAGTAATTTTTAAAGGCTTCTGTCGACACTGTAATGAAAAAATATCGGCAGTCGGGTATTTTTAAAAATATGATTTGATGGCTATTACTATTTGATTGATTTCGAAGATTATAAATGTAATCAAGAGAATTCTTTTGGCAGTAAAAGAGTGAAAAGCGTATCCTTGGCCTGTTCAATAATCAGTTCATAATCATGGTTCATATTTCAAACACCTACGTTTTCAAATGTTTGAATACAACAATAAGCTATGTTTAATTGAATGTCTCATAGTATGCTTGCTCTATGGAGATCAGTAATAATTGTCAAAACAAATGAAAACCACGTGTGAAATACTTCACTGACGAAAAAGTAATATTTAGCACTTATATATAAATTTTCATTAGGCATATTTCTATTTTAGATCTGTAGAGAATAAGATTTTTCATGTGCTAAATTTCTCACCTATTTCAAATTCATTTTTCCATGTATGCAATCTAAGGATAATAATATTATTATTATTTCCTTTAATTCCTAGAGAAATATAGGGCTTCAGCTGCACGTCTCCATTGCGTTCGGTTCTCTACCAACGTTTTCACCCCACTCCAAGTCTCCCCACACACTTTCATTTCCTCTTCACATGACCGCCTCCAAGTCACCCTTGTACTGACGACCAACTTGCCACTTCCTTTTCGGGTTCCACCCGGGGAATGCCTTGTCTAGCGATGTCACTTGATGGTTTCCTCAGAGTATGGCCACAATTGACCTCCATTTCTTCTTTCTTATTTGTTGCACAATCGGTTCCTGCTGGGTTGGTTTGCTCATTGCCAGAGATCCCTGTTGCTGATCTTTTCTGGCCGGCCATCTGATCTTGAGTAGTATTGAGCAAAGACAGCTCTTAATGAAGGTCTGAAGTTTGTTTGAGATGCTTTTTATGACGCGCTGGCCAAGTCTCTGATCCGCATAGTGAGTAACACTGACTGACTTCATATTGGAGTTGAAAATCCGTATCTTATTTTTGATGCTCAGTTCTGTTGACCTCCACACAGATTTGAGAGTAATGAAAGCTTGTCTTGCTTTTCCGATTCTCACTTTGATAATATTCATCGACATGTTTGTATTAACTGAATTCGTTATTTACTTGTTTGGTTCAATACATCAAAGCACACCTGCACAAGAATACTTACTACTCTCCTTATGACCTGTACATACACGTCTACACTGGTTGGTCAATAAGTAATCAACTGGAATCTATTGCTCAGGATGCATATTCCCTGTGTACTGTCCGATTTCTCCCTATGCTTCTTTTGGATTAGTTCATTTGGATCCAATTAATAGACGTATATTAAATTTGACACAAATATATTTTTTTGATTACAGCTTGATTCCACACCATATAATTGGTACAAGTATGGAATTTCCAGCTTGTGATATTGTCAGCTCAAATTTTGCAGGCCGACCATAGATTTCAGGTGTACGTCGGCGGGGACTCGAACCCTGGATCATATGCATGGTCGGTGAGAAAACCTAACTGCTGTGCCACCGACGCACACAGCGGGAATTAGCAATTTCTTATATTTATTGTCATGCTGTTCGATTTCATTGACTGTAGAGTGTTAATTTCCCATAGTTGTATATTTTATTGAAGTATAAGGATGCTGGGAATATTCCAGAATTAAGGGAACTTTTCGCATATATATATATATATATATATATATATATGCATGGAGTAATGCCGTTTCATATTTTAAGGAATCCTCCTAGTATTAGTAGAACAGATAATTAATTATGCTAATTTAGATGACGTCAATTAAATTCCGTCTTCACTCACGTACATTCATCATTGTTATTGCCTTTAGCTCATTGCTTGCATGCATGCACGCATTCATCCAACGTTTCCGGTTCTCATAATAATAATAATTATTATTTAAACTTACAGTTGTCATTGACAGTATGGTGATTAGATGGGAAATAATTAAAAGAAATGCAGAAATGATTAGTCAAGCAAGTTTTATTGTCTATATCGGCATTCAAAAATGGGAAGCATAGTAGAATATATTGGTTAATTCAAAGAATAATACCTGAGTTCTATTCATCTGGATGTATTCAAAATGTTACCTTTGTTAAAATGTGTCAAGTAAAACAATCTCAGGATATTTGATAATAATAATAGTGATAGCGAAAGACTATATTGTTAGCAGGTAAAATAGAAAAAACTTAATATTACTATTATTCATTCCTTGCTTTTCTGTTAGAAAATGGAACTTCAGCGGTACATATGCATTCCAGTCAGTCTTCCAGCATCTTTTTCATCTGACACCATCACTGGCCAAATACTTACATTTCCTCTTCATATAATCATATCATTCCATGACGCCTAAATCTTTCGCTTCCCAGACATTATTCCCTTTTACGGTCAGTTTGAAATTTGAAGTCATCTGATTATGTCTCTTCAATATGTGTGCTGTAGTTATTATAATTTGGATAAATTATCTCCCCTTTTATACATTACAAAGAAATTTAAAAAAAGGGGGTTTCTATCTGATACACGGTATTTCACATCTTCTGCAATTTATTCTTTTATCTGTGTAGAATGAATTTCACTAAAAAGTAATAGAATAACTCTGAAGAGAAACACCTCTGTTTATCTGATGGTGAAGAATTAAAACAGAAAACTTTTTTAATAGTTTACCTGAAATGGAGTCATTTCACCTTTTTGTATACTTAATTAATGTTTAGGTTTATTTTTAGATATGATGCATATTACATATGCCCGTTCATACTGTGATAAAGTTGTTCAATTACACTTCCACTATATGATTCGAATAGTTTGCATAATGTTTTGTTGATATAACTATAAAGCTTGGGCATTGTTGCACCGGATAACTCCATAATGGATACAATTTTATTTTGATAAATCACACAGTGTTATACAGTAATACTAACTGATGACAACGTTTTGAGCACAAATTATTGCTGCTCATAACCATATCAAGGCACTGTCTCACACAACCTCCTTACTTCAGTTATATACATGAGTAAAAGTTGATTGGACATTTGAATAAAATAAAAATAAGATGAAATGAAACAGATAGAAGTTTTGACTCCTACCTACTCAGACCATTCAACGACGCGCATAAAAATATTGAATTTACTGTGGATCATGAAATTGATGGAAAGTTCCATTTCCTTGAAATTACTATGCAACGCCTAGAAGATGGTAGTCTCCAGAGGTCAATTTACCGAAAGCCCACATGGAATGGACAATACTTACATTTTAATATTTTTTGGCAAAATAGCACGAGCACTAGTCAAGACTGTGGACTATAAAGCGAAGGGAATATGCTCTGCAGGGAAGCTAGAGGAAGAGTTTACGATTCTCGAAAAAGGTGCTGAAAATAGTCATTATTCTCAAAGATTCATTAACAAATATTGAAGATGTGAAGGCTTAAATACCAGACAAATCACTGTATTCAAGGTGAAAACATTTCAGAAACAGTCAACAGAAGACTGAGAACGTCACTAGCCAGAGCCTATCCTGCAGCTAAGTTGGTTCCCGTCCATCAAACAACATGCTCTTTGGTGCAGTCAAAAGTCGATAGATACACTTCTCATGTTAAATCCAACTGCGTATACAAATTTACGTGTATCTCCGGGAGCAGCTACATTAGGAGAACAGAGAGAAGAGCACACCTCTGATTTTCTGAACAAGTGCTGAAAAGCCTACGTCTCAAGGGAACAAACTCTTATAGTAGCGCTACTACCAGACATCTCCTCGGCACGAGTCATGAGGTGGAAATCGAGAAATACTTCGAAATTATCAATAGACAAAGGAGCTCCATTCTCCTCAAGTTTACCGAAGCAATTTCTATCAAACGCTTGAAATCAGATCTATGTGTTCAGAAAGAAGCAGTTATTAGTCTTCACTTACCCTGGTAACTGGTTGTCTTTATTCTGGCATCTGATTACGTAATCTTTGTCTTTAACCTTTTATAATCTGTAATTTTGCTTGTCTCTTGTTTTGTATGATTTCAGTTCAACTCCGTACATTGTTAACTAATTTATTAGTCACTCTGCATCTAACGCACATCTCATCTCCTTTACCATTGTATGCATACACTTATTTTGTTTAAACTTGAACTGCCTGTGTAAAAACAATATAAGCGCAATTTTCTGAGCACTGTTTACTAATTGTGGAAATTTCTGTCAACTGACAACATATAAACCTCATAACTTATTTAGGCAGCTGGTTATAAGCCAACAAAATAAATGATAGTACCATATTATTCCGCACAAACCACTGTTGTTTTTGCTTTATTCAGATAGAAGAAGCGTTAGTGTTGAATTACTATCCTGTAAAATTCGTTATGAATATTGAAAAAGGTTAGAAGCAAAATAAAAATAAAAGGTGAAACCATCTCACTCACAGACAAGCTCTGTAGGTCGAAGGACACTGTTGGTGGACTCAAATAGACAAAATGATATAATTTACAAAATACCTTGCAATGACTGTGAGTGAGGTCAACCACATAGGTCAAACTAGTAGATAGAGAGTGGTCAGATCGCCTGTCAGAACATCAGAATTTAGCTGAGGTTAGAATGACTGATCCCATCTGCAAAGATAAGTAATTTAGGAAAAAGCTCAACCCATCATTCAATGCATGCATCGACATACAACCACGCAATAGAGCGGGACAAAGTCAAAATTATGAAGAGTAGTAAAGTTAGCTGGGGAGAGAGAGAGATGTGGTTGGTTATTCAATCCTGGTTCATCGCGTCTACATCCAACACATGCAATAGAAATGATTCAAGGCAAATACCAGAGATAGAGAAGATATTATTACAAGTCAAATTGGAGAATAATGAATAATGTTAAAATGTATTCAATTCACATTATAACATTCTAACAAGTTAGTCATTTTTACTATGAAAACATCTTATTTCCCATCAAATTATATTTGATTGATAACACTAATATTATGTACTAATAAAATAGTTTATCTTATGTTGATTTTTATTCAAATGTCTAATCAGTTTCACTCATGAATATAAACGAAGAAAGAAAGTTGTGTGAACAAGTGCCTTGATATGATTATGAGGAATAACTTGTGCTCGAAACGTGGTCATCAGCAAATTTCACTGTACAACACTGTGTGATTTATTAAAATGAAATCCTATCCATAATGGAGTTCGCATAATGTAACTGAATATATACTGCATCATCATTTCACCAATCACTCATGGGATCAAGACTTGATCCCCAGCCGACGCACTGATAAACCTCGCCTAGTTTACCAGCTAATAGGAAACTTGGAAAATCAGGAAGGTTTGAGTGTAAGGATAGCAACTCAGCCTTGTAATAAAAACATCACCGTCACTTAAAACTTCACACATGAAGCTGTATTCCCTGTGTTCCATTCGCATCACAAAGAAATGAAAAAAGCGTCCAAGAGATGATTGTAACATTTCTCATTAGTGTATCTAAATTGTATATTTATTAGTTAACTGCAGCATTCCGATCGTTATGCTGCTAATTTATTATGTTCAGCCGTGAAATTGTTTCTTTAATTCCCTTACCTGTCAGTTATGGTTGATTAGAATTATAGGCATAGTGGATCTTCCTAAGAAAAAAAAGTGTCGACATTGGTCAGTCATTCTGAGGTACAAAGGTAGTACCAATACTAATACCATTATAAATTAACAAAAGCTAAAATCTACACACATAACTTGTGAACGTATGTTTTACTGTATTAAATTACTCATTAGAAGTTAACAAGGTGTTGTGATGTCAGAGTGTTTTGTAACTAATCCCAATTTGTTACACACTGTGTAATTCATCTCTAGAATATTTGAATGTTTCTTCATATCACTGTCAGTTTTCCAACCATGTCTGTACAGTACATTTAATTAAATTTATCTGGATTAATTGACTAAATTTCGTACAAATCTCGTCCCAGACTTTCCCTTGACCCTTTTGTGTTCCAAGTGATACATAGGACTTCAAGCTTCACCGATGAAATTCCAGCAATATTAGTGTCAATTTCTTTATGGATTTGACGTTCCTGGTCTCGTGACAATCTCTTCTCTTTAGTGAACTGACTGCTAGCTAAGCGATGTCTAGTAGTGCGTCGGACGAACCACCAAACGGCCGGCACACAAAATATCCGGGGAATAAATCTTTGACATTCACGTTATCAGCACAGTCAAAATGGAAACAAATTAGTTTTCCAAAATATTCCCTAATTTTATACTCATTCCAAAGTCCATCCGTGACACAGTGGTTAAGACTCTCTCTGTCCTTGCACTTTGTCGGGGATTTGATTCCCAGCTGACGCACACCTGGTATCGACTGGTAGGCCCTACTAAATTTAAGCCACCAATATCACATGCTAAAAACTCCATATATGTAAAATACGGTGTGAAATCAAGCTATAACCAAAAAGAAAAAAAATAATAGATAAAAGGGAGATTGGTTGATATATTTGATATATTTTCTTCTCAAACTAATTGTGTAGAATTCTGTCCCTTGTTTGCTGTAATTTTACCCTAGATATTAATACACGCACCCTATATGTACATATGTATAGGATAATATTTTTCGTCATACATATATAGTTCCGTTAATCGAAGATGCTAATCTCTTTTTGGCTATAACTAATATAAATAAACTTTCATGAGAATATTTTCTTTTTACAAACATTATATTAATAAAGTGGGAAGAATGTCAGAGAACTTTATGTGATTTATTATAACATTAAACATGAACAGACATATTCTTCATATTCAAACGATTAGGTGTTATAACTAATGTTGATTGGAAGTGGATATATACTGTCGCCACTTCCCCTTCTCTTCGTCCCTCCTTATAATTTATTTTATACAGAGAATATTTCCTTCTCTCTTTTTTTTATCCATTTTTGGTTTGAACGTTTTCATCCGTGCATAAGTTATGCAAAGTCACAACTAGAATTAGTATGTATATATAAGTTTATGTATTTATATGTAGATATCTTAGGTCATTAAGGGATAAGAGTCAAAAATGGTTTTAATATAAGTTTAGTGTATGACAGAAACAAATCCAAATTTGTTTCACATTCTGATGCGAGAAAAAAAATATATTTTCTTATGTAATGGATATTTTTTCTTGTGTAAACTTAATGAACTTTATTGCTAAATTCCAAATACAGCATACTTGAATGAACTAAACCCATCAGAAGTACAAAATGTGCATGTGTATATGTAGGCGTACGGATGATGAGTCCCAAGCTAGGCTGACGAAACAGCTGTACAGTACTGCTTGATGGTTTTTAATGGTTCTGTCCATGGGTAAAGTTGAAAAATGAATCAAACCCTTACAAATAAACTCTTGAAAATTTCTTTCTGCTGAAAGAAGCCACAATAAATGAGTGAATGAAAAATGATTGAATTTCGAGTGCAAATGGCTGATTGACTTTCATTAGGTGTAATGTATATATTAAATGAATTAAATATAATAGAGGTACTCAAAAGGTTGGAAGTCACACAACCGGATAAGGTTGTTTATTTCTATGTCACATGGTATAACAGCTTGATAAAGCCTGTTTTTATTCCTTCACGTCCCTAGTGGAACATAGGGCTTCAAGCTAGAGCCTTCAAGTTTCGGTAGCAGTGATGTTTATTTTTACTACGGGATGGGGTTGCTATCCCCATGCTCAACCTTTCCTCTTCTCTTTAGCGAGGTGAAGGAGGAGTGAGTCGGTGGCGGGGGATCTAACCCCGAACCACATGAGGAGTGGTTGGTGAGTATTCTACCGCTGTGCCATTCACGCACAGGATAAAGCCTGCAATGGCATAATTGTGAAAATTACAATAAATAAATAAGTAAATAAAAATCTTAGTCGATATAACGTCTGAAAAGAGAATAAATATTGTTAACTGTACACTAGTTAGCAACTAGTGTGATGTGTCTAGTCCTTTGTGTGGCGCAGACTGAATTCTATCAGTCACGTTTGAGTATATATATATATATATATATATATATATATATATATATATATATATATATATATATATATATATATATATATGCCATTCCTTAAAATGTTGATATTTTAATAGTAATAATAATAAATGGCTTTATTCTGAACAAAATGTTTACACAGGGTACATAATTCTCAGCACAGCTTGTTCTGTAGTATTTTCTCCTCATCCAGGATCTTCAGGTGAAATAGTAGTCTATAGTATGTCACTTGACACACAGTTGTGTTAAGCCTGAAGCATAGACTAACCTCTGATTATGTTTTTTCTTCATGCACCCCAAGTGGTTTGTAGGCCAGTTGCAAATGTGTGTGAATACATTCTGCGACTCAACGACATAATTGAATGGTTAAGACAATAAGAAATAAAGGAAATATGATACATTGTATTGGGTGGAAATTCAGGTAGCCTAGTGATTCAAGCAGGTCAGTAATTTTGTGATTTAAACTCAGTGATTCAGAAAAATTAAATTCTTTTCAAGATAAATAAATAATTGCTTTCAAATTATTTTTATGAGTACGTTAAACCTAACCAGGATAGGAAAATTAAGACAAGCATTCACTATTCTGTAATCAGAATGCGGATCTATGGAACTTAAAGAACAAAACTGGAAATTTTAAAGCTAATATCAAGTTAGTGCTTCTCTATAGTTCACAGACTTGTAATACATGTCACAGAGAGCATTTTCAACAGGATTCTGTGTACTTTGATCAACATGTATCTTCCCTCGATACTGAGTGATCACATAACTAACCGTAAACAATAAGCAAAACGGAACTCTGACAAGCAGCAAAACAGTCAGTAAACTATTGTTGACAAAATATGTAGAAGGAAATAGAGATGGAATAGATACACACTGACAGGAGCTTCAAGAGATGGCATACCTTAGGTCATCGAGTAGAAACTGATTGGGGAACAGTGGGTTATAGGTCTGAATGCGAGAGAGGAGATCATGTAAAGAGAGAGAAGGTTGGTTTGAGAGCAGTTATTGAGTGAAATGAAGGTGATAGCAAAGAACAGTTTAAAATAAGGATATGTTATTCGACTCCTATTTTCCGCTAAAGGTGAATATCAATAATATGCTTTTATTCAGAGATTTAAATTAAAGTGAGGGTAGTAGTGTTTGCTTATATTTTAAATTTAATGTTATGTCAATAATGATACCATAGATTTTTCAACGCTTAATTATTATTTTATGAGTTTTAGTCATCATATGCATATCTGAAATGATTATTTTAGCTCTTTAAGATGCATGTTTCATTATTTTTAGCGGTAAAAATAAAAACAACTTTTGTGTTTGTAAAATTTTAAAAATTTGTAAGTAATCATCAAATATTTAAACCTCTGTTGAGGGAAGTGAATTCAAAGCAAAGGTATATTAACTCCTGATAACAGCGTTAAACGTATACTATTACCAACACAATATGCTTATAATTTTGTGACAACTAATTAGCAAATTTGTCATTTCTGTAGGAAATCTAATCTTTCAAACAACTGCAAGAATATCTCCAATTTTTTTGTGATCTTTAGGCATTAGTAGTGAAATGATATCGGAGATAGCAAGGTTAATTAAGTTTTCAAAGCTAAAGATAGCAAATAATGGTGGATTGAAAGAGTAATTTAACTTAGTGTATAAACGGTACAGAGTTTATTTAGCTGATGTCTAGTCGTAAATAGGTACATCATTCGTGAAGAACTAAAATGTTCACCATTATTGCATTTTAAAATGTATCTACGTACGCAGAACTACAAGCCAAAGTATTAAAAACACAGTATCTAACATATGACCAGTGAGGCAGAGTAGCTTTTCAAACTTGTCTTACAGATGACACACCTTGTAAGCGCTTCATGAAAGGGAAAAGTGACAATTATATAAGAGGATTTAATCATGAGCTGACATCAGTTAGAGAACCACTGGAAAACCTGGGAGTACTGGACACCTGTTTCGTCCTAGTTTGGGACTCTTCATCAGTACGCACCCACCGAGATTCGAACCCAGGACCTTCCGGTTACAAGGCGAGCTCGTAGACCATTAAGCCACTGGGACCCGATCCAATGGTCCTTGAATTCTAACTTCTGCCAATTCACGACATAGCGCGACCACTTTGCAATGTCTTCTTCGATGAGTTACTGCCTCATCTTCAAACTGCTGTAGCCTACTGATCACGGCTTCCCACTACTGCTGAAGAGTTCCAAACTAGGACGAAACAGCTGTCCAGTACTCCCAGGTTTTCCAGTGGTTCTGTGACTGATGTCAGCTCATGATTAAATCCTCCATGCAATCAAACAAAAATCCCTACAAAACCAATACTTGAAAATTATATAAGAGTTTTCATGTCCTTCTTAATTTGAAAAATGACTGGATAATAAAATCTTTGAAAGGTCTACAGAGTTTAAATGCTTAGTACTGTTTGGTCTTCTAGATAGTATGAATTTAATTATTAAAAATAAAAAAAATTCTTAAGTAATCATTGATAGGAAAGTGACAGAAATGGCTTTCTTAAGATTTCTCCCATTGATAATGATTGATGCTTCTTCATACTGCCTCATGTACGTCTACCTGAAGACCTGTCGTTCCCATGTCTTTGGCCAAATTGTTGGATTCCGTAGAACTTCAGGTTTGTGGGATATTAGACTATTCTTCTGTGAAGTCTATATCTTCTAGAGTCTTCCTGTCAGTGCAACGTAGTCCTGTCTTCTCACTCCCCATGGTCTGCCATACAGTACAGTCCACTACAATCAGGATTATCATCCGTGGCAGTAGGTAGCCTTGTCATACTCCTCTCTACCCTTCTAAAGCTCTATTGAGCTTTTCTTTGCGAATTTATTGACATACGGTGTCATCATATAGTTGCTGAATGAAGTTTATAACTGTTTGTGGCATTCTGTAGTGTCGATGTGACGTTAAAATTACTTTTCAGTCGACACTGCCAAGTGGCCTTTCTAATTCGATAAAGCTCTTTTGTTCAGTGCATTGTAGGTCGTACGCTCAAGCATACTCAAATCCACCTTTCGTTATTCATCATTTATACTGATTAATCTTTTTCTTCGCAATCTTTCTCTCTTCTTCCAGTTTCCACAAGTATGTAGAGGGTTATTCATTGTCTTGCTTCTTCCTCCTTCCTAGGACGACTATAAAAGTGGTCTCTCACGATAATTTCAGCAAGTTCAAGTATTTTTCACTTGAGTTTTCACGATAGTGTTGTTCTCGACTTTGTCCTTCATATAACAAGTACTGATCTTGAACTGTGGTCTGTTATCGGTTTCTTTGAAGACATTCAACCTGATCTTAAATGCCCATAGCACTAAATGGTAGTCAGAGTTCTTATTTGCTACAGAACTTGATTGTGTTCAATAAGCTATAGTTTTACATTTTTTGGACTGAGTTGTTTCCACCAGATGTAACCAGAGTTCCTTTGTGGGTATCCTTGTACTTGTACAAGCTGTCTCAAATCACCAAATCATTAAACATGTATAAGTCTGAGAAGAGGCCTTTGTTCTCAGTTTTATCACGCAGCATCCTTCTACCCATGATGGATTCTCTTCCTGCGTTCTATTCGCCACCAGTATGGCATTCGTACCATTCAGTACAATTTTTATGTAGGCATCTGGCCTGTCTTGCGTCAGTTACTGCTCCTATTTGTCTGTAAAGGTTCGTCTTTTTCTTTCGATTTCTGTGGTTTGTAGAAGTGTAGTATTGGATAATTGTAACTTCAAGTATTGGTTTTGTAGGGATTTTGTTTGATGATTAAATGATTAAATCCTCCATGCAATTGTAACTTCGCTTCCTTTTTGGCTGAATCTTTTTTCCATGATCCTGAAGCAGTTTGTTTCGTATTGCATAATAACCTTCAATGTTGTTGGCCACATCATGATAACCACTTCCTTAATGCATTCATGATTGTCGTTAAATTGACTGGAGTAGTTTATCGGCTCTCCAGCTAGAAATTCGGACAACTTACTTACATTCCATCTGCCATCGCAGACTCCTAGAGTTTTTATATACCTCGTATCATTTAGATGATCGTTAAGAGTGGCATTCATCTCTGAGGTGAAACAAGTATGCTCTAATAACCGGTTTGCATTTTTAAACTTTAAATTTGACCTAAAATCTTTCAGTAAGTGTTTATGAAATAATAATTTGAATAAATACACCAAAAAACCTAAATACTTTCATGTAAATATGATAACAAAAGATGATGAAAGATTTAAAGACATTTCTCAGGATAACGGTACAAAATCACAGCATGAACGTTTATACCTCAATAATGGAAAAAAAATAGTTGAAACTGATATATCACTACATTAGGTATATAATTAAATTATTTTACTAATTAGACGACAATATCTAATAAATGTACTGCGATAAATAGATTCTAGAATTCGAAATGATCCATTTTTATGTAGTGCACAAAAATGAGCAAAAAAACTGACATTAGCATGTGTTTTAACTTGCGCTTATTAACCAGTTAAAAAGTTAAAAGGCATTCAATCATTCTGGAGCCATTGGTTGATATTCTGTTTTTTTAGAAACCAAAAAAGAAAACCAAAACGAAACACAGATTGAATGAACACGTTTCAATTACATAAAGAAGAAGAAGTTATAACTAACAATGATATATAAAGAAGACAGAAAGAAGTGTGATTATAGCAGGGAAATGCCAAAAAGAAGGCATGAATTTTGATGATCCAGTTAAAAGATGATATGTTTATAGCAGGCACGGGAAAAGACCAACTTTTATGTTCAATAATATGCATAAAATGAGATAGATCAACGACAACAAAAAAATATATATATTGAAGAAGAGAGAAAAGAAATTTAGTACAACAAAAAATAAATCAAACACAAAATAGAATGTAGTTAGTGTGCTATTGCCATTATTTAACTAGCAGAAAGACTTTCTTTATTTGACTATTTGTCTGACTATATCACTTTCTTTGATATGATACTTTTTTATTTTTCAAATATACGTTCTTCATAGGCACCTTGTGACATAGCGAACAAAATTTATTTCGCGTTGTATCTAGAAATTAGTATGCCTTTGCTTTAGTCCAATGTTTTATACACATATATATCTGTTATGCTTTCATCCCCCTTTTCTCCTGAATTTAGGGACAGTCTTATAAAAGCAAAGAAAAATTATTGAATTGTATAAACTGATTTTTAACATATTTTTCTGAACTGCTTGACAGTGTGATATATATACATATTTTCTTAAAAGAGACAATAAAAGACAGCTAGAAGTCTTCTCAGAACTTTATTTTGTATAAAAGTAACACGAAAATCCACTTGAGTATTGAGCCATTTAAAAAAAGTCGGTTTTTGCAAGTGCTTACTAATAGGATTAACGCTATTTTTGTAAGATGTATACGGCTGAAAATCTGTGAAGTTGGATCCCACTTTGAAGTGAACTAACAAAATTATTTTATCTCACTAGATAAATGCATTCATACTTAATGCTTATAAATTTTTGTAAGGTATTTCCAAGTGACTGTGAGTAGATGAGAAAAGAAACTGTATTTTTAAAAGTAGAAATTGTCACACACACAGATCAATGTTCCCCTGACTGGAAAATAGAGCTTTAACTGGCTTCATGACTTCCCAAAGGTTTTCTCCTCCTCCTTACACGATCTTTACCGTGTCACTCTTGGACCTATGCCTCATCGTTTCTTATTCGGCTTCCATTAGTACGATGCTATTGTGTGTGATGTCATTCAATTGTCTTCATATCGTGTATCCAACCCATCCCCATTTTCTTTGACAGTAGGTTCTTGGTTGATTTGTTTCCAGAGTCCCTTGTCGGTAATCCTTTCTGGCCAGCCATCTAATCTTCAGTAGTGAAAGATGACAGCTGTTGATAAGAGTCTAAAGCCTGCTGCAAATGTTTTCATGAATAGCAGGTTAAGTCTTTGAATAACACAGAAAATCTGAATTTTGTTCAGTTTACAGAGTCTAATTGATTTATACACTACTTTCAGTTTATTAGAGGTTTGTTTGACATCTCTATGCAGACCGCATGTGGTGAAAACGATAGTAGCTAGATTAGTGAAAGAAGTGATGTATTTCAAATGTATTCCATTGATAGTGATTGGTTCTTTTTGTTGTTATCGTTGATTATCTTCATCATCTCTGTCCTTTCTGAATTCATTTGCACTCCTATCTTCGCTGTTTGCATCTTCTGTCAACTCATTGCTTTTCTCTTGTATATCTTCGAATTAGACATGATTCTTCCCCGAAATCTAGATCTTGTAGAGTCTTCTTGTCAGCCAAACGTATTCTTGTCCTCTACCTGCTCATGGTCCAACCCACCACTATTAGCATTACTATTGATAACACAAGACAGCCTTGTCCTATTTTGGTCTTCACTTCAGAAGCTTTGCTGATTTTCCCGTTGTGAATCATCTGACATTTAGCGTCGTCGTCAAGATTATCATAGCCAATTGGAATCAATATCTGTCGACACAATGAAATGATACCGCTCTATTTTACTTGTAACTTTCACCTGCAGTTTGCATATGGAAGTATGGAAAAACACACACAAAATTATTGGGTTAAACTGTCATCAATATATTTATCCTACCATATAGGAGATTCAAAATTTATGATGAAGATGAACCGGGAACACATGAAACTGTAATAATCATATAATAAAAGAGTTATGCAATTAAATTAGAAATTGACCAAAGTGCAATAATGTATGAAAATTGTAGTATTTATCTGTTCTAAAGACAAGACTAATTAATGTGTATTACCTGCGTGAGGCATTGAAATCGTTCGGATAGAATAAAGAAGATAAAATTTGAAAATTTTCTGAAGTTACGATGCTCATAAAGCAATAAAAATGACATAGTTCAACACTGGAGTGATAGGCAGCAGAGCAAGCATTATAAATTGAGGCATTTAAAATGTAAAAAACCCACAATTTTTAGTCGAGGTCATCACTAATTTATATGTGTGGAAGATGAGATATGATTGTGCAAGAAATCGTAACTCAAAAGATTGAAATTAATTGAATAAGCTAAGATAACTAGTATGGAAGGTATTTGCAGTCAATATAATCAAAGCAACATATAACAAACGTTCTGGGGTGAACTGAATTCGATTCCTAAATCAAAAAAACAGTTATCGAGGAAATGAGAGATTAATCACATGCTCTTTTTGTATGCATGTAAGTTTGATTGAAAACTCTTGAATGCAATCACTTCAGTAAATCGTAGTGAATTCGGTATTCTGTGTACATTTTGTAGAATTTAGAGAAATCTTCACGAAATACTCAGCGTTCATAGTGTGTCTGGTAATCAAACTTTGTAAATATCTTCTTCACTTTTGTCATAAATTTCTTCAAATTAGGTTAGGCAGGGGTCTTTTTTCTTTCCGTGTAGTGTGCTTTCTAACGCAAGTGCATACTTACATTTTGGATGCTCAGATGTATAACATCTTCCCTGATATCATTTTTGAAATTGTTGTAGCCTGCAGTTAATTGATTTAAAACACCGGCACATTAAGTCTCTTACATTTGATTGTTCCCAACTTAAATTTTGCGAAAATAAAGAATTCTTAATTAGAAAAAACATAAGCAGACGTACAGAAACTCTAGTATTTAACGTAGGTTTGTATCACGTATAAGATTCCGTGAATTTCACTGTTACATAAAATGAAAGAATATATTGGTTCCATTCATAACCTTCTTAAAGTATTTGAAAATTGCTCGACATACGTCTGCCAAAAATTATGACATATTTTTGAATAAAGAAAGAACAATAGTTTTTGGTGACCTATAATATAGTACTATCATTGCTTATTTCGTCGGCTTATCATCAGCTGCTTGCTTATAGCCTAAAGAAATTATTATTAAGTTCATGTACGGAAAAGTTTTGACATACTTGTAAATTTTACATGATCTCACTTGACAGGAGATTCTGGAATTAGTGAACAATACTCAGAAAATTATGCTCATATAATTTTTTACACAGGCTGTTCAAGTTTGAACAAAGTGAATGCATGCATACAATGGTAGAGAATTTGCGTAATAAAGAAAAGAGATGCGTAAGATGATGAATGACTAATAAATTGGGTAATAATATACTGAATTCAACTCAAAACATAGAAACAAGATACAAGCGTAAATACACTATATCAACAGGCTTAAGGTCAAAGCCGAGGATTCCATAATAAAATGAAAGGGAGACTTAAGACATCCAGTTACCAGGACAAGGAAAGACTTGTAGTTGCTTCTTTCTGAACACATAAATGGGGTTTCAGCTACATGTTGCAGACTTCTTCGGAAAACTTGAGAAGAATTGATCATTTTAAAGGATTCTACGATTTTCACCTCAATACCCGTATCAAGAAGATGCCTGCTAATAGCACAACGATTCAGAGAGAGTGTTTACCACATTAGATAAGTGTATTTTAAATATCACATAGTGATGAAGTATTAACAAATGGATGATGTTTCAGGCAAAAATTATTCCTCATAATCAGCTGCTACCACAGTCCTCAGAATTATTTTCATCAGCTGGCTATTCAGAAAATAACACATTACAGATAAACCCTAAAAAATTATGTCTTTATGGTGGATTTGTAACCCAATTATGCATTTATATGTTTTGGCTATTTTTAATTAACACTAAGTAGCTAAGGTCCAGACAATGATTGTCTATTTTAAACTTATTCTAGACAGAAAAATGGACAGTAATTACTAATTGCGTTTAACAGACATTCGTGTCTACTGAATCGAATGAATTCTTATTGTATAAAAGATAGTGCAGACACTGAATAAATAGTTCAAGTCTCACGATATGGTTTCATGGCAAGGTAACGAAACCAAATGATACTGTATTTTGTTTTTGTGTATATATTCACCACATGAGCAAGGGATATTTATCTACAACTGGTCATTATTAATATTACTCGTAATCGGCAATTAAAGATAATTTGAATAGCCAGTAATAATAATAATATCTACAGCGTATTATAAAAAGAAATCTACAAATTGATCAAGAATTGACTTCATTTAGAAAACCAGTGAAAATCACACAATACTGGACAGATGTTTCGTTCTAGTCTGCGGATCTTCAACAGCACGCAGACGTGACACCACCAAGGAACGAACTCAGGAAATTCAAGTTAAGAGGCAAGTTTGTAGGCGATTCAAAAGCTGGGATGGAATCTTACATACATCAATTTTATCTTCTGTCAAACGCCTGCCAAAGAGTGCCAGCCCTCACGTCCAACAATGACATGTTTCTCAATTGACATCAAATAATCATAAAGCACAAAACAATTGAGCAAAGAATATTCTTCCCGATAAATTTCTCTTCCAGCTCTACAATTATATATATATATTTATATACTCAAAATATTCTAGATTGGTAGTTAATAACAATATTAGTTTTCTATAGTTTTGGTTTGTAAGGATTAGTTATGTTTTACGAGTTGATCACGGATTGATATCAGTTAGAGAACCATTGAAAACCAGGGAGTACTGGACAGCTGCTGTTTCATCCTAGTTTCATCCTAGGCTGAATGGTATACGAGCTTGCCTTGTGACCGGAAGGTCCTGGGTTCGAATCCCAGTGGGTGCGTACTGCCGATGATTGCCAAACTAGGATGAAACAGCAGCTGTCCAGTACTCCCTGATTTTCAATGGTTCTCTAACTGATATCAATCCGTGATCAACTCGTAAAACAATATTAGTGTTTTTTTAAATAATATTGATTTGTAAACTATGCTCAATGCAATTACAGTTCACTAAAAATACTTAAATTATAATCATAATAATTAGGATATAGTAGCGAATAGAATATCAACTAAATTTAGGAAAATTCCACAAAAATTCCTCACTATTCAAACGTAGATGGCCAAGGTAATGATAATGTCTGAACTAACTTCTTTTGGATGCATAAATTAGGCCAAACAGTTAGTCGAACTCTTACAGCCTCTTCATACTGAGTTGGTGAGACACAGTGTAAAGGATACTTTTGGATTTCTCGAAAAATACCCATTAATTCATAAGTAAAAACACAGTTTTTTGTTCAACAAAGAAATTTCTTTTCAACGACCGCTTGAAAAGTAATTTTTTCGCTAAACAAAAAACTGTGTTTTTACTTTTGGATTTGTTGAAAGGATAAAAGATTTAAATGTTGACAATAAATTCATGATATCTTTTGACGTATCTTCCTTATTTACCAATGTACCACTTATGAAAACAGTGGATTTTTTATGCGAAGAACTCAAAAGACGAAACATAGATGTTGGCATTCCTATATCTTTTATGAAAGAGCTTCTCTTGAAATGTACAATGAATGCCTACTTTATTTTATAGACAAACTGACGGTGTGAAAATGGAGTCACCACTAGGACCCATTCTAGCTGACAATTTTCTTGCGAACCTAGAAAATAGGCCTTCAAAGGATGTTAATAATGAATTCGAGTTCTATTTTCGGTACATGGATGATACATTTTTGATTATGAAAATTGAGAAGGAAGCAAAAAGGATCCTGGATAAATTTATTGAGGTTCATCCTGCAATACATTTTACTATTGAGAAAGAAAATGACTCTAGTATTTTATTTTTAGAAGTCCTTATGACCAGAAAAGAGGATGACACAATAAGAAGAAGCATATATAGAAAACCTACATCAATGGGTCAGTACACACATTTTCTCAGCTTCATGCCCTTGAAATACAAACGCAATCTGATGAAGTACCTGCTTCACAGAGCAAGAGCAATTCGTTCGAACGAATGTCTTGATGGGGAACCTAACAATATTAGACGGTTACTAAGTGAAAATGGTTATCCTGAAAAGTTTATTGATAAGAATATGAATCTGAGACCAAAGCAGCCCAAGTTACCAACAGTTTCTAACAAAGCCCTATTCTTACAGATGCAGTTCCTTGAAGAAAACACCAGGCAGATACTAACACAGAGCCTTAGAAATGCGGTAAAAAGAGCATTCTCTGCAGCCGAATTACTCTGTATCTTTAAAACCACTCCTCTTTTGCTTTCGGGAATAAAAGACAAACGGCTCAATTTCACCTCTTCCATGTGTATCTACCAATTTAACTGCTCCTGTGGAGCCAGTTACGTAGGCCTTACAATTAGGTGTGTTTCTCGTCGGATTTCCAAACATCACCCTGCGTGAATAAGCAACGGACAAACAAAATCTATTCGCAGCACTATTCTGTCTCATCTTG
The DNA here is from genome assembly GCA_944472135.2 of Trichobilharzia regenti. Classification (NCBI taxonomy): domain Eukaryota; kingdom Metazoa; phylum Platyhelminthes; class Trematoda; order Strigeidida; family Schistosomatidae; genus Trichobilharzia; species Trichobilharzia regenti. Next base: position 63,774,922 of record OX235265.1, on the reverse strand, counting down.
TGGATACAGAACACAAGATTGACTCTAACCATGCTTTCAAGGTAATTTAACGCATACCTACGAATCTCAATTTTGCCCTAAAATTTCGACTACTGAATATTACTGAGGCTGCTGAAGCCGAATTTATATGTCTAGAAGAAGCTAGTTCAGACATTATCATTACCTTGGCCATCTACGTTTGAATAGTGATGAATTTTTGTGAAATTTCCCTAAATTTAGTTGATATTCTATTCGCTACTATATCCTAATTATTATGATTATAATTTAAGTATTTTTAGTGAACTGTAATTGCATTGAGCATAGTTTACAAATCAATATTATTTAAAAAAACACTAATATTGTTATTAACTACCAATCTAGAATATTTTGAGTATATAAATATATATATAATTGTAGAGCTGGAAGAGAAATTTATCGGGAAGAATATTCTTTGCTCAATTATTTTGTGTTTTATAGATGTCTGATCGAATATTTTTGCTATATAAAGTAATCACTAATTGGTTTTAAATGCATTTAGCGAATATTTTGTTGTTGGCTTTGTTTCTCTGAGCTAATGACAGATATTCAAAAGATATTGATGAATTCTGATTCGTATGTAGTGAACTTTTATTCCCACATGAAGGCAACAGACTCCAAATCAAGTTGACGTTTTATATTCAATTTCGCAAGATAGTTTGATGTTTTAGCAGATGAACAGATTTCTGTTCAAGCCAATATATTCATTTGATCTTAAAAGTTTGGTTCTATCAATGAATTGAGTTGTACAACACTAATAAATATTTGCAACTTATTGCTCAAAAACATACGTAAATTCAGTAGTATTTGTAGTAAACTTTGTCCCAAATATCTCTCTGTAGACAAGTAATGCCGACTCTATGTTGTCTAAACACAGAAAACCGATGTTTGCGTCCTACTGCATAGCTGCCCGAAACTTCCTTGAGAAACACACAGTCACAAAAGGCTTCAAAGACAGGAAAAAATTGATTGCTTGTAATTGGGATCAGTGTGTTCTTCGATGCAGTAATGATAACATCAAAAACTCAGACTTACCTCCACAGTTCCGTTAGGTGGCTACACAGTCCTGTCCAAGCACAAAATAAGCACTTAGAATTAGGTAGAATATTACCAGCAAGGTGGGATCAAAACTCTGTCCGAAGTCCAAGGTCAGAATGATCACACTGTGTTGTTGGCCATGGCGAAGAAAGGGGCTGTAAAAATTTATTTTGAGCACACAGATTCGGCTTGTTCAGACGAATTCCTATTGCTTCTGCTGTATGTAAGAGTCGTACTCGGTTGATAAACGATAAATAACTTTAAAAGGCTTGTTAGAGTAGACTCGATGTCCAGTCAGTATTGACGAGATGATTTAGTATTTTGTTTTTATTCAAACCTTTACCTAGCCATGACGGGAGTGTTCAGAAATTTGACGATGAACATGCCTGGTCGTATGCGAAATGTAACCAGCCCCACATGGGCAATTAAACTGGTAAATACACATGGAAGAGGAGAAACAGGGCAGTCTATTTTTATTTCCTGAACAGAGTATCCGTTGGCTAGTTGAAGGTCCTTTTGAAGGCCCCTAACAGACGTTGTGATAAGATCTCATTATTTTCATCACCTGTGAATTGTAATCTTTGTGAGACTTAATTTTCGAGAACAGTCGGCCCCTTTCGACTTTTTACTTTCTAATTTAATGTTTTGGTCCAGTAGTTTGGTTGGATATCCGTTTCTGTTTAGTAGATAACAAATATTACCAAGTTCTTCGTTCAATGCCTCATATGAACAGATAACTCTAGCCCGCTGAACCAGACATCTAACCAGATTACGTTTGTACTGTAGAGGTAAGAAGCTCAGCAAGTGAGTATTTTGACCAGCTGAAGTAGGTTTTTTATGCGAACGTCTACATATTGTCCCGTCTGTTAACATGACAATTCGAAAGAAGTCGAATTCAGTCTTTTGATTTACAAAGAGTGTTATCAAGGAATTCATTGTTAAAGACAAAGAGGGTCATCTGCTGTCAAGAAACTGATATTTCGATAACAGTAATAATACAAATGATTGACTAAGTAATTGGGAGTAAACGTTACCAGATATAATATTGTGGGGATGAGATGCAGGAAGTTACCTTACGAAACATTTTCGAATACGGAGCCTTAGGTTCTATTTCTTTTATAAGTACTGTCTTAATTCAACGTAAGTAACAAAGACATAAGCTTTCAGACTGGTTAAATGTGATTCTCCATATAGCTTTTGAGGTTAATCATTGAAGACAAAACGATCTGAATTCAGTGGATTTTTTTAAGTAGAAAGTGCTAATTTCCTATGTTCACCTTTTGTCAACCAGGCGATATTTAGTCGTCTACACATCATCGAATTTGAGTAGGATTGTCAGCAGTTAACAGCATAGAAAGTATGTTTTATGAAATTTGTTCGAACACTTTCCGATATTTTTGTCAATGTTGTCATTTTGTATCATAAACAAAAGATGTATGTCCTTAAAGATTTCGATTTCGTGAGAAGTGACCCATTTAAGAGATTTAGTTGTTTAATTTACTTTTCGGATGCATCGTTGAATTAGATGTTCAGAATTTTACGGCACAGAGTAAGGGCTGGGTTTTGCCATGTAACCACAGGTACCAAACTGTTGAAGTGAATGAAATGTCGTGCAAAGTTCAGTTTGGTGTGAATCAATCTCTGCACTGACACGCCTTATCGTCTTTAAAGCATTAAGTATAGGAATCGGGGTAAAGTATTCAACTTATTTTTGACAGAAAAACGTATGAATCGGGAAGCATAATTGGACAGTTCATGGGGTTCAACAGCTGAAAAGTTTACATAACAAATGATAAGCATATCGTCTACGCACATTTTATAGAAGGGGACAGGGAGGACCACCTTGTTTAGTGAACCAATCAGGAGACTTGTGATACGGATATCACCTAGAACAGTCAGTAATCTTAAAATTAGCTTTCTTTAGAAGTTAAATTGGTATTCCAATATTCATATTAGCAAATTTAAACAAATGATACCCACTTCAAACATTTCGCCACATCATATAAATACTGATCACCTGGATTTATAACCCATAGCTAACTAAATGACTACACGTACCAGCATATAATGTCACTAATTTAAGATGTTAGTTACGTAAATTAGTCATTGACTAAAAAAAAATATACATATATGGTTGGCATTTACACATATAGATATATATTTGTTTCAATCTTTTTCAATTTTTTGACTTTCTTTCCACTTTCACTAATTTGTAGTCTATCCTTCTGATGATGAAATATTAACTCTCTTTTCTCTTTTTACCCAAAATTATTTGATTCTAGATTTTAATTGTATTATCTAATTCACTCTCCGTGTTATTCATCTTTTTATTTTGCTTAAATGTTTAGGAGAAAAAGGGAGTAAAATTGGTTATGATATAACGCAGAAAATTTCTGTTAGTAACAAAAGGCAATTATAATATGGGGCAGTAGTGAATTATGAGAAAACAAAATGCGTAAGGTAATAAAATCAATGGAATAGATGAAGGAGTAGGAGTCATATAACAGTTAATCTTAGCAAAAACAAATAATTGCACAAATCACTTACTAATGGGAGTAAGGGAAGATATTTTCTAGCAGTCCTATACGTAATTTACAAATTAAAAAAAAACTTTTCTCTTCTGTATGTAGTTCTCATAATTTGTCATTGTTTTGTATTCTAAAAACCTGCTGACTTCAGAAGTAAGTGATGCATACTTCAAGTTTCCTTAAGTGCCTTAAAGAAAACAAATATAGCTCTTTGACAAGCTCTGACAATACAGGAATCTTTAATCCAGGGATAGCAATGTCATGTCCTTGAGGTCACTGAGTCAACACTACAAATACCTAACAGATCTCAATCAGTCTTATAGCGGACCATCAGTTGACTTTCATTATTCGTTTGTTCCACTTATATCGACAAGAATTGCTTGCCAAATAACTTCAGACACTCAACAAGAAAAAATGAATTCGACTTTTCTGAATTCAAAATCTGAATCGTAGGTTTCCGATGAATTTGGTAAATTTAGGATACACATTGCTTCACACTGTGACACGAAATGCAGTCAAAACTTCAGCAATATTTGATAGCTCATACCAAATTATCATTATTTTTCCTTGGGCTCTGTGTGGAACATAAGGCTCCATCACTACATCTCGCTTTTTTCCTACTCTCTACAATGCTTTCTAGATGGCTCCGCAAATGCCAATAAACTTTTGATTTCCGCTCCTCTCACGCGATCTCCTCCACAATACCCCCCGGACCCACTTCGTCGTCCCACGCGAGGGCCTGGCAAGCAATGACACTGAACAGTCTGCTCAGAATGTGTCCTATCCATCTCCAGTCTCTTCAACATATTTGTTGGGCAATGGATCCTCAGTTGGTTCATAGCCTGCCAGTTTTTCTTGTAGCTTATCCCCATCGGGCAAGTCATCTGATCTTTAGTATGAAGTGAATATAGGCGCTGATAAAAATATGCGGGAGATTGATAGAATGATTTCGTTGATGCGCATAATTTTATAGATTATTCAGTATAAGCAACAGATTTAGCTGAATAGTTTCTGTTTATATAATGCAGTCAACTGTTTCAAATTATGGCACAATTAGCAAGAAAACACGAGTTTTTCACACTTTATTTTAGTTTGCACCAATGATACTTTAGGCCTTAGAGTAATGTTTTTATATGAGACTAGGATTCCAACTATTCCAGTTTAATTAAGGATTAGTCAGCCTTAGGGTATTAGTACATTCGGAAATGCTTCCCCTTCAATCATACATCCAGTATTTCGATAAATCTTTTATACTAAAATTCTAGTTTATCAGCTTCATGGTGTGCTGAAATATTTCAACTTTTTAGAATTACAAAGCATTCATTCTTATTATTAGTGGTTAGCCAGATGCATCCTTTGACTTATAAAAAACCTTTTTTTGAATATACAGTTGATTTACTATTAAGTATTACTATTATTAGTATTTTTAAGGTTTATAATTCCCAAAAAAACAGCGGTCATAAGCAACGCTAATTAACTGAATAGTAGTAGCACTAGAACGAAACCATGATATTATTTCATCTCTGTATTCTGAAAAGTAGGTTGATTTTGCACAATAACTTTCATGTAACATAGATTTTTCAACGCACACACATCCACCCACACTCATTACACTTTTACTACAATTTTAATGGTAAAAAAGCGATTTTTTTTAAAAAATACCTTGAAGGCCAGAAGTTTTTCAGTCATTTGTGTGCGTTGTTTTATTCCTTTTTTCCTTAAAACGTAGGGTAAAATAGAACATATTTTTCACCGCAGTTCATTTCATTCACTGTTTCATCACTCATAACCCTTAAAAATATTGCCTGACTGTAGCAGTTTTAGGGCAATATTAACTTTTGTTTTTATCATGCATAGGCATGATGCATTACTGATAAGTATTCCATTATATGAATAATTAATTTGCGCTATTTCTCCCCTATTAACACTTACCTTAACTGATAATATGGAGGTGTGATACAGACAATGTGTGTCAACGGAATATTATTCTCACATATTCCCACAATTCAATTTGGCATTAATAACACAATACGATATATATATCTATTTGGACATTCTGTTTGATGTTAGAGACAGAATATATTTACCACGGTTATCTAATACATTAACTAAAGAATACTATGTATATATTTGAATAATGTATGTCATGTCGTTTGATGTAAACCGAAATCACACGCTCAGTGACTGGTTAAAGAATATTAAACTGTAGATACATAAACAGTGGTATGATCACTTGAAAATATACCTTGGGTTGTGTCTCTTGCCTTTAGTTGTTGCAGTAGTACTGGTAGTATTGATTAAGAAGTGTTGATCATGTCGTATACAACTGAAAGCATTATTTATTGTGTCATTTAAATGTATGACAAAAATCATTATGTAACCGATACCAGTAAATTGATATTATATGCTTGGAGGCAATCGGCAGGAAGCCTTGCTCGACCTAGGTTTCGTGCTAGTTGCAACTAACCAGTTAGCAAGGTGTGTCTACAACCTTCTGAGACTTGAACCCACAACACCCAGTAGGGCTGGAGTCAGGGACGTCACCGCTGAGTTATTCGGGTTCATGACTGACCTGCTGTAGGAATGTACTGGATACTTTCGGTTGAACACTAATTAGTAACTAGTGTAATGTGTCTTATAAGGTCAGGAGTGTTTCAATTAGCCAAAGACGAGATCTTCTGATTAATTTTTTAACTGTGTGTCGTTTAAGGTAAGCAAATGATTCATTTGTACATTGGTGGTATGTTGACCAGACGTTCTGCAGAACGATATTGTTTTTTTTTTAATTCAGTCCCTAACAGAGCGAATGTCATGAATAGAAAACAACCGGGTATTGTTAACCGATGTAATTTTGTTCACTTCAAAACTAATGTATTTTGTCATCGGTATATTCCGTACTGGACAGTCTCTCAAGGATATGACGAAGGAAGTTAAAGATACGATTATAAATTTTGGTTCAGACTCTATTCGACATCTCTTATGCTTACAATCAATTCAAAGGGGTTTGAAAAAGTCTGAGGTTATTTAATTAGGGCAGAAATGACAAAAGCTCACGTGAAGTAATATTTTTGACATTAATTCTAAACATGTCGAAATAAACCCATTTCTGAAATCAAAATAAGTTTATCTGCACGCAGTGATACAGTAGTATTAACTGGATGACGTTTTGAGAACACTTTATTGGTCATAATTATTTCAGTGTAATCGCACGGCACCATAGTCTGCGTTATATATTTTTCTATCATGAGTTGACATCAGTTAGAGAACCATTGGAATACAAGCTAGGAGTACTGGATAGCTGTTTCGTCAGCCTATTTTAGGACTCTTCATTAATACGCACCTACACCATGGAGACAGTAGATTGGGACCCAGTGACTTGATGGTCTACGAGCTCGCCAGTAGGTCCTGGGTTTGAACCCTAGTGGGTGCGTACTGCCGAAGAGTCCCAAACAAGTGGGACGAAATAGCTGTCCGGTACTCCCAGCTGGTTTTCCAATGGTTCTCTAACTGATGTCACCTCATGATGAATTCCTGCAACGAATGAAAGAAAATCCCTACAAAAAACAATACTTGAAAATGTATTTTTTCCACTCACTCTTGTTGTTTATTACTATACTCTTATATAGGGTATAGAAATTACGTCTTTACGATCGTACTTAATTGGTGTTATTTCAATGAACAAATATTCGGTGACTAACTTCTCTCTCCACCTGACTTTATTCATTTTCAATACTTCTACTCTACCCGACACTATTGATGTCATTACATAAAAGTGAATGCAATGGTTGAGCTTCCTTCTAGATTATATAATTTAGCAGGATTTATCATTCTAGCTAGCTCTAGCTAAACTTATATACTCCAGTAATCTAAAATGTGATTTCAGACTACGTAATTAAACTCACATAATTATATTCTGAGTTTTAAACCAGTTATGTTTTGTCAAATCTAAAAGATTTTGACTGATCATTTCCTCTTCTTTCTGGACCATTATTTCTAAAGATAGTTTGACTTTCGAAATAACGTGATTTCTATTGAAGTCTAATTGGTCAGCTAAAATTTCTTTGTTTGACTGATCGTTTTCTTCTCTCATATCCCTTTTTACACAAATATGAGGCACTTGAACGTCTACAGTGTGCACTGATGTTGAATCTGCTATCAATAATGTCTATTCTTCATACTGAAGTTTTAACTAATTCTGTTTATACTTGAAATACTAGCTAGTAACTAGTGTGAGGTGTCTTGTCCTTCCTTTAGTGCAGATTGGATTCTGTCAGTGACGTTTGCAATGTGGCCACCATTCTAGTTGGCTCGCCATCACGATGCATTTTGAATTGTGCATATTAGATGGCTGGAGGCAATCGACAGGAAGCCTTGCTCGACCTAGGTTTCGTGCTAGTTGGAACTCACCAGTCAGCAAGGCGTATATAGAACCTTGAAGGAACTCATATCCCCTCTCATATTCAAACCAGGGTCACCCACTGATTGTTTTGAATAACTCAGTGGGAAACTTTTTTGACTGCAGCACCGAGTGACTCCGATTCGAATCCCAGAAGGGATATGCATCCTTACAAGCTTTCCTTACAGTTTGGGTGACAGTTTCAATAGACAGACAGTCTTAAAGTATATTCCTCAGAGACTCTGAATAGTTTTCAAGTTAATTAATTCATAAACAAAGTTGGTCTTGTATATTTAGCAATCCTTTTAAGTGACTAATTTTTAAATCACATTCTTATGTCAATAATAATTCTATGGGTTGAAAATCGGAACGTTTAACTCTGATATCATCAATTCATTTCACTGTTAGTTACTTCAAGTTACTATTTAAGGGGATTTCAGTTATACTATTATCATCTGGTTATTTGTTCCTCGTGTTCTGAATAGAACAGACGACTTTAGAGGGAATACCTCCGCTGCAGTTGCATCTCCACGGGCATTTTCAGCTACTACACCTAACTGACTAAAAATTTTAATTCCCCCTTCATATTGTCTTCTTCATGTTACAGTCGGATGCAGGAGCAATTGTTCCCCTTTTCGATTTCAACTCCAGAGCCTATTGTGGGATATCAGTTAGATGTTTTCCAAGGGTGTATTTGATCCATTTCCATTCCCTTCAGCATGTTTTCTCAGAATTCATTGTTGCAAGCGATTTCTGGTGATCTGGTCTTTACTATTGAGTGAAGATAAGGACTTTTATCCAATACTATTGACTGTGTAATTGTAAACAGTGAAAGTAGTCATTTCACTTGAGAAGTAGTGAAATAGATTGATACCAGGTGTGAAGCGATGCAGGCTAACAGAACTCCATCTTAATTTGAGATGAAAAGTAAAAGAAATATAATTCGTCATAAATACTAAAATATTATCAGGCTAATTCAATTATATTAAAACAATTAGTCCCTTTGATAAATTTGAATAAGGCATTAAGAAGACGAATTTCGCGAGATGATATCATTTCGTAGTTTCTTTACAGTTAACCATGTTAGTTGTAAAGCGGTTGTAAAGAAACTACGAAATGATATCATCCCGCGAAATTCGTCTTCTTAATGCCTTATTCTAATTCAAATTCTATTCTAATTCGAATTTTATAGACAGTAATCACTTGAATGGTATCAGAGTGACCTCTAACCCAGATATCATCCCCAAAATGAAATCGATTTGCATACTTATACTTTTAGCATAGACAGTAGACACTTTTATTATTTGTAACACGGATCAGTCATCTTAGATGAATGAAAATAAAACAAAGACAAATCTAATTGGGCAGTGGTTTGTAACTAGTAGGATGTTTTCACTTCTTTCTTTGGTGCAGACTGAATTCTATCAGTCACATTTGCAAGGTGGCCACCATTATAGTTGGTTCGCTATCACGGTGCATTGTGAAGAGTTGATATTAGATCGAACATGATTTCCTTCAATACTGCAGAAATGCCTTGCTGATGAGTGCCAAAAAGGATGAAACCTAGATTCATTGCCTGCTAACAACTGCCTCCAACTATCTATTATCAACGATTTACTTATCTGCATTGCAACTGGTTCATGAAAGTTTTAAACCATATTGCTTTTTCTTTGGAATAGGAGAACAATGACGAATTTATTCATCACGTTTAGGGACTAATTTGGGCTATCTAGGAGTAAACCGTACTGTATAAACTACAAGAGAGATTTCACAGAATCCGATGAACTCATACAGACAAGAAAGTTATCAAATATAAAATTAAATCTCATAAATTAACAGAATTCAGCGAGTAGAGACCATGTGACTGTAACTTTACAAAATAAACTTTTATATTCATAGTGCTTGCTAGCCAGATCGAAGAGATATGAGGGTTAGAAGGCCGTCTGCCTCGTTTGAGGCCGAGCTCATCACTGGTGAACGTGGTTTGACTCAGCTTGAAGAGCCGAATCAGTTCAAACCATTAGATTTCTGAATAGCTGCTTGAGTGAACTGGAAACATCATATTCCAAATTCGTCATCTGTAATTTACACACATTGAGTACAGTTTTCACTGGAAACCGACGTTTTTCAGATTACATTGTGTGATCTGCTTGATTCCATAAATTGTAATCTGGAAGATAAGCATGAATGTATTACATTATATACAACTCAAAATTTGAATTAATTATAATGAGTTAACTTTGGCCAAGCAGTTGATCATAATGTTGGCTCACATTCAATAATGGTGCAAAATATGCCCTGTGGACTAATAAGGGCCATACTGATTATACAGTAGTAATCAGTGACTAAACATAAGAAAGAACTTTAGACAGTTTAAAATTAATAATCTTTAAATCCTTTGTTGAATTCTAGAATTTCCTGTCGATTGATTGGACCGAAGTGCTCGGTCTCAGGTTGACATATCGGCTTCTAGTGCAGATGCTTCGACGATATCTGGGCATTTAATTATAATTGAATTGGTGGATGGTGACTAGCAGTGGAATTCAGAATGCGCATTTCGTCGTATTTAGGACTGGATGGGCACTGGGTTCTAGCCTCGGTGCGGGGAACATCATCACTCACTGCAGAATGCAGGTACATCCATCTGACGGACGAATCCCAAATAGGACGAGATGCACATCGTGAATTCCACTGCTAGTCACCATCCACCAATTAAACCATGAATCAGTCTGAATACAGTAATAGAAGTGCTCAGTAATGATAGCTCAAAATGAAGACGAAAACTTCTATTCCACAGATAATTTATCCTACATGGAAGCACAGTATATGAACTTAAATATGTATTTGAAATATCGACGGATATTTTGTATGCAGATCAGTGAAAGAAGGACGACTTAAACAAAACAAGTTCGACATCAAGAATTCAGCATCATGCATCATTTTAAACGCCGAAGTACTAAGCCATGAGGGTCAAACTTTCACTGACTGGTAATGCAGGTACATTCAGATGACTAGTCCCGAATGGGACAACACGCGCATCAGGGATTCTACCTCTAGTTACCACCAACCAAATAACTTCCTGTTCATGCGTAGACATTGTAGAGTATACTGTACTAGGAGGTGACATGTCTACAGAAATCAAGCATTTCGATGCAGCGGCATCTTCAGGGAACCTGAATGATAAAACTTTCAATTTATGTTACCGAGTAGTTGACTTAAGATATTTGTTTGGCTGTATACCACTGAGTTAAGGAGAACAGTTGTGATGGGCTCCCCACTGGTTCCCATTTTGGCTGATTTCTTTCTAGGTAAGCTAAAAAGTGGACCTTTGAACAACCTAATCAGTGAGTTCTTATTTTATTGCTGGTATACAGATGACACCTTCAGTCTTTGTGGTAATGATTCGGATAGGAGTACAATAATTACTGATTTCAATGAAGTACATTCGGCTATGAAATTCACATGCAAAGAGGAATCCTAAGACAGAATTGCTTTGGACAGGACAATATAAACATTTTCACACCTTCATTCCTATCAAGTACAAAAGAAATTCAGAGAAGACGCTCAGCCACAGAGTTAGAACTATATGCTCAGAAGAAGTATTTGAAGATGAATTAAGCATTGTATATTATGCTTTGATCGAAAATAGCTATCCTGACAAATTTATCAAGAAACACATGAGAAAGAAAGTGGAAAAGGACTACTCATTATCTGTAAACAAGTAGCCTTTATACACGACTGTAATTGAAGGACGATATACCAAGTGAGACAATTACGGTGAAATTAAGAAAATCAGTTTAAAGAACTTTTAATGCTACACTTCTTATTCTCTACACAACCAATGGTGCTACCTCGACTGAAAGATGAAGTACCTAGACTAGCCACTTCAAATTGTATCCATAAATTCAACTACACTTGAGGTGGAGCGAGTTTTATTGGCCGTTGCTCTAGGAACTTGATTTTTCTTGCTCGAGAACATCTCCCACTATGACTAAGTAAAGGTGTAATAAAAACCATCAACAGTTCAATATTGAACCATCTGTTTCAAACTGACCTCAAAGCCAGCGTGGTAGAATACTTCTCTATAATCTACGAAGTGCCTTATAAATTGCTAAAATCATCGAAGCACCTTATGCTCCAAACAGCAAAGGCTACTACAATTCGCCTCAAACAACCAATGTTCTGTGTTCAACAGAAGCAAGTCCAGCCCCTACCACTGCCCTGACTGTCTTTCAGTAAGGACAGTAAATTCATGAATTTGTAATATTATCTTTCCTAATATTTTTTAACATTCAGCTTATTTTATGTTGATGCTATTGAGCTGTAATCTTTAGATATTATTGGTTTGATGTCATTGAAACAGTGATTTTGTTCATAACACTAATTCATTCATTCACTATAATGTATATATAACTGTAGGGACTGATGATGAAGTTATCCAAAAGAGTACTCTTTGTTCAGTATCCATTCTTTTTTAGAAGATCTTATAGTTTCTAAAAATGAAGGATAAGCGAATTTACTATACAGCTTAGCTTTTAGCGGAAATTGTTTCACAGTAATTTACTCTCTAAATCTGTTTAGCATTAATTGTTATCCTAATTTTATGAAGATATTTACGATTTATATAAGATTTTTCTAGGTGTATGTTAGTGGAAAGAACGCCTAATGGTTTTTTTGCCTCCCTCTTAAACCAACTCAGAAGTTCTCAAATTGTCTTGGAAAAAATTCAAGGTAAAAAGGAATTCAGAGAAAATAAAATGAAAACAACTCATTCAGGTGCAGACAGAAGAGACATTTTTTCGAAGTAACATTATTTCCTAGGTTAGAATAAACTAAAAATTACTCAGGATATATATATATAGTCTAATACTAGGACAGATATTATCAAAGTAGGCGAATTACCAACATAATGCTGTAATTCTTTTTCTTTCGCTTTCAGACTTTAGCAAATTATATCCCCACTTGAGAATATATTGATGAAGTAGGCAGTTATGATTTTCCCTTTTTTCTAGGCATTTGGCATCTCTTCAAGTCTACCTAAAGTTAAGTGAAGTACTGTCATATGCTTTTCAGGGAAATTTAATTATACATATTTGTACGTATATGTGTAAAGTGTTTTCGGCTGATCTAATTTCAAAATTGTCAGTTTATATTAGTATTGACAAAAGCAATTTCATTTTCTCAGTTGAATATTGTATTTACTGTACCTGTATGTTAACTCGACAGCAGGAACCACTCGATGCTTTCTCCTGCATATCTCACTAAACTTCTGGAAGTAACTCACAAACAAATAAATATATATATACCGGATAGCAAAGTTAGTTGGTCAAACACAATTTCAGAGTCAGTCAGAATATTCTCGACAAGGTGGGGTCAGAAGTCTGTCTACAAGAATCAGATAGAACAAACACGTTTGCCATAAACAATTCAAGGTCGGGCAGTCTTTCCAAGAAATAGCTTTGACTCCACTTAAACAAAATCACAGGCATACAACAACACTATCTATCACACAACAGTAAAGTGAATCAATAAGGTTAGACATACAACAAAATTCAAAGATAAATAATAAGGATTGATTCGGAATGAAATATACAGGTTTCAGGAAGATGATATATAGCTTAGGGAGATGGGTAAGGGTAGCAGTTACAAAGTGAGTTGAAATATCCGTCAGTTACTTGTGCAGTTACTTGTTGTGCGTCGGTGGCATAGTGGTTAGGACGCTCGCCGACAATGCATATGGTCCGGAGTTCGATCCCCGGTTGACGCACTCCTTTACCTCGCTAAGCCAGAAATAATGCTGGTAAAGAAGAAAGGTTGGGCATGAGGCTAGCAACCCCATCCTGTAAAAATTTAACACTGCTATAGAAACTTCAAGCCACTAGCTTGAAGCCGTATGTTCCACTGGGAACGTGAAGGAAAAAAAACTTGTGGAGGGATTTTTAGATCGGTTGTTCTGCTACGTTTACTACTTTTGCATCTAAAGTTTCTTCCATACTAAATGTTACAGTTTAAAAGAAATCTTCTCAAGTATAAGAATAAAAGTGGTACCAACCAAACGAAATGAAATGAAGTTTATTTGAATTGAACAATCCTGCTTTACCTTAAGTTTTTGTTATCATCATTTATTGTAACATAAACTGTGTACCATATGAGTATCAAAAGATGCTCCACAAAACTCTGCCATCATTCCTTAATTTACCGTAGATAGGTAGGTAGTTAGTGGAAAGTCCTGACTAGCAGGTTAGAGCAGGTCAGAAGTGGGGACAATTACTCGCCGAAGACATTGGCTAGCAGTTGCGCTATGTCGTGAATTGGCAGAAGTTGAAATTTATGGACCGGACATTTGATCGGGTCCCAGTGGTTTAATGGTCAACCAGCTGGCTCGCCTTGTAAATGGGAATTTCTTGGTTTGAACTCCACGGTGTGGGTATGTACTGATGAAGAGTCCTACACTAGGTTGACGAAACAGCTGAGTGTCCAGTACTCCCAGACAACAACTCCAATGGTTCTCTCACTGATGTCAGCTCACGATGAAATCCTGTAACCAAATAACCGTATTCATGATTCAGAAATTCGTTTGAATAGATTTAACCTTTACTTCAAACATTCACTGCTTTTAAATATAAGTACATCAAAGCAACTTTTTCACAAAACTCAAAGTTATTAGCAATTCATATGAGGTAAAAGTGTGCTAATGTATAAATGCATAACTTTAAACTAGTTCACAAATTACAAGTGTCACGTAAATTAAAACAATGAGTTTCGTTTATGAAATTAAATAAGGTATTTAGAAGACGAATTTCGCGAGATGATATCGTCGTTTTGTACTATCTTGACAACCGCTTTACGACTAGCTTGGTTCACAATAATAAAATAAAATGCGTGACAGTTACTCACTTATACAAAACAAAAGTAAATACTAATGACCAATCATATTTTAATAAGTCAAGTAGTCCATGTTAGGCAAAGGTTGAAGTCTGCTGTATTTTATACACGTAGTTCGAGATGTATGTGATTAATCCCCCAAAGTGCTCCTATCACCTTAAATAACCAATCTTGAATTAGAGTTATGTGAAATAGTTGTGAAGTAGTCACTAATATTGATTTTGTGATCTGACATTGATTAGTGCTTTGCAATGGATGATGATGGATTTCTATTCAGATTAATTGCATTGGGATTTTCTATGTATTTTAATAAACATTTCGGAACATGTTCTTTTTGGCGACATTGAAATATTCTATTGGTTCTTCCTATATGGGTGTCACAGCGACTGCAGGTGAACTTGTAGATACGGTTTGAAATAGAGTCCACAGAATTTCGTCCTTTAACCGTAGGTGCAGGAATCGAAAATGCTCGGCATGTCAGGGAAAGAGATGCGGCGTAGAATGTGCATTTGATGGCTGACCGAAGTCTTTAAGCTGTCTTTAAACTGGGTAATCTGGTCACCCTTGAATGGTAGGCTAATAGAGATAGCTATCTTTGGTACAGAAGCTGTGTTTTCTAGATATGATCTATCCTTACTCTGACGCCTGATAAAGTTTTCTGGACAACCATAAGCTAAGAAAACTGAATGTGTTTGTCGAAGCTCATCCATCAATGTGCTGCTGTTTCATATTTTGCGGGCCCTTGAGAACAAACATTTCACTAGGGAACGTTTATATTGGATAGGAAGAAGATATTGTCCACTTCATGTCTGTTTACATAATATAGACCGCTCAGTCGTTTCATCGTCTCTCCTAGTCATTGAAATATCCAAGAAACTGAGTTTTTTATTCTATTCGAATTCGGAAGTCACTCGGATATTTGGAGGAATATAATTAAATAGTGTATGAAACTTTTCAATATACCTGTTATTATTACCAGTGGTGAGTGTATCATCCACATTATGTTTATATAGCATAAATTCTCCTAGCATACCTTGCATTTATTTCTCCAATTTTGACATGAATATATCTGCTAACAGGGTCCTAAGAGGGCTAGCCATCACAATACCATCGGTTCGTTTGTATGTCTTTTCCTGAGAGGTGAATCTGATATTTTCTATACATGTTAAGATAATGTCTCTGATTTAACTGACAGGAATAGATAAGTGTATCCCATCGCTTGTAGCGTAATCGCATAAGTAATTATTTTTCAAGTTCCAGTTTGCAGAGATTTGACTAATTTTAAGATCTACAACTGGAATCCCTGAAAACCAACAATTAAAAATTGATCTAGTGCTTACCAGTGATTGACTAAAGGGAGAAATAAGCTTGAATTGTAGTGAGAAGTCATGACCACCAGGGTCCATCAAGTTGAGCATGCACAGGAATACTCAGTAATGATACTGAATGGTGGTTGAGCTATATATTAAGAACTCGCAGAATTTAGAGTTGATGGGTCCCTGGATTCCGTATCAGTGGCTAAATGGTCAACGAGCTCTCGCTGTAACCTGAAGGTTCTGGATTCGACTCCCAAGTAGGGTATATTCTACCGGAGTCCTTAACAAAGATGAAATAGCTGTTCAATACTATCTATCTGGTTCTCAATGGTTCTCTAACCAAAGTCAGTTGTTGATAAATTCTCGGATTTTTATCATTCAACGCCAAATGTAAATTTTAGGCTCAATTAAGAAAATATCTTTACAACCACATAAATTAGCTATCCTGACCTTACGGATCAGAATGTAACAGCAACTTTAACGATGTTCATTATGAAATATGAGATGACAATAAAAAAGTACTAAGAACTAAAGTAGGGGAAAGAGTCCGTAGTTTGTTTAGACTTCAGTTTTAGTGACCATTTTATGAACATATTTAACACTTGATGATTTGAACTTTGAAAAGCTCCTAATAAATCACTTCAATGGAAACAGAATTTCTGCATTAGTTTCATACACTAAAAACGGGAAGAACTTCTCGACCCGTTTTCTTGGATAGTTATAGCAATCCAACAAGTTTCTTTGAGTACAAAACCTAGAAGCAATCTAGCGTGACTGAGATTAGAATTTCATTACAACCATCGGAAGCTTCAACTGTCACTAGTAACTTCTGTATAACATTTAATCCCTTTCCAGAAGACTATTTTCACTTATATAATAATATTTATTTTAGATAGTATTAACTATATAGTAAAGTTGGCAGAGTGCCAGAGCATCTCTTTATGAATTTGTTAACATCAAAATAACCAACTAGCAGAATTAAAGATGAATACTATACACAAAATCTTTTTTTTTGAAAAACTTATTGCGTGAGAGAATAAAATGAAAATCAAAACAAACAAAAGAGAAACTATTAAATTATCACATTGCTGACAAAGTTACAAGTATACACATCTCTGTTTGCCTGTGATATGAATGATAAATGCGGTGTGGATTGCGCATGATTGTACGTCAGTGGCACAGTGGTTAGGACTCTCGCCGACCATGCACATGGTCTGGCGTTCGACACCCGATATCAGTAATCGGCCTGCTAAATTTGGACTACGGATATCACATGCTGAAAATTCCATACTTGTACCAAAATACTGTGTGGAATCAAGCTATAATTAAAAAAAATAAATTAACTTAGCACGCTGATGAATCTACAAAAGTTTGCAATCAAAATGGCAGCAACCATGAAAATATGACCAATAGAATACGAAGAATAGTTTCAAAGAATTGAAAGTTAGTAGAGAGCCTTTACTTTCTTAACGACAGTCGAATAAAAAATTGAAAGCAGTGCTGAATATAAATGGATTTCAAATTATTTTTGGCCCAACAGCAACTGTTTCTGTATAAAGTAAAATTAATTGAAGATTGTAGGCAAAAGTCAGGGTATGCAAACGTCTGAATGCTGATCTTCAACTACTGGAACAGTTTCAGTATTAATTACTCGATAATATTGAGGTATAGTGCAATGTTACAATATATATCTAAATGTTACGTTATAGTGATGAAGATTTTAGTGTTATAGGAGTGATATTGGTTTCTTTAAGTCGTTCTGACTAAATAGTGTTAATGTGGAACTTCTGCTGTCTTTCTAGATAGCTTTTTCAGCACAGACTTCGATACCGTATGGATTTTCGGAAACTTACATCAGCTTACTGGGTATCTTTCTTGGTCACCTTAGATATGATTGTCTGTCTTCCTCTTGCCTAATCGTACTGGAGTGGATGGTTTTATCTGACTTAAATTGGCTTTGAAAAGACAGGATATTGAAGGAAACCAATTCAACTAGAAGAATGTACACAGCATAGACATAGGTAAAACATAAAGCCCCAGAGAATTCTTCGACGTCAGCTACCCTGACTAACCTCCAATCAACATACGCATTGCTACAAATCTGTTTTCTCAAATAATAAGAAAGAATTTTATTGGATAAATGATCGAATATCGAATCAAGAAAATAATTAACACTATTACAAGTAGACAAAAAGGGTAAGAAACTTTGCGGAAACCGGCGGTGACGTACAAGATAAACAAGAGAGACAGCCTACAAATTCATGAAGTTATCCAAAAGCCTGCAGTGCAAATGTTGCCTAAGAAGACAGTGAAAGCGCCACAATTAAACCATCCGATTAAAAAAGAGCACGACTATACCAGTGCTAAATAAAGTAACAAAAAGACAAACAAAATTATGGCCTTATGACAGTGTTAGTTTAGTTGAACTAATGTAAACTTTTTAAAATCTTGGTTAAGTGCTAATCAATAATTATTAAACTTCTTATATAAACCCTGAAAATTCTATATTCAACAGAATTATCGGATTAAATCCTAGCTGAAAGACTTTAGGCATTGGAAGTTAAAGCTATAATCATAACGTATGACAGAAACAGTCTTATCTAACTAAAGAAAGCACGGGTTAGATCATTAATATTTTCACTGAAAAAAGATTAACCTTAATATGTACAGTTTTTATTCTAATGAAGGATAAAAGTAATCTTTAATTATAAGCCATACATCAATCATTTAGCCATTTTTAATTTGAAAAAAAAGGTTCATTCAACCTGTTAACTATTAATTTTCAAGTTATTTCTTTTTTGTTTTTGTTTTAATTATTTCGACTTAAAAAAAGGCGGTACGCTTCAAATCGCGGTTAAAAGTTTATGTTTACTGCTGTTTGTGCAGTACTGATATCTCTTATCGGATTATAAATTATATATTTTTGGAATTATATTTTGGAAAGTATTGTTATCAACAGCCTACTGAAAACACAC
Organism: Trichobilharzia regenti; assembly: GCA_944472135.2. Classification (NCBI taxonomy): domain Eukaryota; kingdom Metazoa; phylum Platyhelminthes; class Trematoda; order Strigeidida; family Schistosomatidae; genus Trichobilharzia; species Trichobilharzia regenti. The sequence continues at coordinate 63,755,769 of OX235265.1, read as the reverse complement.
AACACATCCAAACATCATAAAAATAAATAAGAATAAAAAAGTGTATAAAATAGTGCAGTCGACTACCCTAGTAACACTAGGTCACCGTAGCCATTTGCTTTAAACTAAGTAATGTTCGACAGAGATTAAGCCAGTGAAGGATGACAATGGTAAGTCAATCACCAAAGAAGTGGAGCTAAGGAAACACTGGGCTGAACACTTCAAAAGACTTCTAAATCGACCGCCACCTACAACGCGCCCAAAAATACCAACAACGGAAGCAGAACTACCAGTGAACATCGACCCCTCGACGAAATCAGAAGTCCTGAATGCAATCATGATGCTAAAAGCTGGAAAAGCAGCAGGACCACATGGAATCCCAGAAGAAGCTTTGAAAATAAACCCAGAGACAACAGCGGAGATGATGACGCCATTACTGGAGAAGGAGTGGGAAGAGGGCAAAGTACCTGAGGATTGGGAGAAAGGATACTTACTTATTCAAACTACCAAAGAAAGGAGACTTAAGTCAATGCAAAACCTGGTATGGAATTATGCTCCTGTCCATCCCAAGACAAATATTAAGCCGCATCATCCTGGAGAGGATCAAACAAGCCACCCTGGATGAAAAACTTCGACCGGAACAAGCTGGATTCAGGACAAACAAGTCATGTATTGATCAAATCGCCACACTACGGATCATCATGGAACGAAGCTTGGAATGGCAGTCACCCCTCTATCTCAACTTCATCTACTTTGAAAAGGCCTTCGACAGCGTCGATCGAGAGGTGATTTGGAAACTGCTTCGCTACTACCGGGTGCCATAGACAATTACACATCTCATCCAAGAGTTGTACGACAATGCTGTATGACAAGTAATCCACAACGGGAAACTTACGGAAGCCTTTGAAGTGAGGACGGGAATGGTGCAAGGCTGTCTAATTTTGCCAATGATTTTCCTGAATGCAGTAGATTGGATAATGCGACAGACAACAGACAATGAGGAAGCAGGGATAAAATGCACTCGCACAAAAACTTGGAGGATCTGGACTTCGCCGACGATATATGTCTGGTTTCCCATAAACTGGAAGATATGCAACTGGAAAGCAACAAGTTGGAAGGAGAAGCAGAAAAGACAGAAATTCAGGTGAACATAGATAGAACAGAGGTGATGAAGATTCCTGGTCAACACCACCAACAGCGACAACAACAACAGACAACGATCAGCATAAATGGGAGGAAACTAAAAGAAACCCCCTCTACCTACCAACCTACCTGTAAAGCATCGTTTCAACTACAGGCGGACGGAAGTGACGAGGATATCAAAGAAAGGATTGGGAAATCAAGGCTAGCTTTCATTACTCTCAAGTCTGTGTGGAGATCAACAGCACTCACCATCAAAAATAAGATCCGGATTTTCAACTCCAATATGAAGTCAGTCAGTGCTACTCACTATGCGGATGAGAGACTTGGCCAGCACGTCATAAAGAGCATTTCAAACAAACTACAGACCTTCATCAACAGATGTCTTTGCTCAATACTACTCAAGATCAGATGGCCGGCCAGAAAAGATCAGCAACAAGGATCTCTAGCAATGAGCGAACCAACCAGGAACCAATTGTGCAACAAATAAGTTAGACAAAATGGAGGTCGATTGTGTCCATACACTGAGGAAACCATCAAGTGACATTACTAGACAAGCCAGCGCTCGAGTGGAACCCGAAATGGAAGCGGCGAGTTGGTCGTCAGTGCGAGGATGACTTGGAGGAGGTCATGTGAAGAGGAGATGAAAGCATGTGGGCAGACTTGGAGCGGGGTGAAAACGTTGGCAGAAAACCGGAGGCAATGGAGACGCGCAGCTGAAGCCTTTTGTTCCTCTAGGAATTAAAGGATATAATAATAATATGTAATGCTATAGTGTATGCAAAATAGAAATTAGTGGTGCCTAAACTATGAAGTGTCCTGATACGTGTTAGGATTTTGAAGTTTACTGGAATGAAGTTATATAAGTAGCTTTCTGAATCATAATAGATGTAACTAGTCAATTTATGTTTTATGTTAGTTCACGTCTTGGCCATTGAAAATCGCCAGATGTTTCGTCCTAGTTTGGAACTTCTTAGCAGTATACATGCATGACTCCATCGAGGATCGAACCGTGCAAACTAACATTTCAATGCGACTGAAAGCATTAAAGAGTTCTAAACAAAAGCGAGATTCTTCTTTGCACTTCCTACGTTTCGAGAGAACCCGGCGTTTCAAGTTTCCTTCAGGATAGCGTTGTTTTTATGGAGTGGGTCTTCTACTTTGATGCTTAACCCTCATTCTTTTTGCCAGTTTGCTTTCGGCTGTTTGAGGTTTAGGAGTACTTTGATTGGACATTAGTAAGTAGTATGATGTGTCTAGTTCTTTCTTTGGTGTAAGTTTGCAATATGGCCACCACTCCAGGTAGCCTGTCATCACGGTGCACATTGATTTGATGATATTGAATGGTCAAAGACAATCGACAGGAGGCCTTAGATCTGGGTTTCGTACTATGTGACACTCACCAGTCAGCAAAGCGTATCTGAAACCTTGAAGGAACTCATGTCCCCTTTGAGATTCAAACCCACGTCACTCAGTGCTGCAGGCAGAGACGTTACCACTGAGATATTCGAGTTCGCGATTGACCTCCTGTAGGAATGGAGTGGGTATTTTGATTGCACACTAGTAACTAGTGTGATGTATGTAGTCCTGTATTTGGTGGCAGGATTTAGAACCCAGCACTTTACTACTAAACCACTGAGTCACAAATGTCAAAGAAATGGATGTGCTTATTCTTTAAAGATGCTTTGCAAAAGCAAACAATCAAAAAATAACAGACAAAATAATAAGTGAAGTGAAAATAATCTCTTCTAATAACCTTTTAAACAAGATTGTAGTAGTACCACCAAAAAAAATTAACGCATTGGTAGGTACTTGGTCGATAATATTAAATTTTTGTCCTTTTATAGTTTAGCGGTAGTTGAATGAATCTCCTTTTTCTTTGATGTTCAGTTTTTTTATATTATTTTAAATCAATGGCAAAACAAACCATTATATAGTTTATTTTTCGATCTTGAAATTCTGCACGTGTTGTTTTTATCCTATCCCTTTTTATTGTACCTATTTTGAATTCTAGAATCCATAAACATGACTATAAATTACTTTATCCAGTTCTGTGTTTCGTTCCATTTCCTCTTTTCTCTCAGTTTACTAATGAAGGCAACATGAATTCATAGAATAAGCCGAAAAGTTTTGAATACTCCAAGATATAAGTTGATTATATTCAGTGTAACTAAACACGTATGATACTCTGGAGTAAGCAGTACTTCTAAACTAATCGAGGGGTTATTAAATCTCATGACAAATCACATTATTCTTGACGTGATCCAAACTATTGTAGAAAATACATTTCCACAACACAAAGCGTTGGTTTTACAGCATAAATGATCAATTTGTCAACTGTTGGTTTGTAGGGATTCAACTGGTTACAGGTTTGATCAAGAATTTATATCATTCAGAGAACCACTGAACAACCAGGTAGTAATGGATAGCTGTTTCATCCTAGTCTGCTCCTTTTCAGCACTGTGCATCCACCAGAGTTCGAATCGAGAGCCTTCCGGTTACAAGGCGATCTCATAGATATATATACTGGTATACTAGGACCTGATTCAATCGTCTCCCAAATGATGTCAGCTTGTGATCGAACTCGTAATCACCCGTTTTGGCTAAAATTTATTGGACAGGTGACATAAATAACTTGAGTAGAATCTCTCATTTAAGTTCCCGAAGAAATGAGTTTAAAGATTTTCAATGAGTTTATTTAGAATTATCTAATGGGGTTTTGTTGATCCAGAATTACTAATTCTCAGGGACAACCAACGAATCTTTTAAAACTTTGATTGTCAAATTTTATTATTATCATATCCTTTAACTCCTAGGGGAACAAAGGGCTTCAGCTGCGCGTCTCGATTGCCTTCGGTTTTCTGCCAACGTTTTCACCCCGCTCCAAGTCTGCCCACATGCTTTCATCTCCTCTTCACATGACCTCCTCCAAGTCATCCTCGCACTGACGACCAACTCGCCGCTTCCATTTCGGGTTCCACTCGAGCGCTGGCTTGTCTAGTAATGTCACTTGATGGTTTCCTCAGTGTATGGACACAATCGACCTCCATTTTGTCTAACTTATTTGTTGCACAATTGGTTCCTGGTTGGTTCGCTCATTGCTAGAGATCCCTGTTGCTGATCTTTTCTGGCCGGCCATCTGATCTTGAGTAGTATTGAGCGAAGACATCTGTTGATGAAGGTCTGTAGTTTGTTTGAGATGCTCTTTATGACGTGCTGGCCAAGTCTCTCATCCGCATAGTGAGTAGCACTGACCGACTTCATATTGGAGTTGAAAATCCGGATCTTATTTTTGATGGTGAGTGCTGTTGATCTCCACACAGACTTGAGAGTAATGAAAGCTAGCCTTGATTTCCCAATCCTTTCTTTGATATCCTCGTCACTTCCGTCCGCCTGTAGTTGAAACGATGCTTTACAGGTAGGTTGGTAGGTAGAGGGGGTTTCTTTCAGTTTCCTCCCATTTTTGCTGATTGTCAAATAAGGAAAAATAACTGTCAGGAAATATGCCTACTGTTAATCATCCTATTTAACATTTAATATTAGATTTCACCTTAGAACCCTTTTTCCAACATACAAAAATGTTTCTTATTTACAAGTGTGGTGAGAGCAGCCTGGTAGCCAATTGGTTGACATTAATCTACGTCAATATCTAGGTCACTAATATGGGCTGTGAGAAAATATGAACAAGACTGTTTCAACAACCAATCACAGCAAACTTAAACGTGAGAAAATATGATTCGCAGATAGATGGCTCCACTTTCCGAAGATCTCGAAAACGACCAATCAGAAGACTGCGTTTGTCTACTTGACTAGGCTCTAATAATGTATGTGAAATTTATATAAATACGTGTTGATTTTCGTTATAAAACGATCTGTTGCCTGGCCCTTGTCTTTTTTTGTCACACGACGTTCTATGAACTAATGCTTACATTTTCAAGTGGATAGATCTTAGTCTTCCTAAGGCAGCGAGCGATTATAGGTATAGCTCGAAGTTGTAGAACGTTAGAAGTCCTATTCATATAAACTAAGGAGAGATAGAATATTACCAACATTGATCACAAGGAACCTACGCTACCAGAACATTTATTGACAAAACAACAGTTAATAATTCTCAAAAGTGATCACTTCAGGGAATGACTCGGAAGTTTATACTTGAGGTGTTTTTCACAGTAATCAAATATATACTTTTCTCACAAAGTATTTAATTCATGAGTTCTGACTTCGGAATCACCGTATATACTCACATGTTTTACAACCTTTTAACAATGCCTTCGCTAACTATTATTCTTCTCTTCTGTGGTGCACTTATATTTTCTTCTGATACTAGTTAAATCTAGGTGCAAAGCCAGACCTCTATTCAGATTTGTGTTCAGTTGTCCCACAGAAGCACAACTCCTTTCTTAAGTGTTTTCATTTGGCGTTAAAACCTCCTGGTGATTTTGAACCGAATCACAACCTTATCTGAATTAAGTTCACAACTTGCTAATTAATTTTTCACAAACCACTTATTCCAACAGGTATAATTTCAGTTACCTGGTGAAAACTTTGATGATATTTTATCCCGGACTGTGTAAATTTCAAATGACGAATTTATTTTTTTACTCCTTCACGTTCCCATTGGAACACAGGGTTTCAAGCTAGAGGCTTATACTGGCTTATCCAAGTGAAGGAGTGCGTCGGTCGAGGAGTGAACTCCGGGCCATGTGCATGGTCGACAAGCCTCCTAACCGCTGTGCCACCGACTGACGAATTAACTTGCAAAATGAGAATTCAACCCTAGGTAGTTCAAGTAAGTCATCAAAATTTGGGTGGTTTGAACTGATGCACCTGTATGAGTTAAGTCAAACCACATACAGCTCTGGTGATTTTGGCCTCTTGAACGACTGAAATGACCGTTTGATGCTGAGATAACTTTTATCTAGCTAACCAGTACTACTGCTTTATGTGACTGGTATCCAGTAAAATATATAAACATTAAAAACATTTGTTTCATACAATAAAGGAAATTCTGTTTCATGTTCATTCTAATAAACTATCCATTAAATCTCAGATGAATTCATTTGGGACTTATTATTCGTGAAATATGTAGCACGCCGTTGTATTTGAATTAGTTAAGTGTACATGTGGTCCGGAGTTCGATTCCCAGCTGACGCAGTGCTTTACCTTAATAAGCCAGTAATGACTGGTAAAGAGAAAAGATTGGGCATGAGGCTAGCAAACCGACCCCGTAAAATTAAACACCACTGCTACTGACTGACTGACTGGTTTTAACGTGGAACCTTACACCGACACGAAGCATTTCGAGTCGCAACACTTCACTCAACACACAAAGCAAGAGAAGAGATATGAGGCAAAAGAATAGTAACATGAAAGAACGATATAGTCTTATTAAGTATTATAAGTCACAAGGAATGGATGCATCTGCGCCATTAAGAACCATTTTGAGCTATATCACCAATTGTCACCAGCCACCTGTTTTCACCTACCCGAGAATACCAACCAGGAAGTGTATACCTTCCCACATGGCTTGAACTAACTGTTGTGGATTTCATTGGCTGATGAAGCCATGTTTTGGTCTGACCTCCACTAGCTGTTTTCCAACCTGATCCATCCTATGACTGCTGAGGAAGGCGATGGCCCGGCTTATGTAACACATGTCCTAACCATCTCATTCGATGTAACTTCACAGCCTTATCTATTGGTTTCCCCTCCCACCTACCTAGCACTCTACCGAGGCCTCACTTCAATATTTCTCACCCTATTATGCCACTTCACACGGGCAATAGAACACAGACACCTTTAATCAAAGACAGCTAGCGCTAGCGAAACTTCAAGCCTCTAGCTTGAAGTCCTCTATGTCCCACAGGGAATATAAAGGTATATAATATTTTAAAAAATCTATATAAAGAGCGAAATCTGTCACTGTTAGCTAATCTGTTATTTTATTTTTCCACTATTTTCGTCATTATTGTTAGAGAGAATGAAATTGTGAAAACAATGCATTTATCTGATAAAAAGTTATCAATGGAAAAAAAGGGGAAACAAATATTACAACACTTAATTTGCTATATACAAATAAAAAAAATATAGATGGTATCACTAATCAGAAAAAAAAGAAAGAATGTTATTACACAAACCTATTCAATATTTTTTTCAGCTTTTGTTACAAAGAGCAGAAAGACACCATCTCAATAAATGGTCACTTGATTATTGTTGTGAAATGAGAATCAACTCTTTTGCGAACAGAAAAAAGTTGAAAAAAAATAACAAAACAGCAGTACTCTGAAGTGTATCAGCAGGTCAAAAGCTTCAATTTTTCGATGAAGTATAATGGAATAATAAATCACTGGGACCACAGTGGAACATAGGGCTTCATCAGAATATCACCATTTCACTCTGTTCTCCACAGACGTTCCCAGTAAGCTTCACAATTACTCATAAGCTTTTGTATCCTTGTCACATAATCTCTTGAATATCACCCTCGGATCCGAGTCCAACTAGTCGTTTCCGCTTCAGACTATATTCAGGAGTATGCCTGGCTTGCTGTTTTACTGAGAGGTCTACTTGTAGGGGACTAATATTAGAGTTCACTAACATTCCAAATATAAAAGTAATAATCCAAGTCAGTGGAGTGTTAAATCACAATATATTACCAAAATACAGTGACGAGTTATAGCAACAAAAAACGATTACTTGAATATAAAGTCTAAGTCCTCGACTACAAATTAATTATATAATCCACGGGCACGTTAATTGTTTGGACTGCGTCTGCTGTAGCTGCTGTGTTCCGGTTGTAGAAATGTCTTCGGTTGAGAGTAGTAGGCTCCTACAATAAATCCGAAGTATACAACACGGTGTGAGTGGAGCAAGTAAGCAGAAGTGGCCAGGGAGAAGACGAAGTCTCCAACAGCAGAGTGTATTTTTCAATTGTACACGGAAGTTATGTATATTTCAACAAGAAGCGTTTTAAACAAAAATTATGTACAATATCTCGAATTTATACAAATAACCAAAAAGTGTACAATCACATTGTTACGTACTCCACATACTCAATGCATGTTCAGTCCACCTCAGTTTCTTTCAGCATATTTGTCGAGCAGTATGCTCTTGGTTGGTTCGTTACCTCAGTTCCTAGTTTCTCATCCTTCCTGAGGAGACATCTGATAATCTGTATGGAGAGAAGGTGGTTATTCATAAAATTCTGCAGCTTGTTATAAATGCTTTAGATGACCCATGAAATCTCTGAATCATATATGAGCACTGATTTGAAATCGGTGTCGAAGATCTGAATCTTTTTCCATATGCCTGTCTAGTCTACTAGAGGATTCTAAATCTTGAAGGAGAAGGAAGATTAGGGTGGCGAGGAGGATTCGGAGAGCCTGCCTGGGAAAATCAATCTAGTCACCACAGAAACTTCAAAGCTTAGAAAAAAATACATGCAAGAAGATTATACACTGAGTAATTCAGACAGCTGTAATATTGGAAATCTTAACAAATATGTGTGTCAATACAAAATATCATTTAATTCTAGGATCTCAGAGTTTTCGTCATAATTTTCAATGAATATCCAGAAAAAGTGTCATGAATTTTGCAGAAAAATTCATTGTGAACTGCTAATTTCAAATAAAAAAATCATGCATGCAAAATTTTGTAAACAATGTATGAAAGCTTTTTTAAAAACTCTGTAATAAATTAAAAATGGGAGAGTCATTACAAAGATAAGCAAAACAAAGATGGTATACACTGAAACCAACTTTCATTTGAACAGGGGCTTTCATAGTAAATCGTGTTATTCAAAGTGCAAGTGTCAATTTCATTTTCTGTTGTAGAAATAAAGTTGAATCAATGAATAACTTTCAGGCAATAATCACAGTGTTTCACTACTGTCGTAAGCTAACAGTTAGGATACTCTATCGGACAGAATTTAGGAACACCTCCATCATAAACGCTATTTTAACGCTTAGAATTCTAAGGTAACTGACTAATTGACATGAAATAAAATAGGCTAGAGGCTATCCAAAAGGATGAAAGACTGATTAGTTCTGTGATTTGATGAATTTCAATACTTATATACAGTTAGTGTGGCTCTGTAGGCAGTTAGATACAAGGTGAACAATGATCTTGAATTCACTCACGAAAATTGGGTATGGCTTAAAAAAACATTTCGTCTGTTCAATTAAATCCGACTTCCAGAGTCTTCCAAATTCAAGATTAAACAGATAAGCAAATAATTCGAGGGGGAATCGGAACATTAATATCTCCAGTATTAGAGCATAGTTAGAGACTTAAGGTTCTTAGCAAGTTTAGTCTTATTCATAAGATAGGTTGCAGATAAAAATACAGCGGATTTTCTGTGTTAAAATCGTAAAATATTTATAATTTCTTCGCACAAAACAACTCATTGACAACTCATGTGGAATTCAGTTTGCTTTTTAGCAAGAGAAAGTGATAATTAGCTATACGAGACATCGATGGTTCATTTGTAGAAATCTCGCCAACGCTAGGAGTTCAGGTTTCGACCCTCAGCCGGCTCATCCCTACACCTCGATAAGATGGTTTTAAGGCAACAAAAGAGGGAGGGTTGGGTGTGAGGCTAGCTACCCCACCCAATGAAAAAACCTACTGCTGCGGAAACTTCAAAGATGCAGCTTGGAGCCTTATGTCCTTGACACTAGCATCTACGAACGGACCGTCACTAGTTCTTAGTACCACGTGAATAGTGACATTTATTTGGGTGAGATTTATGCAGAAGCTAATTTATTGTGTTCTTCATATTATTTTATAGCTTGAATAGTACTCAGTTATCAGCCTAATATCTGGGATGATCGAATACTTTACTGCTACGTATCTTTTTTCTTCAGCCCATTGAGGACGTATTCTGCTGTCTGATAGCAAACAGACCGATATCAAGGTATTTTAGAGGACTCACATCACCACATCATAAAAAATATAAAAATTTGTAGTTGACATACGGTTGGTAATCAGTTTAGTTTTACCAAACCAGGAATAAATGTCTTAAATAAGTTTGTTCACTTAGTATCCTCTTTAACCATACCCACTTCTAATGCACTGATGTTTAGTGACATATGTAAAAGTAGTAAACCTACGCTTTCAGTTTTTCAAAAAAAGAATAGTCAATCCCTTTCAATTACACTGCCAAAATCAAACATACACTAATGTTGATCCAAATCATACCCATGATCTGATCTTATTGATTACACTATAGATAAGTTCACACTATTGAAACGGTGGTCTTTAGTTTATTGGACTTATTACCCTGATGATCTGAACTACCCTGTCTTGAGGTGAACTGTAAATACGCTAAGGATAGACAGGGATTATTATGTATCACTTATGATTATGCTCCCAGGTCCCAGTGATTCACATCAATTCTATTAGGGTTGATACAAAATAATAAATAATGCTGATTTGTGCAACTTTAAACAGGCTGATACTGTACTAGAGTAGGTGAACATGAAAACAACAAACATCCGTCTCTTAATCTAAAAGAGAACAAAAGCATTCCCTTGCTAAACTAATCTTTATTGCGATCACCTTCCTGCCGTTACTATTATCTCCTTTCTAAGCTACATTCCCAAATGAAAGAATATTAAGTCACATAATGGATACACAGTTTAAAATAAAAACATACAGAAAAAATTCAAAAGCAGTAATGCAAAAAACATTATTGAATTGTTCTAGAAAAATTTTTATTTTGTAAGATGAAAATCATAAGCATATTTTTTGACTGAAAAATTTAAAAGACATCGAATACAAAGACGACTGTAACAATTTCTGAAGATACATCTATGTAAGAAACGGAAGTGTAAATTAACACAAAGTGATTTTATTTTCCTAAAAATAGCAACATAAAGTTCTAAATTCAGGACGTTTACAACAAGAATGTCTCATGAAATGATATTATATTATATTTTTTTAATGATTAGGAAAATTAATGTTGTTCTCGAGGTACTTCTGAATATAAACGTATATAGCCCCACTTCACATATATTTAAGTATTGGATTGTTGGGATTTGATATAATTGGTTACAGAATCTCATCATGAGATGATATAGGTTAGAGAATCACTGGAGAACCCTGTGAGAGCACTGGGGTAGCCAGCTGTTTCGTCGGCCTAGTTTGCAACTCTTCATCATTAAGCACCCACACCATGGGGCTCAAACCTAGAGCCTGCAGGCTACAAGGTGAGCTTGTGGACCGTTGAATCTCTAGGACTCAATCCGATGGCCAGCCCACGAGTTCTAATTTCTGCCAATTTACAACATATCGCGGCCACTAGCCAATGTCTTCAGTGAGTATTTGTCCTCATACCCGACCTGCTGCACCCTACTAGTCACGAATTCCCCACTAGAACCCAGATAACTACCTAACTGAATAGGGCCAGTCACTGCATTGACAGAAGTTGGAATTCGTGTACTGGCCATTGGATCCGGTCTCAGCAGCTTAATGGTCTACGAGCTCGCCTTGTCATCAGAAAGTCCTTGGTTCAAACTCCTGTGGGTGAGTGCTGTGATGAATTCTAAACTGGGCTCTCCAATACTCCCTGGTGGCTTTCCAATGTTTCTCTGAGTGATGTTATCTCATGATGAAATCCTGTAACCAATCAAATATATTTGTTTTTACCTGAACTTTGTACGTAAGCTGATTAAGTTTAGAAAGTATACAAAACACAAAGTTGTTTAAAAGCTTAAATGTAAATAATCCGGAATGCGACAAACATGTTATTTGTTTTTATTCAAGGAGGTGATTAACTCGTGTATAATATATCCCATCCTTTTTTGGTTAGACAAGGTCTGAGAAGACCATCAAGTGACATCATGCGCCAAGCGGGTTGTTGAGGGGGACCTAATTGGGAAAAAACGACTTTGAGCATGGATCAGAAAGTTACATGGAGTAGATTGCGTGAGGATGAGGTAGAAGCTTTTGGGAGATCATGTTACCAGCTGAAGGCGATGGCAGAGAACAGGATGACATGGAGTTGTATTTTGAAGCCCTATGAAACACTTGGAACCCTTTGGAATAATAATAATATTTTAAGCTGCAGGGTTTCCTTAAAAATTTCATGCTTCTCTATACACTTGATACTTAACAAGAGATTAACATCAGCAAAAAGATGAAAACTAGGCTGACAGCTTCTCATTATCATCATTATTTCGTTGGGTTCCCACTGGAAGATCAGGCTTCAACGGGATATCTCTAATTCATCCTGTACATTGCCGTCACCTTCAGCTGCTCCCATGATCACTTTTAATACCTTTATTCTTCTTTGACATGATCTCCTCCTTTCCACCCTCAGACACATGCCCAATCCTTTGTTCCTCATTCAAGTTCCACTTGAAATTCTTGAATATGATGTCATTCAATGCACTTCTTAGTGTGTATCCAATCTACTTTAAGTAGAATTATCAAAATTTACATTGGCAAATATATTTATCAAACTGAAAAGTCGAAGATATACCAGAAATCTTCTTTCAAACTCTAGTGTTTACCACAATGAAGAAAACAGGACGGAATTGCTATTCTCGTTTAACTGATACTCAACATTTTTAAAGACAGTCACTTGTAAGAGTTGAAGTGCTTAGGGAAAATATGTATCCGATGTTTCACGTAATTCCAGCATTTTTATGTTAGAAAGTATCTACGTAAACCTGCTTCTCTTGAATCATTTAGTATTTATAAATGAAAGATATATATATATATAAGTTTTACGGCAGTGAGCACACTTTCCACTTCATATATATATCTCTATCTGAAGAGGTTCGAATGTAAAAGAAAATAATTTATTTACCAGTATACAAACAATCCTGACTTTTTTTCTATTCTTAAATTTGAATCATAAAACCATTTTTATGAAATAATCTCACTAATTATTGAAATTGAAATCTTTCAACCGTTATATGAATAACTAAATTAAGTGGGCGAAGTAATTTTTTAATTGCCTCAAAATCATTCATGATATTCATTATACTTCCATGACAAGCTTTCAAGAAGTATTCATCACGCAACCTTTATATTCTGCACAATATATATATATCTATATATTTGTCTATATAACGTCCCCTAAAAAAATTGTGAAAGAGCTTCTAACAATGAATAATGAAATCAAAATAAAGGAGGATGAAAAATGAAGCAGGAAGAATTACATTAGAAAGTATTTTTTTTAAAAAATTTATTTTTGAGTACGGAAATGACATAATTCAAGTGAAAAAATTCAAGTTCTCTGTTCCAGCTTTTCCTCTTCAGTATCCATGATTTTTAAATGAAGCAAACTATGTTTGCCTGTTTTAGTTGAGAACTAAAATACCACCATGAAATCGTAGAGAGAGAGAGACAGAGAGAGCAATGAAAATGTAATGAGTCTTTAGAGATTATGCTAATCTCAAGAATAATGATGACTGCTTCATTGAAGATTGCTCAGCCTAAAAAGAGATTGGTTGTAGGATTTCATCATGAGCTGATATTGGTCAGCGAGAAGCACTGGCAAAACAAGCAGGGAGTACTGGACAGCTAGCTGTTTTGTCAACCTAGTTTGGGACTCTTCATCAGTACGCATCCACACCACAGAGTTCAAACCCCGGACTTTTCAGTTACAAGGCAAGCTAGCTCATTGACCATTAAGCCACAAAGGCCCAATTCAGTAGCCAGTCCATGAATTTCAGCTTCTGCCAGTTCACAACATAGCACGACTGCGAGCCGATGTATTCGGCTAGTATTTGTCCTCACACCTGACTGCTGTACCCTACTGGTCACGACTTCCCACTAGAACCAGAGGTAACTGCCTGAATAAGGTCAGTCTCTAGTTAGCTGGTTGGAGGATTTTATCATAAGCTTACACGGGTCAGAGAAATTTTGAAATTCTTTCCATCTATTTGAGAAATGGTTCTTAAATCAACTGAATGGCTTTTATTTAGTTAATTAAGAGGGAGCTTTTGATTGTAATCACTAAGCTTGTTTTGATATAGTTGTAAGGGCAAATAATTTAAGTTCTAAGTACTGCTGCATGGTATTAGGGTGATAGTATTGAATACGAAACATATCAGATGTCTTCTTTTGGTTGATCAGCTTTAGTAAAAAACATGTGTACGCTACACATTTGATGATGCAGAAACGAACTGATATGTATACACCAATAAATGTTTATTCATAAGCAAAAGGCATGATCGATGTTCTTACTTAACAATGTAATCAGAGTTGGGATGTATTTCATACTCGATTCACTAAAGGAATCGATGAGGATCCCTTAAAAATCTTATATGTAGAATGGTGGACTTAAATTATCGACATAAGATAAGAGAAATAATTATGACATCAGGGAATAGGGATGCCAACACATCTAGGAAACTCTAAACTGTGATTCAATCCATTTTTACTTGTATAATGACCGAAATCCAGTCTTTTCATTGTGCTACATAGGTTGCAATGAGTGCTGAGAGTGACACAAAGTGAAAATTTGTTCCTACAATATCAAAACACGCTTTGACCCGCTGGAAACCCTGACACCGCTCAACAATAATAAAAAACTACCTCAACAGTACCATCCGGCATCTATCTAGTCCGACCGCTTGTTTGGTAAAAAATGCTTAATGTACAACAAAATTGATTCACCGAACGCAACGATAAATTATATGGGAGTCGGTCAACTAACAAGTTTCTACAGTTAGGTACCTATTAAGAGGAGATGAAATCTGAATAAATCCCTTGCCACTCGGATCCGACGCATCTGCAGTCCTGACTCCCTGGAGGCAGAACTGGATCTTTTGAAAGAAACTTTCATCAGAAATAGATACCCGACAAGAGTCATTGACAAGAAAATCAAACCAAAGTTTTAGAGCAATGAACCATTACTTCTTTCAAAAAAGATACCTTAGATGAATCAGAATTTCAAGGGAGATTTGGCTTGCGATATCCTCAAGACGACAATTTCAGCATCTTTTAGGAAAAGAACATTCGTCGCAGCAATGCCAACAGTAGTGTTATCCGGTTGTCCATTGGTTTTCAGAACCCTTAAGGATTAGATCTCGCATCTAGTTATTTCTATGTGCATATATCAGTTCACCTGCTACTTTAGAGCCAGGTACATCTGTCGTTCGACCCGCATCCTGTCGAAGAGGATTCAAGAACGCTATCCAGCATGGCCGCAAAAATGTAATAGTGGCTGTATAAGCAGTGTGATAATCGAACATTTCGTCAACAGTGGTCATTCCATCTCAGCAAACACCTCCAAAAGGATATATGATGGAGAACAACCTACCAAAGGCAATACGCTTTCGTCTCCTTTTTGTTGCTGAAGTCTTAGCCATTCAGTTGGAGAAACCAGAGTTATGTACACAGAAAAAATCATCCAACCACTTCTATCGTGGTAAAACCCGTGTTGGCTTCTGCTGACTTAGTGTTTGAGTTCTTCTTTGTTTTCTAATTCTTAACTTTGTAATTTTTGAAACACTTACATAACTCCATATTTTCCCTTGTCTTTATGTGCATCCTGAAAACAACTCATTCATTAGACTATTCATCTTATTACGTAACTATATTACGTTTATTCAACTTCCTTTTTGTGTTGTTCAACACTGATAACTATGATTTTTTGACAAAACATCAAAACTACCCTCTAGTTACAATTTGATTATTCATCACATCTTCGAAATGTCATGAAAACAATAATCCTAACTTATTTTTGTTCATATCGGACAAACCTAACGTACACACACATAAAAAATTAAGTAAAGATAATTGTGATTGTGCAGCTAAGTGAATGAATTCGCCACCGAAAAAAGGTTCTTCGCTGAACTACGTGTTTTGTTTTCATTAACGTCTAGTTACGGATTGTTCATGAATAAGATGATTCCCAACAAGTTGGGATTAAAACTCTGCCTGAAAGAATTAGACAGAAAGCAACCTTTCCCACAGACACTCCAAGATTAGTCAGTTACTTCACAATGTAACCTTGACGTCACTCAAATAAAATACCAGTGGTAAAACAAAATCTTACTGACAGTCCACCACCAGGTAATAAGAAAGTGAAACGTTGAAAACAGCAATCAACCACCAACAAATTCAAATAGTAGAGATTAAGTCAAAAGGAGATATACAGGTCATTAGAAAAAGCATAAGATTACCAAATCAGCTGAAATATTCAAATAAGTGCCGATATAATGAAAAGGATCATTTATGGAGGCACTTCGGCATTTCGCTAAGCATGCCTCAGATACGATCAAGTCACTTTCATGTTTCGTAAGGTGTTTAAACGTTTTTTGGATTCTGAACAGAAACCAAAGATATCACTGATAATATCGCCTTTGTTATAACCTCCTGAATAAATGTTATTTTAGTTTATTAACTATGTATTCTGAGTTATATAAATTTCACCCTGATGATATCTGCAAATTTTGTCAACCTTTATATTTAGATTAGATAAGTGTAAAGTGTTGAACAATGACCTCAACATTTTCACTATCAAATGTTTCGTTAATCTTTTTCCGATATGATATGTGAAGTATTGGTTTATAATAAAGGTAAATCCTGAAATGTTTTGACGTTTGAATATATGGACCCTGTTTTCCTTCAGTTTTCACGCAGAGAGCAAGGTTGTTTGTTTAAACTGTAAACTTTAATTTTGTTAGAGTGGTTTTCTTTGATTGGACACTATTTAGTATATAGTTTAATGTGTCTAGTCTTTTGTTTGGTGCAGATTAAATTCTATCAGTAAAGTTTGCAATGTGGCCACCATTCAATGAGGCTCACTATCTCATTGCACTTTGAATTGTCAGTATTAGATGGTTGGGGGTAATTGACAGGAAGTCTTGGACCTAGGTTTTGTACATGCTGGCACTCGTCAGTAGAGTGCATCTGCAACCTTGCAGGAACTCATGTCTCTTCTGACATTCGAACTCGCGTCACCCAGTGAGTACTGTAGCCTGAGACGTTACCGACTAGCTATTTAGGCTCGCGATTGGCCGCCTGTAGGAATGTATCAAAGTACCCGATACAGACGTAAGCACATTGTACTACTTTATTAGTTGTTATGATCTCATTTTCAATCGACTTTTGTTCCCATTGCCAAATTGGGTGCTTTGCATTTTATTTCAATGTGTTTTTCATAACTACACACAGCTGACTGTAGTTGTTTGAGTTTCAGAAGCTGTGAAGGCGTCTTCATTACTTATTCATGCAGCGTTTTACTCTAACTGGCAGAAAAATGGATTCGAATCCCGGTGGGTGCGTACTGATGAAGAGTCCTAAACTAGGACGAAACAGCTGTCCAGTACTCCCAGGTTTTCCAATGGTTCTTTAACTAATGTCAGCTCATGATGAAATTCTGAAACCAATCAAATCCCTAAAAACCAATACTTGAAAAAATGTTTTGGATTGTACACTAGTCAGTAACTAGTGTGATTTGTCTAGCCCTATCTTCGGTGCAGACTGAATTCTGTCAGTCAAGCTTGCTTCCAACCATCTAATACCAACAAATCACAGTACACTGTGATGGCGAGCCATCTAGCGTGGCGGCCACATTGCAAGTTTGACTGATAGAATTCAGTCTGCACCGAAGATAGGACTAGTCAGAATACACTAGTTACTGACTACTGTCCAATCGAAAATATCCAATACAGTCCTGTAGTAGATCAGTTGCTAGTCTGAATAGCTCATTGGTACCGTCTCGGACTACAGCACTGCAGGACTCTGGTCCATATCTTAGAAGGAAAATGAGTTCCTTTAAGGTCGCATATACGCCTTGCTGATGAGTGCAAGCTAGCAAAAACGTAGCTGTAAGGCTTTCTTCCGATCGCCTCCAACCACCTAATACCAAGAAAATGTTTCGTTCATCAGTCTCCCGTGTTTATCATTATCTCAGCGACTGTTATACGTTGATTAGCCAAACAAATAAATAATTAGTAGAAATGTAATATCCGGAAATATTTGAGAAATTCTTATTTCAGTTCTTTACTTTCCACATGGAAACTAGGGCTTGTGGCTTGAAACTTCTGATTTTTAGTAACTGTGTTGCTTCTGCAAGATGAAGTCGCAGGCCATACACCTTATCTTCCTTCTTTTCTGGGATTACAAACGATTAGTTAAGGTGTGAATTGGCCGAGAATCGAATCCCAGATTAAGTGTGGGTTAGGCGACAGTCCTATCACTGAACCACCGATGCACAAAAGTGCTTACGTGGGGGAAAATTAAATGTCAATAGAGAGAAAACCATGTTTTATAATAAATGAAATCAATCATTTAGCTTCGACATAAGGCGATAATTGTAGAGTCTTCATAAGTTTTATGAATTATTAGAACTTTTGATAAAGAAAGGAAGACGAAATCTGCAAATTTCGTCTTCCTTTCTTTATCGACATTTATCAAGGGAACCAAACATTAGAACTTTAGTAAGCTTCACGTGCTTTACTGCTAAGTATATTCTATTCAGATTCGCTTTTGTGAGTCAGTATGATGTATTCACCCAATGCTGTTAAGTTATAGATACCACACTGTGAAAGGTAAAATCCTGACAGAATTTACCAAAGTTCAACTTGTCGGTGTACACTGATGCCTTACTGAGGGAAAAGTTAAATCTATCTGAAAAAAAACTTTGGTTTCATACGAAATATTAGCCACTTTATGGTCTTTCTATCAAAGATTTTTTCTGACAAAATAAAGAAATGAATTATATATTTCCTATAATACTTTTTAATATTATTTTCTAATTAAATAAAAGGAATTTCATCTATTCCGTTGCAAGTGTATTTTTGTCTGATGCATAAGTGATACCGAATAAGTTACGTTTAGTTTCAATAAATACGAGCTTGGTTTGTATTTGGAAGGTCCTGGGTTCGAACCTCGGTGGGGTAGCACTACCGATGATTTCCATACTAGGATGAAATGGAAGAAGGTTAAGAATTGGAAATATATCATATAGCCTGATGATTATTTGTACTTATTTGCTTAATTCTTCACGTGCCGGTTAGAAAACAGCGCCTCACTACCAATACCTCACTCCCATTTGATTGTCTGTTGTCAATTATAATCGGCTTCACGACTCTGCTCATCACATGGTCTCCTCCCTGTCCCCCTTGGACGCCTAACTTGTCACTTTCCATACAGTTTCTGCTAGAAGGCCTCACTTGTCACTTCCCTCCATCGGTCTCCTCAGGATTTTTCTAATCCATTTCCGCTTCCCTATGCATGTTTGCTAAACGGCAATAATTAGTTGGATCATTTGCTTCCAGCCGGAGTTCCTCGCTCCAAATGTGTGATTTCTAGCACCAAGAAACAGTTCATAGGTTTAAATAATTCTTCAGTTAGAAAAGGACCTGTCTTCATCATATCACGCTGCTTAACATTTTCAGAAACTCAAGACTATTGCTGATTTTAGGAACTAAATATTATCTGATTTAGAACCAGTAAAAAGCGCTTAGTGGTAATAACAGTTATTTTATTCTTAAAAACCAGTCTCTTAGCCTGTAAACACAGTTTTACGAAAGTTGTTGTGTCAGAGGTAAACAGAAGATTTGAATCCATGCTTTCTTTAATTTTTAAAAACATTGCAACTAAGGAATAGAAGTGATTATACTTTAAGAACACTGAGTTACTAATAACACAAAATTTTACAATCGAGTATCAAATAGTTTAACAACTGTTTCCCTTGAAATATTTTCAAAATTGTCAAAATAATCGACCTCTATAAACTGTTATAATCCAAGTGGTTAGTCATATTCCTACTTATCCCCAAGCAATGAAAATGTATGTGTATATTTCTGTTGTCACTCACCAGCTATACACTTGGCTTGATTTGCGACAACGGCTTGCTAAACATTACTTAGTTTACTGTCCGTTAATAAGCTAGGAAAACCGACAGGCATGAGGCTGGTGACTTCTTCTTGTACATACGAAATTACTGCTACCGAAACTGCAAAGGCTGATGAACGTTCACAACATATATATGCACAGAGTTTACTTTGAATTAACAAACAGGTGACTATGAAGAAGAGTGTTTATAAAGTCTGCCATCAAAACTAAAATAGCTCACCTGAATTTTGTAGTTTCTGCATATTTTGGAAAGCAGCAGCTTGTTGATTCAATTTTCAGAAAGAGATAGCTATCTATCTTTTTAAATTATGAGGCATATTCATATTTATTTTTGATTGTGATGGTCGTGAATAATTTACGCAATACTACTATTCTATTCTCTCACTAATCCACTGTGCTATACATTAGATCTTACTGTCTTGAATGCGTTTATCTGATTTTTTTTACATATCGACTTTTTTTACGAGTTGATCATTGATAAATATCAGTAAGAAAACCAGTGAAAACCAGCACCGAAGTACTGGGCAGCTGTTCAGTTCTAGTTTGGGAATCATCGCCAGTACGCACACACACCACGGGATTTGAATACAGGAACTTCCGGTTACAAGGTCAGCGAGCTCGTATAACATTAAGCCACTGAGACCCGATTCAATGGCCAATGCGTGAGTTCTAACTTCTTCCAATTCGTGATTTAGCGCTATCACCAACCAGTGTCATCTGTAGGAACTCTATCCCCACGTGTGACTGAATGGACCTCAATGGTCATGACTTCTCACTAGAACTCTAGGAAACTCTGTCCTGTAGCAAGTCATTAGTGAGCACCAGATTAATTTTCTATAGTTTGGTTTGTAAGGATTAGTTTTGTTTCTTACCAGTTGATCACGGATTGATATCAGTTAGAGAACCTTGGTTTTCAATGGTTCTCTAACTGATATCAATCCGTGATCAACTCGTAAAAAAACCAATCCTTGAAACCAAATATAGAAAATATAAATACTTTTCACAATCTCTGTAACTCAGAATTAATTGGTATCTAAAAGAAATCTACTTATATTTACTGCTTAAATCTTATAAGGTGTGTAATAATTCCTTGAATCTTTGTACACAAAGACAGTCAAACTTCAGTTGAACAAAATACTGATCCAAACGCTGCTGCATTGTTCACAGGGTTTGATGCGTGTGATTCTACCTGATGCTAACATAACAGCTTTCCATTACAAGCATTAATTTTTTTTGGATAAAACCAATCCATTCACTAGCATAAATAAAAATAAAAAATTTTATAATTTTGTATTGATAAAGATTCTGAAATGATTTTTCATTGTTTTATGACTAGTTATGATTTATGATAAAAATTTTATGGCTCATTTACCATTCATTAACAGAGTAATTCAACTTTAATTATTTTTCACAAATTTCGATTATCTACCTTAAATATAAATATAATTATATACGCTTAGTTGTGAGACTCAATAATCAAACTGAAATGAATTATATAAAATGGCATTACTTACTTGACAGTTCACTTAAATGTCACAAGAAACCGTGAGCGAAAAAATCTGTCTAAAAAAGCAACACTAGAAATTTTAATCTACTGTTGACTAGCTAATGAATAGAGGATGAGCTATCCTGGAGATGTAGTGAGACATGATGACCCAAGAATTCACCATGTCGAGAATAAGGACAAACACGAGAGAATGCCATTTTCCGGCGTTTGCACTGCATATATCGTAAGTTGATGGAAGCTGGAATTCACAAGCTGTTGGATTTATTATTCCAGATGATTGAATGGCCAACAGCCTTGTTTTGAAACCTAAAGTGTCTAGGTGAAATACTCGGTGTGATCACTGGTGCGTGCTGATAAGGAGTCTCAATCTGGGGCGAAACATGTGTCCAGAACTCTTTGAGTATCAGTGATCCTCTAAACCTATTTCATTTCGTGGAGAAAATACTACTCTTTACATATTATGTAGACAACCGTAATAAAGAGAGGGGTTATACGAATTCCTTTTGAAATCATCTTTTTTTCCTTCACGTTCCCAGTGGAACATGGGGCTTCAAACTAATGACTTGAAGTTTCTGTAGCAGTGTTTAATTTTACAGGATGGGGTTGCTAGCTTCATGCCCAACCTTTCCTCTTTACCAGCATTATTTCTGGCTTAGCGAGGTGAAGGACTGCGTTTGTGGCTGGGGATCGAACCCCGTACCATGTGCACGGTTGGCGACCATCCTAACCGCTGTGCCACCGACGCACTTTTAAAATCATATATTTGTGGTATTCGAACAGGTTGAGATTTCCCCCGTTGTAAGTGAAAGTCAAAGGTTGGTTGAAATACGATAAATAACTATAAAGCATTTGTTAGTGTTGACTCGATGAGATGAGTTGACGTTCAGCGACAAATGGTTTTGTTCGCTCCTTCATCTAAATAGTTCCATAAGCCGTAGTTGATTTATATGCAGCAAAAATTGTTCATGAAAAAGAATGGCCCATGGATTCCAACCTCTGCCGATTCACGATATAGCGCAAACGCTAGCCAATGTTTTCGGCGAGTAGTTCTCCTCACACCCGACCTGCTGCACCCTACTGGTCACGACTTCTCAGTGGAACCCCAGGTAACTACCTACCAGAATAAGGCCAGTCTCTAGTGTGCATCGGTGGCACAGTGGTTAGGACTCCCGCCGACCATGCATATGGTCCATGGTTCGAGCACCCGCCGACGCACACCTGATATCTATGGTTGGCCTGCGAAATTTGGGCTACCGATATCCACGCTGAAAATTCCATACTTGTACCAAAAATACAGTGTGGAATCAAGCTGTAATAAAAAAAATTGATATTCAAGTATTGGTTTCTAGGGCCTTGGCTGATTGGTTTCAGGATTTCATCTTGAGCTGACAGTGGTTAGAGAAGCATTGGAAAACCTGGAAGTACTGGACATCAGTTTCGTCTTAATTTGGGAATCTTCAGCACTACGCTTGTAACAACAGAAGACAAGGGCCAGGCAACAGATCGTTTTATTATGGAAATAAACACGTATTTATATAAATATCACATACATTATTAGAGCCTAGTCAAGTAGACAAACGCAGTCTTCTGATTGGTCGTTTTCGAGATCTCCGGAAAGTGGAGCCATCTATCTGCGAATCATATTTTCCCACGTTTAAGTTTGCTGTGATTGGTTGGTGGAACAGCCTTGTTCATATTTTCTCACAGCCCATATTAGTGACCTAGACATTGACGTAGATTAATGTCAACCAATTGGCTAGCAGGCTGCTCTTACCACACGCTTACTGGCGACTTCCCCTATTCAGGTAGGTAGCTACCTGGGGTTCCACTGCCAAGTCGTGACCAGTAGGGTGCGGCAGGTCAGGTGTGAGGACAAATACTCGCCGAAAACATAAGCCGGCGTTTGCGCTATATCGTGAATTGGGAGAGGTTGGAATGCATAGGCCATCGGATCGGGTCCCAATGGCATAATGGTATACGAGTTCGCCTTGTAACCTGAAGGTCCTGGGTTCGAACCTTGGCAGTGGGTGCGCACTGTTGAAGAGTCCCAAACTGGGATGGAGGAAACAGCTGTCCAGTACTCCCAGCTGGTTTTTCAATGGTTCTCTAACCAATGTCACCTCAGGATGAAATCGTGTACCTAATAAACCTCACTTAGTTTAACAACCGGTTGTAAACCTGGAGGTTCTAGGTTTGTATCCTAACAGACTCGTGGGCATTTTCGTGCGTCGGTTCCACAGCCGTAGAATACTCGCAAAACACGCCTCATGTGGTTTGGGGTTCTATCCCTAGCTGACGCACTGCTTCACTTCGCTAAGCCAGTTTTAAGACTAGTAAAGAGCGAAGTTTCAGCATGAGGCTAACAACCCCATCCCTTAGAAATAAACACCACTGCTACAGAAACTTCAAACTAGAGGCTTGAAGCCCTATGTTCCACTGGGAACGTAAAGGAATAAAATAGCCTGGAGAAGAGGGAAGATTGAAATTTAAACCAGTCATCCACTTTCATAAGAACAACACCACTTCTGCTGAAACTTCTCAAGTCCTAGGTTGTGTGTTTCACTCTGAACTCAACCAAAGAAAAGAAATCAATTAAAACAAACTTAATTATCACAACGTAAACTGAACACAGTGATAGCATCGAAAGTTTCGACTAAGATTAGCATAGTACTCCTAAATGTTTATGCATTTACAAGATCAATTCTCTTGCATATATATATATATGTATCGTTATATGTTAATTTGTCAGATGTAATTGGGAAAGGCAGTTAAGGTTATTTAAAATGAATCAAGAAAATATCTTTATTCCACTTAGCCTTTACGTTTAATTTGCATTTAGTTTACTAACTTTAATGTACTGTATCTTAGATGTTCAAGACAGAAGTATGAACTGTGATATAGTTCAAGGTACATCACAAATATTTAAGGATGATTCTTAAATACTCTTTAATAACTCAAGAGGTTCATTTTTAATGCCAACTGATTAAAACTGATATCAAACAATAAAAGCACTAGTATAATGTGATTTGAAGATTGAATGTTGGATATAATGGATAAGATTTGTAGCTCAGGTGGATAATTTTGACAAAGTTGTGTTCTCTGAGCTGAATGGTTTACTCGTGAAAGGAAATTTAAGTCTCGCAAGTAAACCATCCAACTGAGGGAACACAACTACATCAAAGTGAATGATACTGCAAAGCATAGATCCCATTTCCTTTTTACTAATTATTCGAAACTTCATGATATTAGATGATTAAAGGTAATCGGTAGCAAGCCTTCCACCTAGGTTTCATGCTTGTCGGCACTCGTTAGCAAGGTGTATCTGTGATCTCGAAGGAACTCATGTCTCTTCTGACATTGGAACCCTGCGTTACACAGTGCTGTTGTCTGAGACGTTACTGCTGAGATATTCGAGTTCACGAATGACCTCCTGTAGGACTGTAGTAAGTATTTTGATTGGACACTAGTCACTAGTGTGATGTGTCTAGCTTTTTCTTTGCTGCAAGCTACCTAGAATGGTGGCCATACTGCAACATTGTCTGATAGAATTCAGTTCGCACTAAAGAAAGGACTAGACACATCACTTTAGTTGCTAGTACCCAATCAAAGTATTTCAGACTTTCTTAATTAGCTCAAACCCTCTATGTATTAAAGATATCAGTGTAACTTCTAAGCCTTTCTTCGCCTATAACTTTGACACCTCGCGTTGACTGATGTTATGTTATCTTTTCATTAGACACTACGAATTACTTTTTAAATACGCTTACAATTTTCTTATTTTGTATATGACTACAATAAGAGTTGTTAAACATACTTTATGGGATTATACAAAATGAGATATCTGCATTAGATGTATCCTGTCTCCTTCAAACTTTTTCTGTCAAGAGAAGAGAAATACATTAGTAAGTAGACCTACTGATTAGGAAACAAACATTTTAACAAGTAATTTTTTCAAAGGCGTTTTGTCATCATTAATTTTTAGAAGTCGGTTGACAGTAAATTTTCGAGCTTAAGATTGCATAACTCATGCAATATATGACGCAAAAGTGGTGAAATACATTCCTGCCATATTCTGTATTGTATTTTCCTCTCTGTCAACTTAATACAACTTCCAAAGTTTTATATGAATACACAGAAGATTAGAATTAAATTTCAACCAAGTAAGAGATTATTGGCTGTATGCAGCATGAATGAGGTTCGTGTTTAAATTAATGTATTGGGAGTTCTCTAGTCTTGTAACCAGAAGGTCTTATGTTCGAACCCTGGCAGTGGGTGCGTACTGTTGAAGAGTCCTAGACTAAGACGGAGGAAACAGCTGTCCAGTACTCCCAGCTGGTTTTCCAATGGTTCTCTAACTGATTTCAGCTCATGATGAAATCATCCGACCATCGAAAACTACTACTTGAATATCGGGATAAAAGTTTAAATACCTTGAACTTTTCTGTTTGCCAAGCTAATGTTCATGCTGTTTGCGCATTCTGAATATCAGTTATTTGTGTAAGGATTATATGGTACTTAATTGCCAAAGGTTTCTATTTTGTAAGCACTTAAGAGTCACAAATAATTTGTCTGTAAAAGGCATCTAAGATATGCAAACTGCTTAGTAGGCCTTAAAGCTATAGTTTGTAGGAGTGTGATTGGTTTCGGGTTTGGCCACCGACTGATATCAGTTAGAGAATCAATGGAGACCACTGCATATTATACAACTGTTTAATCCTAGTTAGGGACTCTTCATCAACAGTCACCCATAATCCCACCAGAGATCAAACCAATGACTTTGAGGTTGCGAGGCGATTCAGCTGCTGAAAACGAATCCAATACTCCTTAATTCTAACTTTTGACGATTCTGGATTTTTAGCGTCAACACCAGTCATTGTCATCTATGAGTCTCTCTCTCCTCAAACTCAGAAATGGCGGACCCTCTAGGTCAGCATCTCTCGCTAGAATTCTATACAACTTTGTTCTGCACTCAATCTCTGATGAATACAAAGTGCACTCTCAAGGATTACCTTATGGAATATAGTTGATTTCAAGTTCAATTCCGGAGGAGCATAATAGCTATCGTTAAAGATAAGGATGTTTTTTTCTCTATTCATCTTGACAAGTATGACCATATCAGGACAAAACTAATATTTTAAAATATCCATATATCTTATTCTAATTAACTGTTTTGGGCCGTAAAATATTAATTTAGTTCTGTGAATGCAGGTAGATAAGAATCTTGTGACATGACAGAAGAAGTTCAAAAACTCACCATTTTAGCAATGATAACTTCAAATTTAGAAGCACTAATTGTAAATAAAAATGATTCCATATAAGACTCATGCAAAGTCTGTTTAGAAAAGCATTTATTCACCATAACATACTGGCCATCATGAACTTTTTGTTTTAAAAAGTCAGTACAATGGAATAATTGGTTTCAGCGCTTTGACATGATGAAGAATACGTCAGTCAGTATTAATTGGTGAGGAGTGGGGCGGGGGCGTTTACACTCTACAAACAGCTGCAAAATGTAATCAGACTTTCTGTGGGACAGTTTTTGTTAAACAACATAGAACTATTTGTCTTCTGGAATTTACATGATAAAGGTATTATCACTGAAAACATGTTGATGATGTTGACAGGAGAATGATGAAAGTGATATTTAACCTACTTTTCATTTACTGCAAGATAAAAGGCTTCATACAAAATAATGCATATAACTATATCAAATGTTACACAGATTTGAGAGAATATCTTGAAAAGTTTTATCGGAATCACAAATTTTAGGAATTAGTTAAGTCATAATTGATGAAATACCTGTTTCCGGCTACTGCTAAGTTAAACTGTGTTAAATAATCAGTTATTCTGCCTAGAGGAGTATTTACTATTGCTATTAGGCAACTGACCCCGAGTAATAATCAAAGATTAGTGATAATGAATATTGCACTGTGACAGACGTATGCTGCTTCGTTATCTTACTGGCCTGTAAAAATTTAATTAGCACTAATTTATTCAGAAGAATGGTTACTAAACAAGGAATATTCTTTTCGATAACTCCTTCTTCATCATGTTCTAAAGTTATATATGCGTAACAGTGAATGAATTAGTGTTATTAACAGCATTAATGCTGTTTAAATAACATTGAATCAATAATAATACTATCAATGGATAACAGTTCATTAGCATTAACATAACAATAAACTACTGAAGGTCAGAAAAAATTAGGAAAAATAATAATACAAATTCATGAATTTATAGTCTCTACTGAAGGCCGTCCAGGGCAGAAATAGTGTCTGAACTTGCTTCTTTTGCACACAAAGCACTGGCTATTTCACGCGAATCGCAACAGCCTCTGCTGTTTGGAACATGCGGTACCTGAATGTTTTTGGCAATTTATTTGGTACACGGTAGGTGATATAGAAGGATTCTTCAATGCTGGATATGTAGCTGGTTTTGGACCAGGTGGTCTAATATCAAACTGTTGATGGTTTTTTTACTTCACCTTTAATTAGCCATACTGGGAGATGCTCTTGAGCACGAAGAATCAAGTTCATCTGGTCAGTGTACCTGCAAGTTAAAAGTTATCCAATACCCTAGTTGGAACTAATGGTTATTTTTTAGAAATCTATACAGATAGCACCAAACTTCACGTAGAATTAAACCACTAGTCAGATAGTTTCTGATTTCAGCAAATGGCATTTCCAAAAACGTTATTAACGCTATTCAGTTGATTGCATCTCCAAATTAATGGAAACTCGTTGTCTTTAATGGAACATATGCTTCATCCTGAGATTTATGAATAGTAAACTTATGTCACCAGAGTTGCATCTATAAATATTTTAAATGTTGAGCTAAAATATGGTGTAATGTCTTGTTGCATAATATCGGTCGACTAGTTAATTTAATTTCTACTTGTCAAGAATCGATCAGAGCTTGGAACATTACCGTTTTATAACCTGTTCCTTTTCTGTCAACAAGTACTTTTGCTTGTCTCTAATGTAATGAACGACACAATATTACTCATTATTATCACCTAGGACGATCACTATGGCAGCAGTTCCGAAAAAACCATTGTTCATAAAACTGCAGTTCCTCGGCGACAACATCAGCGAAATAATAACACAAAGACTGAATAATTCAGTTAAAAGAGCTTATTATGCAGCAGATGTTTCTTCACAACCAAACCTATTTTACGTTCGAGAAATAAGGATAAACTACCTAAATTCGCCTCTTCTATGTGTATGTACTAGTTTGACTGCAGCTGCTGAGCCACCTACATCGGGCGTACAATTAGGCAGGTTCATCATCGTATTTCCGAACATCATCCAGCATGGTCAAGCAAGGGGCAAACAAGATCTATTTGTAGCGCTATTTTAGCCCACCTTGTAGACAGTGAGAATAAGGTTGACATTAATACTGCATTTAAAATTATTTATCGCATTCCTAGTAATCTTAATTTTGCTTTACGAGTTAGTCTTCTACATACAGCTGAAGCAATGGGAATCCACCTGAAGAAGCCAAACTTGTGTGTTCAGAAGAAATTTGTACAGCCACTTTCCTTACCTTGGCCATCGTTACATGATTGTGTAAACCGGACTACTTCATTTTATTTTTTTTATTTTTGGTAACAGCTTGATTCCACACTGTATTTTTGGTACAAGTATGGAATTTTCAGCGTGGATATCGGTAGCCCAAATTTCGCAGGCCGACCATAGATATCTGGTGTGCGCCGGTGTGGGCTCGAACCCCGGACCATGTGCATGGTCGTTCATTCTCCTCCCCCTAAATTTTTTTTAAATTACAAAAAGCTAAAATTGCCCTAATTTTTTGCGTGCTATCATTGTAAAAATTATTTTATTGTTATGGCCACTTCAACTTTAGTTACAAATTATCATTGTCCAAATTGTTTTATTTTCTTAACAATCTATTACGTAATCAACCTGTGCACATGCTTATTCCTTATTGCTCTTCATTCTATATAGTTTGGTTTTAAAAGGTTTGTTATGTTTTTACGAGTCGATCACGGATTGATATCAGTTAGAGAACCATTGAAAACCAGGGAGTACTGGACAGCTGCTGTTTCATGAGCCACTGAATCGGGTCCCAGTGTTTGAGTGGTATATGAGCTTGTCTTGTAACCGGAAGGTCTTGGGTTCAAATCCTGGCAGCGGGTGTGTAATGCCGATGATTCCCAAGTTAGGATGAAACGGCAACTCTTTATTTTCCAAAACCATGCATTATGCAATCCATATTTTAATTATATAATTATTATTGCTGTATTACGATACTATTCGCATAGTTCGTACAACTTCGAAATGACATTAGATTTCGCTAGATACTCATTCATTTGCCTGTTATATATCTGTGGATTAACAAACTGTGAAGTTAGATACATACAGAAGCAGAATCTAAAACATTTACAGTGGCTGTTATCTTAGAATTCAGTGTGTTTCCTCAGTTTCCTTAAATGACCCTTCTGTTGTTGTAAATTCTAAAAAGGAAGATATTTTAGAATATTTTTCTTATGTTTTTGCTTTGTGGGTACAGTCTCGCTATTGAAAAATAATGAATAACTAGGCGGTTCTTTATGCAGTGTAAACTCTTTCAGTAGTTTAAAAGAAAACATGTTTAAGCAGTTTGTTCATTTCCACACTCACTAAACAATGTTTTTTTCTCTTGTGTTTATAGGGAGTCTCTAACTATTTAATAGCCAGTTTGGCTGTTGCTGATTTAATGGTTGCTACTCTACCTATGCCAGTAGCAGCGATATACGAAGTTTCAGAGGACTGGTGGTTAGGTAAGTAAATAGTTTTTATTCAATTCAGTTGCATTTCTACTTTTGATAGTTAAAATATAGAAACTTACAGTTTTACAGTGTATTTTTACCTTAAATTTCATTTTTCCACGTGTTTATTATGAAAATGATATTCTACTCCACGTTATTATTATTCCCCTGCGTTTTGAGTGGAACATAGGGCTTCAACAACACGTCTCCACTTTGTTATGGTTTCTGCCGTCCCCTTCATCTGGGTCTGTGACTGACCAAACTCTCTAATCTCTTTTTTGAGGTGGTTATGTTTTCTCAGCTGGGTAGTTAATTTGCGAAGCTTTCATCGCCCTAGTAGGCGACATCTTCAACGCATACTTGCTCACACGATGTCCTCCATGTCACCCTAGGACGACCCACTCGACGCTTCCTATCGGGATTCCACTCAAAGGCTTGGCGTGCGATGTCATTCGGAGGCTTCCTGAATGTATGTCCGATCAATGAACGACCAGCTTTTGGTTGGTTTGTTCTCATAACTTCTCTACTTCACGTTGCTGAAAGGCTGTCTTGGATTATTATTGCCCAGTAATTTAAATACGTAGAACTCTTTGAATACCAAAAGACAGTCAATAAATCCATTTCTGAATAAAGCAAGAACAACACTTTGTGCAGAATAATATTGTACCATTTCATTATTTCATTGAATTCTCATCAGTTACTTGCTTACAGCCTAAATAAATTTTTATTACGTTTATGAACAGACACTTTTCAACTTACTTGCAAATTTTACATGACGTCAGTTTACAGGAAGTTCTACAGTTGGTGAACAGTGCTCAGAAAATCACACTTATATAATTTTTTCACAGAAAGTTCAAGTATATACAAAATAAGTGTATGCATACAATGGTAAAAGACTTACGCAATAAAGACGAGAGGTGCGTAAAATGCTGAATGACTAATTCATTAGGTAACAATGTACTGAGTCCAACTCAGATAATAGAAACAAAGGACAAACAAAATTACACTATATCAAAGAGGTGAGGTTAAAACCAAAGATTATGCAATCAAATGAGAGAGAGAGAGTGAGTGAAGACATCCAGGTACCTGGGCAAGGAAGGAATGATAACTGCTTCTTTCTGAACACATAAATTGGGTTTCAAGTTTGCCAAAACAATTTCTATCAAACGCTGACTCTCTCTCTCTCTGTTTCACCTCTCTCACCTCTTTGATATAGTGTAATTTTGTTTGTCTATTGTTTCTATTATCTGAGTTCGACTCAGTACATTATTACCTAACGAATTAGTCATTCATCATTTTACGCACCTCTCGTCTTTATCGCGTAAGTCCTTTAACATTATACGCATACATTCACTTAACTTAAACTTGAACTGCTTGTGTAAAAACTATATAAGCGTGATCTTCTGAGCACTGTTCACTAATTCTGGAACCTCCTGTAAGTATATGCATACAATGGTAAAGGAGTTGCATAATAAAGACGAGACATGCGTAAGAAGATGAGTGTTTGATAAATTAGGTAAAAATGTACCGAATTCAACTCAAATCATACAAACAAGAGAGAACCAAAATTACACTTTATCAAAAGGGTGCTGGAAGAGATTAAAGGAGTGGTCTTCTGTATTTTTGATTTCAGTAGTCTTTTATCAGAATGTGTCATGAATAAATCCACAAGAAAATAACCAATAAGGCTAACCTATAGTCGTTCCGCAAATTTTCCTGAAGCTCTGGTTATTGAATAGGAAGCGAACATTCTTTGTAGAAAACAGTAATAGCTGTTTCAATTCGTCTTTGGAGAGAGAAAGCAGTTAAGGCTACTGGTATATGATTTTCAAAGTTTTCGCTTATAAATAATGAGCAAACATTATATACCACTAAGAGTTCCCCTGGAATATTCAATTGATTTAGCTTACTATAAAATTACTGGCTCATTCAAAAATTTGAATGAGTCATTAACACTCTGAGTTATCCGTATGCTGTCAGCAGCTGAAGAACATAGGGGACTTAATAAGGAGCTTGGTAACAAAACAAGTATTAGAATAAAAATCTAAGCAGGTGAAATGATATTGTAAGAGTATATTATAAAAAAAATGCAGTTAATGAATTATATAAATTAATGGTTACTTAATGATACGGTTAAAGTACGCTGCTACAAATTATTAGTGTAATCCACAATAATGTTCACTGTTGGAGTTATGTCTACTTGTAGAAGCTATGCACAGGTTGTAGAATGATCTTCGAATAAGGATGAAAGGTTCCTGCAAAATCCAAATTACATAACACGGTTGGTAGTGAAGCAAGTAGACAGTGCGGACCAGTGAGAAGACGAAGTGTCGAGCAGCACACTGTAGTTTTAATGTACTGCAAAGTTATGTGTATTTTACAATAAATTGTTTTAAAATAAAGTTATGTACAATGTTTCCATTTATAACATCAAACAAAAAACTGTACAATCATATTGTTCCAGACTTCATTCGAAAACCTATGAAGTAAAAAATGAGTTGTTTTTTCTCTACAAATACATTCATTCTTGTTTTGTTCAAACCAACCAGGTGTTTTCCATTCAAATTAACTGGTTGTTTTAAAAATAGGCACTTACTGTTGGATGAAAACTAAACACTACTGTTAATTCTCGAGCCCGAATAGCTGAGTGGTAACGTCTCTGACTGCAGCAGTGGGTGACGCGGGTTCGAATCTCAGAAGGGACATGAGTTCCTTCAAGGTTGCAGATACGCCTTGCTGACTGGTGAGTGCCAACTAGCACGACATCTAGGTTGAGCAAGGCTTCCTTCCGCTTGCCTCCAACCATCTAATTAGAAATTTTACACATCTCATCAAATCTGATTCCTGACGACGTATTACACAATTAGTCGTCTTTTCATTAGATAATTAACGTATTCTTTTTACTGCATTGAAGCAAAATCACTGACATGGGTGAATATATGTAAAAGTTTTACAATTCACCAAAGGTTTTTTTAAGTTAGTGACCCTTTCATTTTGTCCCTGCTCAGTCTGACTATTTAGACTCAAACTTGATCTGTACTGTATCAGAAATTAATTTACCTAAACTCTTAGTAGCGTCGGTGGTATAGCGGTTAGGACGTTTGCCGGCCATGCATATGGTCCGGGGTTCGACCCCCGGCCGGCGCACTCCTTTACCTCACTGAGCCAGAAATAATCCTGGTAAAGAGGAAAGGTTGGGCATGAGGCTAGCAACCCAATCCTGTAAAAGTTAAACACTGCTACAGAAACTTCAAACCACTAGCTTGGGGCCCTATGTTCCACTGGGAACGTGAAGGAAAAAAGAAAAAAGAGAAACTCTTAGTATCAAATTTATGAAACTCTGAATATGTTAATGGTTTATCATTAATTGATCAGTAATCTCAGTCATTTCCATCAATGTTTTTTACACAATAGGCACTAACTGTTCAGCTTTCTCGACCTTCCAAATATGTGGAAAGTAAATCTAATTCATTTTTTGGCCTAAAGTTTATTTATTAGAACAGGATATTTATCATAATTATCAATTGCTGCTTTTTCATAGTCACCTCGCACTTTAACGGTACGTCTTTAATTCCAGCCTTACTTAACTGAATTACCTTGGTCCTGTATCCTTGTCTCTCATGATTGCATTATTTTAAAAGTTACGTTTTTAAATATTACGGCACTATATGTTAAGCGTTTTGGTTCTAGGTGACTAGCAGTGGAATCCAGGAGGCGCATTTTCTTCTATACAGGGACGACTACCATGTGGATATATCTGCATCCCCTGTGAATGATATTCCCACTGGGAGTCAAACCCTGCACCTACTGTTCTAAATGACAGATAGCTATTAGTTGAGCCATTAGGATACGACAGCAATTTCTTAGCGTTTTTGAACGATCGGAGCTGGGTTTTGGTTTCATTGAGAACATCATTCACCATTCACTTGGGATGCAGGTATGCCTCGATGACATATCCCAAATAGGATGAAATGAGCTTCCTGAATTCCACGGCTTGTCACCATCCAAGAAAAAAACATGATGTTGATCTATAGATATCGTTGAAGAGTCCATACTCAGAGTTGGCGTATCAACACAGACCAGTACAATGTAATCAATCAACAGTGTATTAATCGTCTTAATGTCTGAGTAAATACATGAGTTGTGTTCACGTTTTCACTACATTCACAACCGCACACTAAATGTAAATATTCTAATCACCATTCAAGCTTTTGTCTTCTCCTGATAATTGTTTTTTTATAACTTCAGTTACATTCTGTAGTCAGTGTGTCAGACCTTCTAATTCTGCCTAAGACAGTTACCTAACTTTTTACACGAATAACATTGTTTACCACCTTTGACAAGAATGAAATGATTGACGGGAACAGTGTAAAGGAAGTCAGATATTTACCTCTGGTGCTACTACCGCTAAAAAACGTTCACATAAATTTAAAAAATAAAGCATGAAACTATGCTACAAACATATCCTTAATATCTAATTCAATTGTAGATTTTCCGTAGACTGATTAGCCCGAAGTTCTTGGTCTCAGGTTGACACGTCGGCTTCTTGTGCAGATGCTTCGACGATATCTGGACATGTAGTTATAGGTTAATTGGTGAATGGGGACTAGCAGTGGAATCCAGGACAACACGAATTTCGTCAAGTTTCGAACTCGTCAGATAATTGGATGTACTTGCACTCCCCAGTGAGTGATGATGTTCCTTGCACCGAGGCTCGAACCTAGTGCCCATAGTTTTAAAAGCCAAAGCGTTATCTACTAGACCACTTGCGCCACAAGAGAGCCATCAGTTTTGGATTTTTCCGTCGATTGATTGAATTGACATGTGCCCTTTAGATGAAAATGTCATTATCATTCCTTTGGGTTCTCAGCGGAATACAAGGCCTCTATAGCACATATCCGTTTCAATCTATAGCCTGCAGTCTATTATAACTGACTTTATGATCATCCATCAGAATGCATGTAATCAATATATTCTTTACTTTATCTGCCTGTTTAGCTATTTATCATCAAATCAGTTAGGCAAAGTAGTCTGAATAATAGAAATGATGTAAAAAGTGCCGATGGAAAAATTCCACATAGCTAAGTTAGATAGACAGTAATTAAATTATACCTTTGCTCACATTAATTATCATCACACAAGCTGATTTGCATTAACAACAGTCTTAGTGTAATAGGAGAGCTAATAATTATGCATACCTTTTAGCTTTTATGTTATATCACAAGCTATCTGAGTGGTAGGTGGTTGGGAGAGTAAGTATATGTTTATATAACCAGACGCATACACACCAAAACCCTAGCGAAATGAACACTGTTCATAACAGACATTTGGGGAATGCTTTATATGGAATTCTTTTTTTTTTTCTTTTAGCCAAATGTGTTTACATTTCTTTCATTATGGTTTGACGTCTGTATTTTTATTAGTGTAAGGATCTAATCTTCATTTTGTAAGGCTAATTTTATTAATTATATTACAAAGCAGATACTCTGATGTTGTAATAATAATAATTTCTATTCGTCAGTTGATTCGTAAATATTATTTTTTTTTTTTGAAGAATAAGACAGCAGATCACAAAGATGAACAAATCGTTTAAAAATGATAAGGAGTATATCTGAAAAAGTTTCTGATTGAAAGACTGTTATTCACAGAAAAATCTGTAGTGATTATCGGCGAAACAAAAGCTAAGTAGCGAAGTATTATTCCCGCAGTCTATTAGCTGCTTTACGAGACTCAACTATTAACCTCATTAGTAGTATTTATTTTGCGTTTGGTAAACATTTATTTAAATGAAGAGATCATAGATGAATTCAGAACAGAGAGGTTGGTCTATTCCAGCGTTTTTTAGAGATTATTAAGTTCATAAGAAGTTAAATAAATGGATTCCAGAGGACTTTCGATACGGAACAGATTAAGAATTTTAGAATTTTCATAAGGTTCTTTCAGGAAAGCGAGGCTTCGAGCTAAGCCCTTTCTGCTGTGTCGAGGGTTTAGTGGAAGAATAATTGGTAGTCCCGCCTCGTATAGTGCGGATTTCGATCACCAGCCATCTGTATAACTCAGTAAGACTTTATCGAAATAAGTTTTCTCCATAATAAAATTAACCTCTGCACAGTGCCCAAGTTCTGTTCTTATATCCATTCAGTATTGTTTTTCGTTTCCTGGACTTGTAAGTCTCAATGTTTTCTCTTCCTTGTTATTATTCCCTTGTATTCCAAGTGAAACACAGGGCTTCTGCGGCACATTTCTCTCTGTTCTCCACAGTTACGTTTAGCTAGCTCCACGATCACCTTTTTATTTCATCCCCACACAATCGTTTACACGTCACCCTAAGACAACCAACTTGCGGTTTACCACTCAGGTTCTAGTTTAATCCCAAACGCATAATGTCACTAAACCATCTCCTCAGTGTGTATTCAGTTCCTTTCACCATTCCCTTCTGCATATATGCTGAGCAATTTTTTTAAAATTCCTTCATGTTCCCTGAGGAACATAGTACTTCAAGCCTATAGCTTGGAGTTTCGGTAGCAGTGGTGTTTTTTTCTGCGGAATGGGATTGTTAGCCTCAAGCCCAACCTTCCCCCTTTACCAGTCATATTACTGGTGTAGCGAGTTAAAGCAGTGCGTCGGCCGGCAGTCGAACCCTGGACCACATGCATGATTGGCGGACACTGTACCATTGTGCCAACGATGCACACACGCTACGCAATACTTGTTTATAATCCCTCCCAACTGACCATATAATCTTCAGTATGGACCGAAGGCAGCTGTTCACAGAGGTTTGCACCCTGTTGGATATGGTTATAGGGACACAAATGCCGACTCTCTGGAACCCATAGAAGCACAGAATTGACATAAGTATGTAAAATCCTAACCTTATTCTTTACAAAGAGTACAGTAGACTTTCACACTTATTTTTATTAAAAAGGATCTATCTTTCATATAAGTCTATTTTATGTAGCAAACAGAGACATGGTAATGATAAGTGGATGGGATTTTGAGCTCTTCCGATATTGTATTTAACTCCCTAATCCAAGCAGCCTGTCGTTGAAACAATGTTATCTAGATAAGTGTAGGAGGTGACACCCATCGTATTTCTGCTTCTGATGAAGACTGGTATTTGTTTTCGTCGCTAGTTAGGTATCTTCACCACCACTGTTTTCTCATCGTTCACTCGAACTCCTGTCTTCACTGCCTACCCCATCTACCAAATTGATTGTTTTACATGTAGATCTTCGAATTTCCCCGACAATCGACACAGATTATCCGTGAAGTTCATATCCTTTTGAGTCTTTTCACCGGTTCAATGTATTCCTGTTTTTTCACTCTTCACGGTCTGCTGTATTATCCAGTTCACCACAGTTAGTAATATCATCAGTGTAGGTAGGTAACCCTGTCTTACTACTGTCTTCACTTGAAAAGTTACTCTGTGCTTTCCGTTGTAAATCACTTGTCATGGTTTTCTTACTGTGTGAACAGTTAGTGAGCCATCACCACTTAGCTACAATGGACAGTGATCTATTTACTTGAGGCCTTATGATTTGGGATAAAGGCTAGAAGATTTGTAATTACCGCTTGGTGCTATTAAAACACGCTACACCACCAACTGTGAAACATTGAAAATAGAATTTACAAGTCAAAGTGTTCGAACCCAAAAACCCACACCTAACACATACGTAAATGAAGATGGATAAGAATAATTCGCTTCATTCAAATGTGTTTCCAAAATGCTTTTAACCTGATCATATTTTCAATATCCACGATCTAAACGTATTCCCGATAATATTATATCATTTTCAAGTTGTATTTGTTGACAAAAATGTAAAGCTCAGATGACTAACCATAACTTTACATTTAAACACTTGAAAGATTACTGACAAAAACAGGATTAACAAATAATAATAGAGCCAATGATGTTGTTGGAATTTAGTTTTTACTCAATTAGGAAATACAATTATAAAAAAACAAGCAAAACAATAAAGAACATCAGATATTGTGATTGAGGATGAAAAATAACAGTTTAATAGATGGGAAAGTAAACATTTTTTAAACTATTTTCAGGATATATATGTGTATATTGCAGGGACACTAACTATTATAATTGTCTCCTTTAGTTCCTAGAAGAACAGAGGCTTCAGTCGCACGTCTCCACTGCATTCAGTTCTCTGTCAACCTTCCCACCTGGCTCCACGTCCGCCCACATACTTTAGTCTCCTCTTCATATGACCTCCTCCATGTCACTCTCTCGCTGACGACCAACTCTCACCTCCCCATTTGGGTTTTACTGGAGCAATGGCCTGCCGTGTGATGTCACTCACTTGATGGTTTGTTTTCTCAGAGTATGCCCAATCCACCTTCAGTTTCTTCCTACATTTTTGTGGCACAGTCGATTCCTGTTGGGTTGGTTCGTTCATTGACGGATATCCTTGTTGTTGGTCTTTCCTGGCCGGCCATCTGAACTTGAGTTGTATTGAACAACGACAGCTGTTGATGAAGGTCTGAAGTTTGTTTGAAGTGCCCTTTTTGACGCGCCAAGTCTCTGATCCATCCGTATAGTAAGTAGCACTGACTTCACATTGGGGTTGAAAACACGGATCTTATTTTTGATGCTGAGCGCTGTTGACCACCACACAGACTTGAGAGTAGTGAAAGCTTACCTTGCTTTTCCGGTTATTGCTTTTATATCCTCGTCAGTTCCATCCGCCTGTAGTTGAAACGATGCTTCCCAGATATGTAAAGGCGGTTTCTTCTTTCAAATTCTTCCCATTTACGCTGATTGTTGTTAGTGTTGCTGTTGGCCAGGAATCTTCACCACCTCCGTTGTCTCTATGTTCACCTGAAGTTCTATCCTTTCTGGATGCTTCCTCTGCCAACTTGTTGCTTTTCACTTGCATATCTTCCAGTTTGTGGGAAATCAGAGATATATCATCGGCGAAGTCCAGATCCGCCAAGTTTCTTGTATGGGTTCATTTTTTGCCTGTATCCTCTCTGCCTGCTGTGTGTCTATCGCATTATTCAGTCTACCGCAATCAGGAAAATCATTAGAGATAGTAGGCAGCCAACCAGCCTTGTCTTACTGCCATCTTTACTTCAAAGGATTCCGTGAGTTTCCGTTTGTGGATTACTTGTCATGCATCATTGTTGTACAACTCTTGGATGAAGTGAATAATTCTCGGCAGCATCAAACTTTTATTTCTCTGGTGCTTTTGGCCGGGAACATGTGGAATATATTGCAATTAGTTTATCTTCGAATACTTAATCCCTGGATATAATCTTGTTGACTGATAATACCTATAACTAAGTGTTTGGCATTATGTGGCTGTTTAACACTAACTAATATTTATAATTGTATATATTATTGGTTTTACATAGCTAAGTTGACCAAAGTCAGTGAGTCTATGGTTTCGGTATCATTTTCTGTTAACTGTTTTTAACAGTGAGGCTTGAGACTAGCAATCTCACCTTGTAAACAAAGCTGCTACAGAAACTCTCCTTGCGACAAAAATGACACAAATAGGAAGTATTAAAAGTAATTTCCCTGAAATATTTTTACTATCTCTCAGATCACATGAGCATTATTCATTTGGTTATTTGAATGTAACCGTTATAAAAGTGCCATTTACTCATTAGGTTATTACCTTGACAGATTTATTATGTCCTTGAGTACCAGTTTGACTTTTACAGCATATAAATATTTCGTACATAACAGTTAGGTAGTATTTGCACAAGAAACAATCGGTACAGAAACAGTTTTTATATGTATATATATATGTTTATGCGCCTCAGTGTAATTAACAATCCTTCTCACAGATTACACTGATACCAAAGATGAGAAGATAAATTTTAACGCTACTGACAAAGTGTGTAGTACAATTAAATAATGATGCATTAATTCATTTCAGTCAAGTGGAACATTAATGCAGTTTTTTTGCCAACCTACCTTCAAAATGTTAAAATGAGTCAAACTCATAAAACATCATAAAATTACGAGGGGCCTACTTAAATCACTGAGTTACTTAAATTTCTGTCCAGGATAATGCATTTCTAAATTGTTCGAGAAATAAAACTGTCATTGTTAAAAATGGATTCTGAAACTACTTTCTCTATAAACAGCTTAAGCTAAACGAACACTAAATCAGATTAATGACCCGGTAGAATAATGTTTCAGTTAAAATGCTGAACTGCTGAAAACCAGCGAATTGGATTTTGTAACTGGCCTTTGTAGTTTGAATAAAGCAAAAACAACAGTGGTGTGTGCAGAATAATATGTTACCATCATTGCTTATTTCGTTGGCTTCTCATCAACCGCTTACAGCCTAAATAAATTATTATTAAGTTCATGTCCAGAAAAGTTATAACATACTTGTGAGTTTTACATGATCTCAGCTGTAGGGGGTTCCGAACTTACTGAACAGTCCTCAGAAAATTACGCTTATGCAGTTTTTACACAGAAAGATTTATTGATATAAGAGTAAAACTTGTGCACTGTGGTAGAGTATAATTCCATTATGGGTAAATTTTTGTTTTGATAAAGTCTCACAGTGTTATACAGTAATGTTTACTGATGACGAGGTTTCGAGCACAATTTATTGCCACTCATAATCATATCAAGGTGATATGATATGAGATAACTTTAGTAGATCGAGAGTAGTCAGAACATAAGAACTTAGCTGAGGTTAGAATGACTGATCCCGTCAAGATAATTAATTTAGAAAAAAGCTCAGCAATTCCAATGCATGCATTAATACACAACCACACAATAGGGTGGGAGAGGGTTATAATTCTAAAACGTAATCTATGAAGGCAGAAAGAAGGGTTGATTACTGAATCCTTGTTCATCGAGTCTACACCAAACACATGCAATAGGAATGACTCATCACTCATACATGAAATATGGAAAATACTATTACCAATCAAATCAAGCGAAAATCAAGTGAAAAATAATGGAACTATATAAATGAAATTAGGAAGTCGTGTGATTACCTTGATATGATTATGAGTGGCAATAAATTGTGCTCGAAACCTCGTCATCAGTAAACATTACTGTATAACACTGTGAGACTTTATCAAAACAAAAATTTACCCATGACAGAAAGATTTAGTTTGAACAAACTATGTGTATGCATACAATGGTAAAGGAGTTGCGTAATAAAGATGAGAGGTACATATGATAATGAGTAACTAATAAACTGGGTGACAATGTACTGAGTTCAACCGAAATCATATGAACAAAAGACAAAAAAATTACACTATATCAAAGGGGTGAAGGGTGAGGTCAAAACCAAAGATTACGTAATCAAATGAAAGGCAGAATAAGATAGCCAGTTAACAGGTGCGCAATGGAAGGCTGATAACCGCTTCCTTCTGTCAGCACGAATCGGGTTTCCGGTGACTGATAGAGATAACTTCAGTAAACTTGACGAGAATTGAAATCTGTTGCTTTTTCATTATTTTACAGCAATTTGCGGTTTCCACCTTGTGACCAGTATCAAGGAGATGTCTGGTAATGGCACTATTGTAAACCTTTCTTTCTTTGAGGCTCTGGCTTTTTGCTACATTTTCAGTAAGTCGAGGGTGTACTCCTCTTTCTTCTGTCCTGCAAGTGTAACTGCTTCCTCAAACACATGTAAATTTGAATATACAGTTGGAGTTATCATGAGAAGGGTATATATTGACTTTCGACTGCACCGAAAAGCATGTTGTCTGATAAACGGGAACCAACATAGCTGCGGAATAGGCTCTGGCTAGTGACATACTTAACTATTGTGGCAATATTTTCACCTTTAAAATCAAGATGAATTTAGATGTCCTTTTTGCCACTGTGATTTGCATGGTATTTGAGCCTTTAGATATTACATACTTGTTAATGAACCTCTGAGGGTAACTACTGCTTCTCAAGATCTTTTCGAGAAATTTAAATTCGTCTTCTAATTACTCTGTGGAGCATATTTTTCCAGTCTTGGTTAGTGCTCAATTAAGTCTACATGGGCAAAAACCATTAAAATGTAGGTATTGTCCATTTCATGTCAGCTTTCTGTAAATTGACGTCTGAAGACTGGCATCTTCCAGGCGTTGCATGGCTATGTCGAAGAAATGTAAATTTCCATGATTTTCATGTTTCACAGGAAATTTAATATTTGTTTGTGCCTCGCTGAATTATCTGAGTAGATAGGAGAGATTTGTCATCAGCATGTTGACAATAAGAAGTTGTTTAGTCGATTACATGCTTCAACTATCTGCCTTCAAGTTTGGACACGAAGATATCTGATAAACTAGGGCTACGCCATCTGTTTGGCGTAAAAAGTATTGTCAAACTGAAATTGTATATCCATGGTTCACATTAGCAGTAGGTGTTCGAATTCCGACTGTGAGAGTGTTGTGTTATACATTATAAAAACTGGGCAGTGGGTATAACAAAAAGTCTTAAGTTTTACATTTACTTGAATTCATTTGGGATAAAGTTGTAAACACCTCCTGTGATATTCTCAAGTATTGGTTTTGTAGGGATTTGATTGACTCTTTACAAGATTTCATCATGAACTGACATCGGTTAAGGAACCTTTGGAAAACCAGCTGGGATTACTGGACATCCAGCTGTTTCGTCCCACTAGTTCGGGACTCTTCATCAGTACCCACCCACTTCAAGGGTTCGAACCCAGCACATTTTGGTTACAAGATGAGCTGGCTGGTAGCCACTTATGCCACTGAGACCCAATTTGGTGGCCCGTGACATAGCACGACCACTTCTCAATGTCTTCTTCGATGATGAGTTACTGCCTCACCTTCAACCTGCTGTACCCTACTGGTCATGGCTTCCCACTAGAACTCCAGGTAACTACCTAAATAGGGCCAGTTGCTGGTGAGTATCTCCTGTGATAAATGGTCTTATTCATCCTTGTGATGCTGGAAATGGTCGACACTCATTAAACATGTTAGTTGTTAACTTTACACTATCACCACCAAAACTGCAGGACAAACTTTTGAACAAATACACTCTAAATTAAGTCATTTAAGGTAATTTTTCTTCAGACCTAATAATTTATCCTGATTGTTTCATGTCAGCGCTTTCACCTCGCTTTCTATTTCACACAAATTTTCTCCAGTGAATGTCTTTAAACACTTTGTATCTCGGATCGAGATAAGTTACCACTTCACCAATACTATCAATAAGATTTCATCTTAAATCCTAGTTAGAAGAAGAGAAACAAAACGTGATAAAACTTTCTGACCATCATGTTTATTACCCATGGATTGTGCATTATTCTATAATTCAATTACACAACAATATTCAACTAGTCAATAAAGTTTTCATTCTACGAAAACTTTTCGCCAAAAGGTTTCAGGCATATTATTAATCAAACATTTCCTTGAAACAAGGTTTCATTTTCATCTTTAGTATACAGAAAAAAGTAAATGTAATTTTACGTTTTGTAAACTTATTA
Organism: Trichobilharzia regenti; assembly: GCA_944472135.2. Classification (NCBI taxonomy): domain Eukaryota; kingdom Metazoa; phylum Platyhelminthes; class Trematoda; order Strigeidida; family Schistosomatidae; genus Trichobilharzia; species Trichobilharzia regenti. Next base: position 63,712,118 of record OX235265.1, on the reverse strand, counting down.
AATGCAACGATTAATGACCTACTTATCATAGCACAGTGTATTATTTTCCACAATTGACCAGTATAATAATATGAAATGTTTTCAACCTTATCCAAAAAGTGATCTAATTCTCCAGGTGGTGAAGTTAAACTTTTCGACACCTGATAGAAGCGAATGCACCAGTGACTACGGAATGTTGATTCAGAGCAATGTGAATAAACCGAATGTAAAAGACTTTATTCATGAGAAAAAGTATTGAGTGAAGTGTAACGATATAAGACAAGATATCTTGTTAATTTTCAGTTAGTTTAGGGAACGATTAAGCTTAAGTTTATGCCGGGGACAGGTCAGGGTTAGGTGGACTTAATAAGGGATATTTTAAGTGGTTAAAGTTGAGTTAGGGGACGAATTTTATACTTTAATGCAATCATTTGTTCCACTGTCACTGATTCGTTCACACTTTTTGGATGTCTGAAGTTGATGAATTTTACTATTGATGCAATGATAGATGCAGAGTTTTCGATGTAACTTACTTCAACTTTTTTCATTTCCTTCACGTTCCAAGTGAAACATAGAGCCTAAGGCTAGTGGCTTTAAGTTTCTGTAGCAGTGTTTAATTTTACAGGATGGGGTTGATAGCCTCATGCCCAACCCTTCCTCTTTATCAGTATTATTTCTGGCGTAGCGAGGTAAGGGAGTGCGTCTGTGGCCGGGGATCGAACCCTGAACCATATGCATGGTCGGCGAGTGTCCTAACCGCTGTGCCACCGACGCATCAAATTTAGTCCAACTTACCGCTAATCAAAATCACCATAACTATCCATATATATTATGAAAACGATACATTATCAGATTGGTGATAATTTCTAATCATATGAACTAACGCTATTTTTCGTTTTGATACATAAAGGTTCATATGTGAATACACTGACAGAGCAGAAGATTAAGTGAAGAGAATTCCATTTTTCTGTATATCTGAAATTATCGAACGCTTCCCCCACTGTTATAAATTTTATAATATAAACGAAAGACATTTCTGTACAGAAAAGTGTAGCAATATGTTTTAAAACAAATAAATAACAAGCTACATTTCAGAAAATAAAAGATTTAATATAAATATAAAACTTGGACAGTGTGGTAGAGTATAACTCGATTGTAAGATTTTATTTTGATAAATCACACAGTGTTGCACAGTAATATTAACTGATGACGTTTCGAGCACAAATTACTGCTGCTCATAATCACATTAAGGCACTCACACAACTGTCTTGCTTCATTTATATACATGAGTAAAGGACCCAGTGAACCAAATTAAACAAAACAATATAATTTACAAAATACCTTGTAATGACTGTGAGTTGAGTCAGCTACATAGGTCAAATTGGGACCCTACGTGGGATTCTGAATGAACCAGGAATTAGAATGGTATTCAAACCTACAAACTCGCTCAGGCAGGAACAAGCTGTGTAGGTTAAACGACCCAGTCGACCCAATCAGACAAAATAATATAATTTACAAAATACCCTCCAATAACTGTGAAGTCACCTACGTAGATCAAACTAGCAGGTCAGGGGTAGTCAGATTGTCGGAACATAAGAATATAGTTAAGGTGAGAAGAATGGTTGACCCCGAGATAATAAGTGATTCAGAAAAAAGCTTAGCTATCACATTGCATGCATTAATACACAACCACACAATAAGGTGGAAGAGGGTTAAAATTCTGAAAAGTAATCTATGTAGGTGGAGAGAGAGGTGGTTGACTACTGAATCCTGCTTGGCTCATCGAGTCTAGATCTAATACACGCAGTAGAAATGACTCAACGCAAATACTAGAGATATGGAAGATATTATTACCAGTCTATTCAGAGGAGGATAATAAATCATCTTAAAATGTATTCAATTCGCATTATAACATTCTAACAAGCTATTTATTTCTACCATAGAAACACCTAACTTCCCATGGGATTGTATTTTATTGATAACACTAATATAATTATTATTTCCGAATGTATTTTATCATATTTTGATTTTTATTCAAATGTCTAATCAACTTTTACTCATGTATATAAATGAAGCAAGAACGTTGTGTGAGTACCTTGATTTGATTATGAGCAGCAGTAATTTGTGCTCGAAACGTTGTCATCAGTAAATATTACTGTACAACACTGTGTGATTCCATCAAAATAAAATCTTATCCATAAAAGATTCAGTAAATGAGTTTCAAATTACCTATTATAATCCATAGAACTTTTAAATGAATTGAAGAGTTTTTGTATCTTGAGCACTCTAGGTACATTGTTCGTTTTTACAATCTGTGGATTACTAAAGGTATAGACAGACTTTACATATATGTGAAGCATTTTATAATCTGTTTTACAAAAAGAAACCCTCCAGTATGAAAATATTATGCCCGAAATCAACAAAGTTTTCAAAAACTGGACAGGTAACATAAGCATATGCTTATCAAAGTTGGTTCTAACTTCCTCCTGAAATAAAACCCATAGTCTTAAAGAAATAATAACAAATAGGTAATTTATAAGCGATATAAAACTGTTTCTTTCTGTCAGTGTCAGTTCAGTGTTGCACACAGTAAGTTTGCAGACTACACACACTAGACATTACTACAAAATCATGCGATTTCATTAAATCATCAGTCTTACATTGGGAGAAAAACGAGAGGAAAAGAAATTTTGATGAATATTATTTTCGTTTTATAGCATTTTCTTGACGTTTATCAATGATAAATACGATTAGAACTGACATGATATTCTGTTCAGTTTAAAGCTTTTCATGATTAATTACGTTGTGAGAAAAGAGTGTCAGTTCCATTCATTGAATATATATATATATATATATATATATATATATATATACATATAGGACAGTTTCAATCGTATAAATGCTAATCCAAAATGTCGAATACACGTAGCCGGCTTTTGGTACGAAATCCGATTTAGACTGATGATTATACACAATTTTCATAACTATATTATATCAAGCAAGAGAAGGTGTTAACAGCATTTTGTGGATTTCAAATCACTGAACGTCAAAACCCTATTCTTGAGAATGGTGTAAAGTCTTCGGCAGTGCGGTGGTTTTCTTAAGTATCACCACCATGCTTCTTGATCTGTTGATTACTGTCACATTATCATAGCATAGTAATAGACCTATTTTTACTAAACACGAGAATTGTTCAAAATTAAAAGGCCTATTTCAAACATGGATAGAAAGGATGCATTGTTTATTTTTTTTTCAGCTGCATATGCATTATATTATGCAATAGATTTGTTTTTTAAATCGAAGCGCATTATGACTACCACTCAGGCGACAATGGCCATATGTAACCAGTGGATCTTATTTGCCATCCTTTTTTTATTCTTTTCGTCCACATTCTAAATAATTTTAGTCAATTTTCCTGATTACTTTGAACAAACTGAGTAATAAACAATATGCATATATATGCGTGACAGGATATTATAAATGTGTAACACTTTACAAGTATTATTCTACTCGCGGTCGACGCACTTGATGCTGTCACCATTTACATACAGTTCATGTCTTAAGAATAAGTTTGTTGTGAATGGTTTCTTCTCCTTCCTCATTCCTTTCAATCCCTCTGGAAAACAAGGCTTTCCGAGGGTAACTACAGTCTTTTTTCGAGGAGTGAGGTTGCTAGCTTTGCAACCTAACCCTACCTTTTACGGGCATATTAGGTTTAGGTGTGCGATGATGAGAAATCAAACCGCAACCTTTCGTGTGGTTAGCAATAACTCTACCCATATATACCTCGAAAATCTATATTTCACTTCCAGTCGAAAATAAATAGACAAAGTGAGAGAGTTGCCATGGGGTCACCAATATCCCCGGTTGTGCCAGATATATTCAGGGATAGATGGGAAAACATAGCAGTTAAAACGTTCAACCCCACCCCAAAAGTATGGTGGAGTCGGGTTGATGACACATTCACAGTACTTGGAACACAGGATATAGACAGATTTTTCGAACACATTAACTCAAAAGTAGACCCAATTCAATCCACTTATAAATTAGAAAGTCAGGAATGGTCGCTTTCAAAGTTAGATTGTAGCGTAAAAAGGAATGAAGGAATGAATGAATGGGAAGTTATACATTAGTGTTTACACGAAACCCAAACATTCAAACAGATATTTGGATTTCCGTTCATTCCAGCCTATGTCAGTGAAAACAAGAATGGTGAAATGTTTAAGTAACAGAGAACAAAAACTAAGCAGTACCAAGTAAAATCTAAGACAGAAAGTGAGGCATATAAGAGAAGCTTTGAAACTTAATAATTACTCTGATTAATTAATCAGGAAGTATGTAGGGAAATTTAAAAATAAAATAAATAATGATAGTGGTGATAGTGTTAGCAATAATAATATTAATGACGACATGCATGTTGAACATTCACAGGATAATGACAACACCAACAATAAGGAATCTAAATCATCAGCAGTACTTCCATAAAAAGAAGGAACCTTGGAAACCTTAAGGAGAATTCTTAACAATGTGGGATTAAGAGTGGCATTCAAACTCACAAACACAATTGGAAAGAGGCTTTGTCAGTTAAAGGATCCTGTGGGGCCTGCAAAACAAAACAATTTAGTTTACCTAATACCCTGCTGGATTGATTGTCAAGTAAAATACATAGGTCAAACTAGTAGAACGAGGGCAGTCAGTCAGACTAGCCTAAGATAAAAACCTAGCAAAATCTAGATTGTTTGACCCAAATAAGATAAGAAATCTGGATAATAGTTCAGATATAGCACTCATTACATGCAGTTACACACAACCATACAATAGGATGGGATAGGATGACAGTTTTAAAATCTAATGTCACAGGGTGGAGGGAGAGATTGATAATGGAGGCTTTGTTTTCAGAATCAACTGCAAACATGTGTAATAGGAATGATTCAATACCTGTCCCAGATATCTGGAAAATTGTACTACCCCTAAGACAAATAAGAGGGAATGAAGGAGACTTTATAACTCAAGTTTCGAAGTCGTGTGATTACAGTGGATATGATTATGAACAATGATGAATTCTGTTTAAAACGTCATCCAGTAAATAATACTGTTTCACTGTGTGATATATGTAATAAACAAACTAATATGGAATTACGTATTACTACAGTGCCCAAGTTTTACACATATACCATATAGTTCATTCATTTTCTTAGATCTCGTGGTCAATGCTTTAGGGAATTTGTCTATAGCTTCAAAATAATCAAGTTTCCTACGTTCTAATTTTTTCTTCTATTTTACCAGTAAATTTGATTAAAGTTGTTATTCAGTTTGTACTTCGCAGACCTTCAGACAGAAACACACACCACAGCATTAAAATGAAGAAATAAAACTCCTACAATAAATGTGAATACATTCGTTTAGGATATTCAAGTATCAGTTAGTACAGTTTATTATGCAGATGTTAGAGAATTTATAGTGAGTCAGTGGATAAATGATAGAGTGCCCACTAACCAGTCACGTGGTCTGGGTCCGACTCCCAACAGACATGTTTCTAAATCTCGATTAGCCAGTATTAAGCAGGCTAAAGAGGGAATGTCTAGGGTGTGAGGCTAAAAAAAGCTACTTGTGAAAGGAAACATCACCACTACCAAAGCTTCAGAGCTCAATCTTCAGGCCCTTTATTACACAACGAACGCAAAGGATCGAAACAGAGAGATTTTTGACACTTGCATAAGTTCAAATAGACCACTACTCATAGTGTCGCAGCTAAATCTTAACAAGCCCTTTTTCATACGGGCGCGTTTTCAAAAACTCACTTCTTATGATACAGTTAAAGGTGTTTAAATATAACTAATGTATCGGACTACTCGTCAATGCATGGAATTTAAATGATCTTGAGAAATGTAGGCTTAGTGCGCTAAGACCTAGGTAAGAACGACTTTTCAGTTTTTAGTTGTTCTAGGAATAAATCCAGATACAACAGGTATTATTATAGGAAGTAATGATCGTTTGAATTCATGAATACATCCTTGCACGAATCGGCAAGCAGAAGAGCTTTCGAATTTTTTAACCTACCTTCGGAATCAGAAGAGAAATACGTTAAACCTCAGTGAAATTATACGTGATTGACTTGCAGGAAAATCAAGTGTCAATTGAATCTAAAATTAATGATTACTGTTTGAAATTTTATAGGCAAATATTAAAATCATTAATCAAAATGAGGAACAGTTGAAATTTTTCCTGGCAATTGTTCATGAAACATTTTTAGAAAAGTTTTACTCTTGGTACAAGAGAAAAATAAAATGTAATAATTGCATTTTAAATTTGTTCCTGCCCATATTTCTCATGACAGTCATTTATCAATTGACTAGATAGAATGAAATTAATACAACGTCGACATTCTGGTTAGTTTTCATATTTAGTTCTTTGAGGATAACCTGAAATATTTAGTTATGTGTCTTCGTGAAATTCGGTCGACTCCTCGCTCACTAAAGTAAATAACATAACTAGTACGACACTACACTTCACTGTGACTTCATTCTCTGTTTTTCTTTTTACGCCTTTACGTTCCCAGCGGAGCATAGAGCTTCAAGCTACAGCTTTTAAGTTTTTATTAGCAGTGGTGGAGTTACTAACCTCAAGCCCAACCTCCCCTCTTTTTCTAGATTATAGCCGGTTTAGCAAGGTGAAGGTTTGAGCAAGCCGGACACTGGAGGCCTAACCAAATGAATCATTGATATAAGACCAAAACTCATGCACTTTGTCAGAGTATAATTCCATCATGGATAAAATTTATTTTGATAAAGTCTCGCAGTGTTATATAGGCATGTTTACTGATGATCACGTTTCGAGCACAAATTATCACTGCTCATAATCATATCAAGATACTCATACAACTTTCTAGCTTCTTTTATATAATTCCTTTATTTTCCATCACTTGATTTGATTGGTAGTAGCATTTTCCATATCTCCAGTATGGGTGACGAGTCATTCCTATTGATTGTGTTGAGTGTAGGCTCGATGAACAAGGATTCAGTAATCAACCACCTCTCTCTCCACCTACATAGATAACTTTTCAGAATTTTAACCCTCTCCCACCCTATCGTGTGGTTGTGTGTTAATGCATGCAGTGTGATAGCTAAGCTTTTTTCTGAATCACTTATAATCTCGGGGTCACCCATTCTAACCTTAGCTAAATTTTTATGTTCCGACAACCTGACTACGCTTGGCCTACTAGTTTGACCTATGTAGTTGACCTCACAGTCATTGCAGGGTATTTTGTAAGTTATATTATTTTGTTTAATCGGGTCCACCGGGTCTTTTAGCCTACAGAGCTTGTCCTGTCTGAGTGAGTTTGTAGGTTTGAATGCCACCCAAATTCCTGCTTTATTCAAAATCCTACGTAGGATCTCAGATGTCCCCTCCTTATATGGTATAATAGTAGATGCCTTATATTCACTCTTATTTATGTTACCATTCCTATTTTCACAATTATTTTTTATTTTGTTTTTGGTCTATACTGATCTTCGTAATGAATTTTATAGAATATTTATTTGATAACAACGCTTCTTCTATCTGTTTTATTTCATCATTTAGGTCTTTTTTTGTACTACCTAGTGGTATTGCTCGGTTTTTAGACACTTAACTAACCCTGCCTTAACGGTTAACGGATGAGAGGAATTAAACTCTAAATATCTATCAGAATGAGTCGGTTTTTTATAAACACTAGTGTTCAGTTTACCTTGCAAACATATGAATGACTGGCTAATATTCTAATGGTGAACTACTGACGCACAACTGTGAATTCATGATACACATTTATTACCAAACTGCACTTCTGGTTGAAACATTTCGACTAGAGCTCATTAATTCACCGGATGGTGAAATCTTATGTCCCATAGATTTTAGGTTCTGTGTAGTAATATGTCCAGTCAATTAGCTGAAACTTCTGCTTTCGACCTTGCATACTGTCGTAGGTGAAAAGATCATGGCTAGAATGGAACACCTGATCCCCCGTTCCTATGTGTCTTCACAGTAGTGCCTTCTTTAATGTGAAATTTTGCCAAGGACGTACGAATAAAACTTCTTCAAACCGTAGAAGCTATTACCGTCTACATATTAAATCTTGAACTCTGCATGCAGAAGACATTTGTTCATTTAGAGAATCTAAAATAGATATAATTTGTCTAAGCACCACATACGTAAACTTTATGAATTTTAATTTTCTTTTAAACCTTTTCTTAACAGTATAATTTTTCTTCCTTCCCATCACTCACTATATTTCTACTTCTTATAACGCTGATCTTAACTTTCTTTCACTTTTAGTTAGGCTGTGCCCATTTTTGCCATTTATGTCGCGTCACAAGATTCACTTGTTTATTCTAACTTCTCTCCGACTGACGCCTCCAGTATTACGTAATCTTTGTCTATAACTTACAATTTAGGTGATATATCTTTGGGAATATTTCTTTTATACTGCTATTAAAATTTCCTACATATATATATATATACAAATATGTGACTGTATAGCTTAAGAATGATTTGGCTGAAAAGAGTGGCTCTTCTTGGAACACCTCTTTCACTATATGACTTAGTGAGGATATTTAAGCTACGACTTTTGTTTTCATTCTTAGTCATAAGTTAATTCCGCTCGAAGAAATCCCTCTTGTTCTACTGTTTTCTTATTTCTAGACATCTACGAATATTAGCCTACTGGATGATTAAATTTTCTTGAAGACACGGTAACTAATATATAAACGAATGACTTATCTCTTATATAAGTAGAACCTTGTGTTTTTGAAAGTGCGGTTCTGATTAGCATGTATGTTTTAATGAGGGGATCACGGACTGATATTAGTAAGAGAACCATTGAAAACCAAGAAACGCTGGACAGCTGTTTAATCTTAGTTGGGAATCACAGGCAGTACGCACCCACAACATGGGGTTCGAACTCAGGACCTTCCGGTTACAAGGCAAGCTCGTATACCATTCAGCCACTGGGGCCCGATTCAATGGTCAACGTATGAATTCCAACCTCTACCAATTCGCGATTTAGCGCGACCCGTGATCAACTTGTAGGAACAAAACTAACCCTTGAAAACCAACTATGGCATGTGTATCTCGTTTTCCCAATCAGCTTTTCGTTTTGAGTGATGTTATTTAATTTTTAAAATCCATTTGTATTCTTTTACGTTTAATAAATGCGTAATTCAAGTAGTAGTTTGTAGGGATTTGATTATTTGGTTACATGATTTCATCAGGAGCTGACATCTGTTAGAGAACCATCGTAGAACCAGCTGAGAGTACTAGACAGTTGTTTCACCCTAGTATGAGACTCTTCGCAGTATGCACCCACCGCCAGGGTTTGAACCAAGAACATTATGGCTAAAAGGCGAGGTAGCTCGCAGACCATTAAAGCGATGGGACCCAATCCAAAGGCCAGTCTGTGAGTTCCAACTTCTGACAAATCACGACTAAGCGCGACCACTGGTCAGCATCTTTGGGAGGTATTTGTCCTCACGCCCCACCTGTTGTGCCCTGCTGGTCATGAATTCTCACTAGAACCCAGGTAACTACCTACCTGAATAGGGCCATTCGCTAGTCAGATTCTCTAACCGATATCAGCTCATGATGAAATCCTGTAATCCTTAATTATTTCAGGTGATTCAGTTTATTCGAATGGATCGTTAGAATAATCTTAATAAGAGTGAAAGCAAACTCTTATTCACGGTGTTAAAAACATCAGTCTTTAAATCACAGTGAAAGCTTTGGATTTTCTAACTTAATTGTTACCTAGTAGTGTTGAAGATTACCATCTTTCCATTTAAGCTAAAACAATGTTGTTTATTGTACTTTTGACACTTTTTTGATATTCTAAAATTACTCTTACCAACATAGCACCACTTTTCAAGTTTTCAGTCCAATTACAGTAATAAAAGTTCGGAAACCTACATAGTCAAGTATCATTTTGGGAGTAGAATCACATTTAAAGTAAGCCAATAAGGACATGAAAAAGGTTAGAATTTCGTTATTTTTGTAATTTAATTGAACACTGGTATACTGAAATTCAGTATTCTTTTCTGCCTACAATGTCTGGACATCAACAATCAAGAGATCATATGGTCATTAGTCATGTACATTTTGAAAAACAGTTTTATTTTTGCCACTTTCTTCATAACATCTAAATGACACATCAAAATTGACTTTTAGTTCTACTTGTAACTGTGAACATAAAATACATGTTTTCAAAATGTGTCAAACACTTTCAAACCTACACAACTGACAGCAATGTTATATACAGTTTATTTTTAGTTTCGAATGGAACACTGGACTTCAAACTTTGATGTTTGAGGAACGATGATGTTGTCTTTACGGTGTGTGATTTAATAATAATAATAATAACAGCTTTATTGCAAATAGTATTTTAAAACCTAGTACAGAATTCTCAGCGTACTTGACTGCTAAATATTTCCTCTTGGTGTAGTATCCTCAAGTGAAATAATAACCGATAATATATTATTTAATGAAGTATTGTCCTGTATGAATCAAGATTTAATCTCATACGACATTTTTCCTCCAAATCTGTCAAGAGACGCATAGCAACATGTCGAGAACATATCAGAAACTTGTGACAGTTCATGCAAAAATCCAAACACCAAACTGGATCATTGAAACAGTAGGAAGTCGAGAAGACTCTATGTATTGTGTTGGATAGAAATTTAAGTTGCCTAGTGTGCATGGGTCTGGAAGCAAACTCCTATCTGCCATGTCCCTGGGACCATTTTATCACTGAACTAGAGACAGGAGAGTTTGAAGCGACGACTGTTTAGAAGAAGAGCTCCTGTTCCTCAAAAGCATCCTGGTTCAAAATGGATACCCACCGCGTTTCGTGGAGAAGAACATGAAACTAAGGCAAGAAAGAGAAGAATATACTTCAGTGCCAAAGAAAACACTTTATTTGAATCTGCAATTCAGAGGGGATCTAGCAGCAGATATCCTTAAAAGGAGAATCTCCAATTCTCTGGAGGAGACTTTTGCTGCAGCAGCTCTAAGAGTGATATTCTCTAGCCGCCCACTACTTCCGAGCAACGGGAAGGATAGACTTTCGCATATGACCACTTCAGTGTACATATGTCAGTTCACCTGCTCGTACGCAGCTAAGTGCATAGGGCGTTCTATGAAGGTCTTATGAAAACTTGTTAGAGAACATCATCCAGCATGGCTGAAAAGGAGAGGCACTGGTTCAGTCAGAAGAGTCATAATGGAACACCTCGTGAATACCTGTCACAGAATCTCAACTGACTGATCATTTAGAGTCATTTACAAAGTAAACAAAAAATCTATCAAAGGCAGTGTGTTTCCGACTTCTTTGTACTGAGGAAGCTTTCACCATATGCATCGAAAAGCTGGAACTGTGTGTTCAGAAGAAACTAGCCAAGACTATACAACTACCTTGAACTTAGTTCGGTATGTTCCCTTATCTTACAGTTTTTTTTGTTTTGTTCTCCGTGTGTGTATTTTTCTGTCTTTGTCTTCGTTCAATTCATCCCATTTTTTTCAGTTATAAAATCAGTTATTTTAAGTTTGTTTCAATGCTCCTCCTGATCACATTTGTAATCCGTTTAGAATAACTATATAACAATCATATTCTAATCCTGTATAATTTTTTTGTTTCTAAGCCTCTTCTAATCTATATTCATACCTTCAAACTTTCATATCAAGTTAAAAATTATTACCATCTTCGTTACTATCTGGAATTAAATAAATAATAATTGTATCCATGTAAGCTAATGTATATAAATGCGATTGGTATAAGAATAAAACTTGTGCTCTATGGTAGAGTATAATTCCATTATGGGTCAGTTTTGTTTTGATAAAGTCTCACAGTGTTATACAGTAATGTTTATTGATGACGAGGTTTCGAGCACAATTTATTGCCACTCATAATCATATCAAGGTACTCACACGACTTCCTAACTTCATTTATATGGTTCCATTATTTTTCACTTGATTTGATTGGTAGTAGTATTTTCCATATTTCAGGTATGAGTGATGACTCATTCCTATTGCATGTGTTTGGGGTAGACTCGATGAACCAGGCAGGGTTCAGTAATCAACCTCTCTCTCCACCTACCTAGATTACTTTTTAGAAGTACATAAATGCGATTGTATAGCTTTTGAGAATGAAATTGTCAAAAAGATATCTTTGCTGAACTTGGTGCTCTCTTCCCTCTAAATTATAACACGTTTATACATCTGTTTACATATTTAAGGTAACAGGCGATTAATTAAAAACCACAAACAAACGGGTGCCTTATTTTTAAAGCTTAGAGTTTCGTCTGATTTATTTACATAAGTCATTTGACTGAATTTTACGACTATTTTAACTCCTAAGTTACATAGCGCCCTGATATTTCTGTAGGAGTAGTTAATCCACAGGTATTGAGAAATTCATCCTACTTATGGCAGACAAAAACGAGGTTGTCTAGGGGGACCAAAACAGGAAGTACAAACATTGTGACAAGCATGATTAAAAATGATTTAAATGTAATTGCTACGGGATATATTTAGCTTTATGCAGCTGCCTCCTGTGAACAGGGTATAATTTGCTGATTTTAAACTATAAAAGAAATCGAATATATCGTGTTCATCATTTATTTTCTTCACTATTAAACAACTTTACCTTTTTTTTCACAATTACCATAATTTTCTTCTTTCTTTCAAGTGTTACTTCAACTATTCTTCTTTTTTCCTTTCCAGTTAAGCATTCAAAATTAATGATTTATCACTATCCTTGTATTGGCTATACAAAAACTGCTTATAATAGCTTTCTTTTTTTTATCATTTTTAAGCATTGTATCCATTCTATGATATAAGAGATAATTTTAGTCTTCTTAATACATCAATTGTTACACTTGTAGTAGTTGCAACTCATACACCTATTTGAGTATGCTGTTTTAACCGTTTTTTTTTCAGACATTTTTTGGTATGTTTGCATGTGTGTGTGCTGAATTCAGAGTGTTTAAATCTCCAACCCATTAAAGAATCCATGTTCTACAACATTAAAACATTGTACAATTATTATTATCTTGTCCGAAAAAACAAAATACTGTTACTGTTACAAAAATTGTATTCTCTGCTAAAATATTTCAAACAGTCTTTACACGTGGTTTTAGATCCTGGGTTCTTAAAACTCATGTAATTTATATTGTCATTTATTTTATTTCAAAAGTATATTGAAATTAGATACATGTAAAGTTTTTTTTTTAAAAAAAACTCATAAAGGTAGAACTTTATGTGAAAACGTTAAAAACTTATCCTAGGGGAAAGAAATTTAAAAAGATTGAAGATTTAACAAATAGAATTTGTGTACTGTAGTGGAGTATAATGTAGAGAAAAATTTATTTGGTTGAAGGATTCCATCGTGAGCTGACATCCGTTAGAGAACCATTGGAAGACATGGGAGTACTGGACAGCCAGCTCTTTCGTCCCACTAGTTTGGGACCCTTCATCAGTACGCACCCACCGGGGTTCGAAACAGTAGGTCTTAGGTTCCTCCAACCAACCATACTAAAATCCCTACAGAAACCAATACAGTGATGCAGTGTTATTTAGTGATGTTGTTTCAAGCAAAATTTGTTGCTCACAATCATATCAGGGCAATGACATAGCTTTCTTTATGTAAGGATAAAAAATAATTATTATTGTCTCCTTTAGTCCCTAGAGGAACATAGGGCTTCAGACGCACGTCTCCACTGCGTTCAGTTCTCTGCAAACGTTTTCACCTGGCTCCAAGTCTACCCACATGCTCTCATTTCCTCCTCACATAACCTCCTTCATGTCACTGTCTCAGTGACCACCAACTCTCACATGGTCGGGTTTCACTCGAGCGATGGCCTGGCGTGTGATGTCATACGATGTTACTTAATGGTTTGTTTTCCCAGAGTATTACCAATCCATCTCCATTTCGTCCTGCATAATTGTTGCAGGTTTGTTCGCTCATTGCCAGAGATCCCTTTTGCTGATCTCTTCTCGCCGACTATCTGATCTTGAGTATTGAGCAAAGACAGCTGCAGGTAAAGATCTGTAGTTTCTTCGAAATGGCTTTCGTGACGCGTCGACAAGTCTCTGATGCGTATAGTAGCACTGACTTCACACTAAAGTTGGAAATCCGGATGTTATTTTTCATGCTGAGTAGTGCTGTTGATATCCTCTGCACAGACTTCAGAGTAATGAAAGCTTCCCTTGCTTTCCCGATCTTCGCCTTGATATTCTCATTAGTTCCATTCGCCTATAGTTGAAACGATGCTTCCCAGGTAGGTGGGTAGGCAAGGGCGGTTGCTTCTTTCAAATTCCTCCCATTTATTCTGGTTAATTCTTGTCTGTTGTTGTTGCTGCTGCTGGCCAGGAATCTTCTTCATCTCCGTTTTTCTCTATGAAATCCTTTCCTCACTGAATTCTTCTTCTGCCAACTTGTTGCTTTTCATTTGTATATGTTCCAGTTTATAGGAAATCAGACATGTATTATCAGTAAAGTCCAGATCCTTCAAGTGTTTTTTGTGTAGATTCATTTTATGCCTTTTTCCTCGTTTTCCGCTGTCTGTCGCATTATCCAGCTTAGCACAAGCAGGAAAATCATTGGAGATAGTAGGCAGCCAGCTTGTTTTGCTCCTGTCTCCACTTTGAAGGATTTCGTGAGTTTCAGCTTTTGGATTACTTGGCATGTAGCATTGTCGTACAACTTTTGGATGAGGTGTATAATGGTTGGCGGCACCCCATGGCGGTGAAGTAGTTTCTAAATCACCTCTCCATCGACGCTGTCGAAGGCCTTTTTAAAGTCGATGAAGTTGAGGTAGACAGCTGACTGTTACACAATTCCTAAATATTGACATGGGTATTTTCCAGCAATTATTATTTTCCCAGACAAAATTAATTAGAAGCTGAGATATGATTAATTTTACTGGTATAAGTTTACTGTCAAATAAAGTTTGAACTTTCCATTTAGACAATTTTTGACTTGAAACAAATTAATAGGTACTTTTCTTAATATGCCTGAAAGTTTTCTGCACTGGGCTGTAAGTTCAGACTGATGTATTCTAAATAGCATTGATTTTAATAATTTATCTCATTCTCGTAAGAAATAAGAATTCATATCGGTCGTTAATGGGGTTAGAAGTTTGTGAAAAAAGCTATTCCATTTATACTTGCAAAGTTTAGGACAACATTCTGTGCTCAAACAGTCCACTGGTCCAGAACTAGCCTACCTATTTTGTATTGAAGTATTGATTTTTAGGAATTTTGATTGATTGGTTGTAGGATTTAATCATGCGCTAGCATCGGTTAAAGAACCACTGGAAGTATCGGACAGCTGTTTCGTCCTAGTTTGGGACTGTTCATCAGTTCGTACCCACACCACAGGGTTCGAACCCAGGACCTTCTGGTTACAAAGCTAGCTAGCTCATCAACCATTAAGCCGCTGGGACCCGATTGTGTACTAAATGGTAATGGACGTATATATGAATCTAATTATCAATCAGGTCATTAAGTCGGTTGAACTGTTACACATGGCAGAAATCTAGTTGCTTGTTGTAACATGAAGTTTTAAGACAAGCTGAATAAGGTAGAAAGACTTACGTAATGTGAAAAATTATCCACTGAATAAGCTGTAATCAGGATGGATTTAGCTCGTGAATATGCTACAATGTTTCACCACTCAGTGGTCACATTAGAGACATTTTCTAAAATAAATTTCAGACAATTCTGCTTACCTTAAAACTAATGCTTTTATTGAAATTGGCGGAAAAAGTAATAATAATTCAGCAAATATCTGGTTATTTTTCTTACTGGTGAGTAGCATTGGAATCTAGGAGGTGCATCTAATTCACTTTGAAACTTTTCGGCTGGACTTACATGCATTTTCATTGAGTGTTGGTGAATGACGTCCTCTATTGAGACGTGATTCACACTCTAACTACTTCAAATAATTATTCGTCACCATTAACTAGGTAACTCGTCCAAGAGAGCCACCTCTTGGTATTTAAAAGATAGGTGATGGATTCAAGTCCCAGTGGGGACATCATCTGCCATTCAGTGAGATTTTAGGTATGTTCAGCTGACGAATTCAAAACAGGATGAAGTCTTCATCATGAATTTCACTGATCGTCATCATGAACCAAAATATAATGTTAACCTTTAAATATCATCGGTGAGTTCGTACTAAGGGCGCACATATCAACAGACACCGATCATTTCTGTGTAGCATAATCAATCAACCAATCAATCAACGATAAATACAAATCAACTTAATTTATTGTTATTGTTCCCTTGGGTTCCTAGTGGAACATAGGGTTTCAACTGCACGTCTCCACTTGCTTCTGTCTTCTGCTGCTGTACTTTTCACCTGCATCCATGTTAGTCCATATTGTTTCAACTCTTCTTTAAACGACCTCCTCCATGTCACACTTAGACGTTTACTCGTCGCTTCCCTTTCGGGTGCCGCTCGGGGGCCCGACGCACAGTGTCACCCAGCGGTCTCCTCAACGAGTGTCCAATCCATCCCCACTTTCTCCTGCATATTTATTGGGCGAGCGATTGGTTCTTGTTTTGTTTGTTCCAAGCCATAGTTTCTTGTTGGTGATTCTCTCCTGCCCGGCCATCTGATCTTCAGTATAGATCCAGCGAAGACAGTTGTTGATAAAGGTCTGAAACAGGCTGTTGGAAATATTTTTTGTGACCCGCCCGCCAACTATCTGATCCGTATAGAAGAGCTGACTGACTTGACGTTTGTATTGAAAATCCGACCGAATTTTGTTGTTGATGCTGAGTTGAGTGAGGAAGACTTCCAGATTAGTTTCAGGTTGATGAATGTGTTTCTCGCTCGCCTTCCCGATTCTCGCTCGACTTGACATCCTCGTCCGTTCGGCGTGCCTGTAGGTGAGACAATACTCAATGCTAGATAGGTGAATGAAGTGACCTCTTTCAAATCCCTCCCATTGATGGTGATTGGCGTTGGGTGTTGCTGTTGTTGTTGTTGGTTGGTTATTTTCAAAACTTCCATGTTGTTTATGTTCACATGGAGCCCTGTCTTCGCCGGCTGCTTCTTCGACCAGTTTGTTGGTTTTTGCTTGTAAGTCTTCGATTTTTTGTGACATCAAACATAAATCATCCGCGACTTATTTATGTGATCCTTCTAAAGCATTATTATCGTATTTTCATTTCATTTCTAAGTGTTCTGAGTGAAAGTCAGGGCTGCAAATTTGAGTCTTAATGTTTGTTGGTCCAGATGTTGGTTTCCTAATGACTAACCGGGTCTAAAAATACCTCAGCAGGAAAAAGAACCCGTAGCACTGAACTAATGACACAAAGTATTATTCTATAAACCCATTTTTTACAAAACAAAGGTCTCATAAAAACAAATTTATCAGTTTTTTTTTTAAAAAGGAAATAATCCAGCTTATAGCTTAATGCCATTTATTATCATTATGAAAATTCGTGTAAATCATTTCGTACCAGTAAAAAATTCGCGAATAAATGGTCAACACAATAAAGATTTATCCATCGAAAAATTGTTGTTAAATCCTACAGGAAGTACGTTTACCAACTATGCTTTCTTTCTTTCTTTATAAAATCTACAACACAGAATACAAGATAAAATGACACATTGTATACTGATATGCTTATTTTAAATAGAAGTGGTTTTGCTTCTGTAGTCATTTGACAAAACAACTTTCCTAATTTATTTTCAAAGTATTTGATAAAGAACAACAAAATGCTTTTCTTTTTGAAAATTTTCTGCCATAAGATTAAAATCTGATGATTACGGGGTTAGGAACAACTTTTTGCAGATTGTAAATAATCAGTGAGTTGAATTGTTTTTCTACTATATTTGATTATCTTGTTGAGGAACAATAGAGGTAGGCAATTTGAAAGTGTTTCCGCAGGAATTCAATTGACCTAATGTTAAAATTTGGTCACTAACACAGTAAATCTTTTATTCTTATGCGACAAAAATGATTTAAGAATTTAGAGTATTCAAATATATATCTTGGCACATTTCTGAAATAGTGACATTTACATGTTTGAGCACGGATTGATATCAGTTAGAGAACTATTGAAAACTAGCAAGGAGTACAGGACAATTGGTTTATCCTGGTTTGGGAATCATCGGCAGTACGCACCCACCACCAAGGTTTGAACCTAGGACTTTCCAAGTACAAGGCTAGCTCATATACCATTTAGACACTGTGGCCAAATTCAGTGGTCAGCTCAGGAATTCTAACTTCTACCGATTCCTATAAAATTATTCTGAATCTCGCTAGTGACTTGCTACAGGGAGGGGTTCCCTGTACTTCAAATAAGAAGTCGTAACCAGTGAGGTCCTCTCAGTCAAGTTTGAGGATAGATTTCTGCCGATGACATTGGTTGGTAGATGAGTTATAATCACGAACCGGTAAAAGTTAGAATTCATGGGCTTGCCTTTGAATTGGTTCACAGTGGCTGAATGGTATATAAGCTAGCCTTGTAATCGGAATGTCCTGAGTTCGAAACGCGTAGTGTGGGTGCGTACTGCCGATGATTTCCGAACTAGTCTGAAGATAAAGCTTTCCAGCGCTACCTAGTAGTTTTCAATGGTTCTCTAACTGATATCAATCCGTGGACAACCTCGTAAAAACAAATCTAGTCCGTATAAATCAACTTTTGAAAATACTCAAATATTAGTGATTCTTGTCAATGGGTGGTGAGTTGAAATGAAATAAAGTCTTGAATCCTAGTTGGATTTTTGATTTTGACCCATTAGATCGTCAGCTTATTGCGGGTTGGCCACCCCTCCGCACACCTCTTGAAATGCTCCCATATGACTGGGCGTCTTACATAGCCTCTCCTGAGGAAGTCCTACTCACTGCCTTCACGTGGCGGAGGTGTTTCTCACCAAAGTGAGAGGGCGAAAGCGGATGCCCGGCGCTCTCCACCGGGTTGACTGTCCATTGGATGATGGTCTAGGGGAGATGGCTAAACCCTGATTCCAAACCTCCAACGACTGGCGTATGAAGCTCACTGGAGCTCACCGGCAGACGTATGGACAAAGGGCTTGTTGGATGTCCTGGATGTCTGGCCCCATTCAAAAAGGCGTATGAACCGAACTCCGGTCACCGGCTGCCAATGGATAGTGGACTCCTTACTCCACTCCTACTGCCTTGTAGGTCACACTTGGCTGTGTAAAGGCTAGAGCTGCACTCTCAAACAAGAGGCCGAGCGATGCTGGGGACATCACTCGTACCCAATTCCCATGAAACTTCATGAACTCTCTTACAAATTGCCGCGCCTGGGCAGCGATGATTCGAGATGTTCATGAAGCCGGCTCATCCTCCCGTAGGAGATAGCCGAAGTAAAGTAAAGTAAGTAAGTAAGATCAAACAAACGAGTTTCTATATGCAATTAGTATTAAGAAATCAGATAAGCATCAGCTATTGATAAGCTTACCTGGCTTCTGGGTGAATGAGTTACATGAGTACAAACTGGATGGTAATTGAAATAGTTGATGTTCAGTGTTCACTAGCAGGTTGAAGATTAATAAAGATAATTGATTTGAATATGCATTCTAGTTTTCCCTGAGTTGTGATGACTACTGGAATAAAGGTAATCAAAACTGATGCTCAAAATATACTCAATATTCAAAAAGAGATAAACGTAAAGGAGTTAGAGAGCTGGTTTCGTCGTTTCTATGGAATTAAGTATTTGATACTGAAATCACCTGCGATGGGCTTGCGTTGACAGACGGTCATCGATGAAATGGATGACGAGTAAAGGGCAACTGAAAATCTTTATTGTGACGGAGTTCAAAGCAGTAATTGGATGTAGATAGTTCGAATAAGATAATCAGTAACTCTCACTTTCATTCTACACTCAATCATCACCCACTACTTAACTATTTCTTCAGTGACTGACCTCATAAAACGAAAGAAAGAAGATCTGAAATCGTTCTGTGATTGCCAACAACAGGACTTTAATTAACATGAGCTCCATCACCTATACACGTGGTCCTAGTTTGCCCCCCCCGGCTGAAGCGTTCCTAAAATTCATCTCACCAGTAGTTATGTCGGAGAAGGGCGGAGGCTGAGATTGGGGATAGCAAACTCACCCCTTAAAAACAACAACACCACTACCTCCAGTGAATCTTTAAATCTTGAAGCTCTTTATACCACTCAGAGAGAAAATGAATGAAGAAATTTCTAAATTATACAAAGACACGCAGTCGGTATATGCGCAAATTCTTGAGGGACTTAGTATGGTTCTTTGTAGTTTATTTTATATATAGTGGCATAAATAAAGCGCGAAACCTATGACTTGCTTTGTTGTTATTAACATAATTTTAGCTCTTTTATTTCACTCTTATTTGTATTCTATAGTGAACAACCTTCTTAAACATACTTAGCTACCTAAATTATTAACATTGGCTTACTTTTTTTGTACTTTACTCTATTCCTTCTCTTGTATATCTAATGGTTCCGGCTATATTAGCACTATGAGTCCTGTCATTAACCTTCATTTAATATTAGTTTTGTGGTTGTTTTTGTTCAGCAATATTAACTGACAACCTTGGTTGTGAATGCCATTATTACCATCTTAAAAATTTTGTATTATGCAGGATTACTCACACTACCACTACAAACACCACATTAGAGCTGACAATAATAAATAAAAAACCTGAAATGTTTATTCTATGGTTGTTTAGTGTTGTTCAATTAAATTAACTGATCATCATGGCGATAAACATTCTTAATATCATTTCATAACTTCTTGTATGACTATAGCTTTACTGTCACCACGCATAAACACATCATAGCTTCCACTACCCAATACTGAGATATCATTTATTATGTAGTTTATTTTCCATTCTACTTCATGGTACTTTTTCTCATATTTTGCTATTTTGTGTTTTTTGTTGTTTTTGTTATCGTTGTTACTTTTTTATATTTATTTTTTGAAATACTCCTTTTAAATGTTTGATAAAATTAGATGCAATATTGTTCGATAAGTGCTGAAAATTCCACACTGTAACACTAGTACTGTTTCTGGAATAAAGCAAATTATTATTATTAGTAGTAGTATCTTGAGATTTCATAAATCACAAATTTTTTTTTCACAATGAATAGGAGGTTTCAGATTATTTAGTGTTGCCGACTTGTGTCTAACTGAGATCCAGTTTAAGATAATTCAGTTTTGTAGCAGGTGCAGCTACTACTAAGGAGAAAACAAAATTGATGTTATTCATCACCGATCAGAGTTATAAAGACTAATAGCACCTGACAGTGAACTAATAATACTTCTCATCAATTACGTCTTTCTGTGTAGTAAAGCATCTTACAATACAAGACAAAATAAGGTTCGGAAATGTATTCTGACTTTCTCAGTGTGACAGCGAAGACGAAATTTTTATTTAGGATATTCTTGCATTTCTTTTGATTGGTATATTTTCAATGAAAAGTGCAATATTACTCGATTTAAAATAATGTGACACATTTGATGCAAAGCATAACTCATAGGTCCTGCTAAATATCAGCATATATATAAATATATATATATATACTGTATACACGTTAGGTTTCTTGCTTTAAATCTTGAAGTTTCAGTAGCAACGTCTTCACTTTTATAGACGGTGTGGTGGCTTGCTTCACGCAAAACCTTCCATCTTTTCCAGACCTTATAAAGGTGAGGTTCAAGAATGCATCAACCGAGAACAGAACCCATACCTCCCCAGTAATTGGCTAGCATCCTACCGTTGACCTACTGACATATATACATATTTTAATCCCCCTTCTATGAATTTAAATAGAGCAAGAGCAACAGTTCATGCAGGATAAAATGGTACCATCATTTATTTCGTTGACTTCTCATCATCTGCTTACAACCCAAAGTCATTATTAAGTAAATCCACAGAAATAATTTGAACATACTTGCACAAAGTTCATTTTTAAGCAAAAATTAATTGATCGATATGTGTATAAAATAATAATAAATATAACAATAATAATAAACAGCGTCGGTGGCATAGCAGTTAGGCCGCTCGCCGACCATGCACATGGTCTGAAGTGTGATCCCTGGCCAACGCACTCCTTTACCTCGCTAAGCCAGAAATAATGCTGGTAAAGAGGAAAGGTTCGACATGAGGCTAGCAACCCCATCCTCTGAAAAATAAACACTGCTACAGAAACTTCAAGCCACTAGCTTAAAGCCCTTCGTTCCACTGAGGAACGTGAAGAAAAAAATAATGATAAACATTTTATCCTGAACAATAATAATCATACACAATGGAAACTTTAGGCGTTGCGTAATCAGATGAAAGAGAGGATGAAAATATCCAGTCACCAGGGTGAGGAAACACTGATAAATGCTTCCTTCTGAACACATAGATTGCGTTTCAGGCACTTGATGGAAATCGCTTCAGCAAACTTGAGGAGATATGATCATGAGCAAAATGTTGCGATGGAAGAAGCATCAGTAAATATTACTGTATAACACTGTGAGACTTTATTAAAATGAATTATACTCATAATCGAAACTTGAGGAGAATTGAACTTTGCCTATTGATAGTTTTGAAGGATCTTGTGACGTACACCTCATGACCCGTATCAAGGAGATGCCTGGTAATAGTACTACAGTAAGTGTATTCTCCCTTGAGACGTTGGCTTTTCACCTCATGTTCAGAAAATAGGAGGTGTGCCCTTCTTTCTGTTCTTCCTCAGATACATGTAAATTTGTAAACACAGTTGAAGTTAACATGAGAAGGTATGTCGACTTTTGACTGAGCCAAACAGCATGTTATCTGATAAACAGGAACCAACCTAGCTACAGGACAGGTTCCGACTAGGGGCGCACTCAATCTTCTGCTGACAACTGCTGCAATAATTTCACCTTTAAAATCAAGATGGATGAAGATGGGCTTCTTTCCCACTGTGATTTGTTTGACAAATGAGCCTTGACATTTTACATTCGTGTTAATGTACCTCTGAGTGTAACCGTTATTTCTCACCAACTTTTCGAGAAATATAAATTCGTCATCTAGTTCCTCTGTAGTGTTTATTTTCCTAGCTCTATATATTGACTAGTGCTGGTTTAAGGCTATTTAGACAAAAATTATTAAAATGAAAGTATTTTCTACTCCGAGTCGGCTTTCTATAAGTTGACCTCTGGAGACAACTATCTTCTAGGCGTTGCATGGTTATGTCGAGGAAATTGGACTTTCCATCACTTTCATGTTCCATAATAGATTCAATTTGCCGAATCAATCTCCGTCAATCGCCTGAAACCTGATTTATGCGTTCAGAAAAGTGCTGTCGTCAGTTTTTCATTGCCCACCTGGAAACTGGGTATTTTATCACTCTCGTTGATCTGATTAAGTGATACCCAGAAGTTTCCATTGTGTGTATTCATTGCTGTTCGGGATGAAGTGTTTACTATTATTGTTATTGTTAGCATTGTATGCACATATTGCTTGATTGGTTTTTGTTTAAAAATGAACTCTCTATGTAAGTATGTTAAAAATGTTTCTGTAGATATACTTAATGATGATTTTGGACTGTAAGCAACTGTTGAGAAGCCAACAAAATAAATGATGGTATCGTTTTTATTCTGCACAAACTATTGTTCTTACTTTATTCAAAGTCATTCAAGGGAATAAATGTATTGAAATAATTGTCTAGAGTAGTATGCCTTATCTTCGTTATCGGATTTCATCTGCCCTTTCAGTTCATGTCAGTGGAACCCAAGGATGTTACTGAAAATAAACATCTGCTGGAATTTATTTTTCTTCCCCTCAGTTTCCTCCTATAAATACAAATACATATTATTTGTGTAATCAATGATTTCACTTCAAGGCATTGGGCAAGCAAAATGACGATCCAGTGATTAGATAATTTCCATGTGACAAATAGTCGCTGTTAGTTGACGTGATTGCCATCCGACTGTTCATACCACTTAGCAGTTAGTTCCAAATGGCTTGTACTGCTAGGATCATTTATGGCTTAATATATTTTGATTTAGTTAAAACAATTAGTCCCTTTGATGAATATGAATAAGGCATTGAGAAGACAAATTTCGCGAGATGATATCGTCATTTCTCAGTTTCTTTACAACCGCTTTACAACTAACATGGTTCACAATAATAAAATAAAGTTTATGACAATTATTCAGTTAAAACAAAAGTACATACAAATGACCAATCATATTTAAATAGGTCAAGTAGTCCATGGTAGGCGAAGATTGAAGTCTATTGATTTTTGTAAACACAGTTTAGGCTGTATGTGATTAATCCCCCAAAGTGCTTCCATCAACTTCAATAACCAACCTTGAATTAGAGTTATGTGAAATAATTGTGAAACAGTCGTAAATATTGATTTTGTGACCAGACATTAATAAGTGTTTTGCAATAGATGATGCTGGATTTCTATTCAGATTAATCGCATTGGGATTTTCTATATCATTTAGTAGCCATCTTGGAACATGTTCCTTTCGACGAAATTGAAACATTCTGTTGGTTCTACCTATATAAGTGTTACCGCAGCTGCAGGTGAACTTGTAGATGCAGTTTGAAATAGAGTCCACAGAATTTCGTCCTTTGATCGTAGGTAGGTACAGGGATCGATAATGTTAGGCAAGGGAGAAAAAGAGATGTGGCGTAGAATGTGCGTTTGATGGCTGACCGAAGTCTTTGAGCTGTCTACTGCATAATCTGGTTGCCGTTGAGTGGCAGGTTAATAAAGAAAGCTATCTTGTAAAGAAGCTACGAAATGATATTATCTCTGGAAATTTGTCTTCTTAATGCCTTATTCATATTTCGATTTGAATATTTCAGCTTTCAAATAGAAATCTTATTTCTCTTTTTTCTTGACCTGTATAGTTTTCAAACTGTCATTTACTCTGCTTTAATTATTATAAACTGCATTATACTGAAACTGAATAAAAAATTAGCTCTTCTGTTTGATCAGTGCTTAGAGTGAATTGGAATAAATTTGGAATAAGACGTGCAGCAGGTTGAAGGCGAGGCAGTAGCTCATCGAAGGAGAAGACATTGAGAAGTGGTTGCACTATGTCATGAATTGGCAGGAGTTAGAATTCATAGGCTGGCCATTGGATAGGGTCTCATTGGATTAATGGTCAACGAGCTAGCTCACTAGTCTTGTAACCAGAAGGTCCTGGCTTCGAACCCTATCTTGTGCGTCGGTGGCACAGTGGTTAGGACTCTCGCCGACCATGCACATAGTCCAGGGTTCGAGCCCACGCCGGCGCACACCTGATATCAATGGTCGGCCTGCAAAATTTGGGCTACCGATATCCATGCTGAAAATTCCATACTTGTACCGAAAATACAGTGTGGAATCAAGCTGTAAATCAAAAAAAAAATATGTGGGTGCGTACTGCTGAAGAGTCCTAAGCTGGGATGAAACAGCTGGCTGTCCGGTTCTCCTGGGTTTTCCAGTGGTTCTCTAACTCATATCAACTCATGAGATGAAATCCTCCAACCAGTCGAACAAAATCCCTACAAAAACCAATACTTGAGACGAATTCTGTCTAAAATGGATGCATAATAGAATAAAATACTCTGAGTTTAATGGTACAATACTTGAATTAGGAAGTACAAGGGCTAATCATATTCAAGTTTTAATATTATTCTGTCTGTCTAGCCTGCTGATTACACTTCAGTGTCCATTTTGCAAACATTATATAAGAGTAATCTAACAAATGAACGTACCAATAAAAAGCTTATATAATTAAATTTATCTAATTTATGTAGTGAGTTGGCTTTTATAAGTGTAGAAAACTAACTAACACTCTTGTATGTTCACCGAGAAAATAAATCTGTTTCAAACTTCCACTTATAATGTTATATATATATATATATATATATATATATATATATAGCACCAGTGAAATTTACTTTTGCTTAAGAATTCCTCTTACAAGTAATACTACTCATTGGTCTGTTTTATGAGTATGCATGATCGACAAGACTAAACTTTAAACACCAAGTAGATGTGAATGCACCACTGATCTTGGAGAGAGGTATTGAGATGATAAGTTATGCTGGTGTTTTTAGCCCTAATCCACCTTGAACCAACCTTAATGTCATTTTAATTTGGTTAACCTGACTTTAATCTTCCCGAAACCTAACCTGAAAGTGACAAGATATCGTGTTCAATCGCTTCAATCAGCATTCTTATTTCTGGTCTCAGTAACTTTCTGACTTAGTGTCCCAGGGTCATTATTGGCGTTTGTACTCCGTCTGTGCCTAAAAATAAACATCCAAGAGGCTACTTGTACATTTTACTGTGCCGTTGTTTACAAGTCACAATAAGCTAAGTAAAGACTTGCTCTATTCAGGTAATTCTAGGGAGAAGTCGTGACCAGTAGGGTGCAGCAGGTCAGGTGTGCGAATAAATACTCGCCGAAAACATTGGCTAGTGGTTGCGCTATATCGTGAATTGGCAGAAGTTAGAATTCATGGGCCATTGGATTGGGTTCCAGTGGCTTGATGGTATGCGAGCTCGCCTTGTAACCAGAAGGTCCTGGGTTCGAACCTCGGCAGTGGCTGCGTACTGCTGAAGAGTCCCAAACTAGGACGAAACAGCTGTCCAGTACTCCCTGGTAGTTTTCCAATGTTTCTCTAACTAATATCAGCCAATAATGAAATTCTGTAACCAATCGAATCCCTACAAATCAACACTTGAATTGAAAATGGAGACATGTTATTAAGTTTTCAATAAGGAATCTTTGGTTATTTGAAAGTTTAAACTGACTATGAGTTATGACTGTGACAGTCGATCACTTCGTTTTCAGTGGATGTTACTTCATCGTATTAATGAATTTCTTTTTACATTTTAGGTGAAGCACTATGTGACTTTTGGGTGTGTTCAGATGTACTCTGTTGTACAGCATCTATACTTCATCTAGTTGGCATTGCTTTAGATCGTTATTGGGCTGTTACAAATGCAGAGTATATTCGTCGACGAACTGGTCGTCGAATAGGCATTATGATAGGCATATTCTGGTTTTTATCCGTTTTAATATCGATTCCTGCACGATTTCATACAACTAGATCGTATAATTATGGTGGATATACACCTGATATGGTGCTGGATGAACCACCAAGTTGTCGAATTAATCAAGAGCATGGTTATACAGTATTTTCAAATATTGGAGCATTTTATATGCCAATGATATTCATAATTGGTATATATGCTAGAATTTATCAAGTAGCTAGAGCAAGAATTCGACGTTCCGCCTTTAAACAATCCGCCACGTCCAGTTTAAGTATGACACAAAAAAAGCAAAGAGAAAAACATTCTCAAAAGTTATTTAGAAAAACTCTATGCTCATCATGCTGTCGATACCATAAGTATGATGAAAAAAGATCAATTAAATTGGCTTATGTAAAAAATAATCCTCAAGCAATACAGAATAATATGAACCAAGAGAATCCTTCGTCTTCGCCTATCGCCGATACAGATTGTACTGAAGTTGCTAGGAATACTAGTCAGATTGCAGAAATTTCTGCTGTGAAACAGCCAACAGCAACTACGACTACTACTACTACGTCAAGTGATAACAAATATTGTTCTTTTATGAATCAGTTAAACAATGATAAATCTATACCTTATGTTGATGATGTAGAGAACAAATCAAATTACTGTCATTCTATTGAACAATTGAACGGAAACTACATACAAACAAAATCAGTCCTGTTAAATGATGACAGTGTCAGACAAAATTTGATCAATTGTGAATGTAAACCAAATATTTACACAGAAAGGTGTTTAAATAAGCAAAGAAGAAAATCTAATCAAAAAGAAATGAAAAAATCAAATTCCCTGATAAAATTAGATTATAGAGCTAATTCTTCATCTGATGGTCAAGAGTATTCAAATAAATTTGATACACCAATCTATTCATCAGCATCTAGAAACACGAGTTCTGCACCACCGATTCTTATTAATTTAACAAATTCTAGTACATTTTTCTCTGAGCTGACAAATTCTAATTCTCAGTTATCTGAAACACCTACAACAGATCATACAAATTCAGTGATGTGGTCGTCGTCATCATCATCATCATCACCAGGATCCTCCTCTTCGTGTCCATCGCTTCCATCGTTGACATCTTCTTCATATTCAAGATATTCATCTTTACCAGTTGACAGTCAATATCATTATCATCAACGACACCATCATCATCATCATCACCATCATCATCGTGACTATCATCATCAACAGGATCATGAAGGTCTTCATAATCACCACCATCAACATCACCACCACCATCACGATCATCATCATCATCATCATCACCAGGGACATCATCATGGCCACATTCATAAGAGAAGGTATTGTGAAGGAAGAATGTCTAAAAAACAACAAAATCGATATTTAGGTAAATTAAAGACACTTTGTAATTGTTGTTCTTCAGTATTCGACAGTAGTAAGTCAAATCATAACCATCTATCAGATAAAGGTAAGGTATCTACTGAAAATTCAAAAGTTGGCCAGTTAAAAGATTCAAAATTCTGTTGCTTTAAGCATCATCTGAGCTCTCCTGTGAATAATATTTCTTTAACTAATGACCATGAAACGTGCTACAGCGTTGGAGATCCCAGTGTGGTGTCTCAGTTTGCACAGCGGAAAAATAATAATATCAGTGCTGTTAGTACTGATAATAATGATAATAATAATGCTAGTAAGAAAACGGAGAATCATATTGTTTTGGATATAACGAAAAGACAAAATGATGTACATGGTAAGATGTGCCATTTATTACATTTAGAAAATAGTCATCGAAAATTAGCTAAATCAGTATCGAATTTAATCTCGAATAGAAATGCCGATTCATCGACGCCGACGACAACAACAAATCCAGTAAAATTACCGCAACATCTACACCTACAACCAGCATTAATACTCACTCCAGTAACGTCAGCCTTACCACCGTCTCAACCACCACCAGCACCACCCATACCACCGTCAAATACACAGAATGATGAAACTACAACTACTATCACATCAAACCTGATGTCACTACAACAGACACAAGTGAATCGTGAACGTCTGGAAACAAAACGTGAACGTAAAGCCATCTCAACACTGGCTATAATCACAGGATGTTTTCTATTATGTTGGTTACCATTTTTTATTGTTGCCTTAATATCACCATTTACAGAAAATTTTACAATATCTAAATTTGGTCAAAGTACAATATTATGGTTAGGTTATTCAAATTCATTATTAAATCCTATTATTTATACAATATTTTCACCAGATTTTCGTAATGCTTTCAGAAAAATTTTATTTGGACGATATAATTTACGTTCATTGTCTAGGTGATTTTGTGTATGTATCCTTCAATACATATATTGAGAGATTTATTGTAATTAATTCAACATTATTATTATTATTATCATTTCTATACTATGCAGAAAAAATGAAGATTGTTTAATGCAATTTTAACATTATAATTCTACTTGCCTTCTTAAGATGTTTCGAATTGTTCCAAGGGAGCAAGCAACAAGAAATTATTTGATTACTATAAGCCAAGTATGACCTTAACCTCTCACTTAAATCTACTTCAAGCGAAGTGAAACATTCCATAGAGAAACAGATGTAACGCAAATTCTACAAATCTATAACTATGTACCTCATATTATGCTAAACTTATAAACTACTTTAAACTTCACCTAACCATTTACAACTTTGGTTTTATGTGTAAAAATGACAATTCACTTATTTGCAGTATTAATCAAAAAGCATCTGCAAGCTTTTGAAGTACCCTACACTGGTCATATGTATGCATACATAAGCAATATTAATCCATATTTTTAACAACAACAAAAAAAAGTATATTCTCTCAGATTAAGAATGTTGACACTTGTGTATTTGCCGCTTATCTTTTGTCGTAAACGTTTTCTTGATCAAAATATAATTTTAAAAAAGGTGAAAAATTATGATCGGTTTTCTTTTCCTGATCAAGATTCAAGTATTTCATTGTCAGGAAAATTGCCGTGTTTTCGAGGTTTACTCACCAAACAAAAGTTGTCGTGAAAAGAATGATGGTGTCGCTTAGAAATACATACTGTAGATATACTGGAGATTTGTAGCTCAGGTGGATGGTTTTAATGTGTTTGTGTTCTCTGAGCTAGCTGGATGGTTAATTTGCTGAGCTTTCGCTGCCCCGCCAAAAGGCAACATCTTCAGCGAACACTTCAATATGTTGAAGTGAGCTTTTAGATTTCTCCACGAGTTTATTAATCATCTCTCCTGGTGACCTTGGACGTGATTGGTTGTTTTTGTGTGTTTTCACACCTTCTAGGTTACTTGTATTGGAATTGCTTGTTTCTTTGGCTTGAACTTTGACCTTTTTGTGTGTGAGGTTTCTTTCTTATCGGTTGATAAATTTTGTCTATCTCGATGTGTCTATTGATTGATGATTCACTGGAATACCAAGCTTCTAAAAATTCTCTAGCACTTTTGGTGTTTCTTCTGTCTAATATTTGAACGTTGTCCCAGTCGAATTGATGTCTGTGGTTGTCTGTATGCAGTGATATGAGGGAGTGAATGTCATGTCTTTTGACAGCTAGCTTATGTTCATGGATACGAACACGAAGGGGATGTCCACTTTGGCTAATGTAGTATTTTTCGCAGTCGTTACAACTTATTTTGTAGATGATGTTGGTTTTATTTTCTTTTTTTGTTGGTGAGTCTCTTGGTTAACATAGACATGACATCTACTACCTCGTACCACTACATACAAAAAACATAGACATCAATTCGACTGGGACAACGTTCAAATATTAGACATAAGAAACACAAAGAATACCAGAGAGTTTATAGAAGGCTACCTGGTATTCCAGTGAATAGTCAATCAATAGATACATCGACATAAACAAAGTTTACCAACCGATAAGTACGAAACCTCACACACAAAGGGCCAAAGTTCAAGTCAAGGAAACAATCAGTTCCAATACAAGTAGCCTAGATTAGAGGGTGTAAAAACACACAGAAACAATCATTTACGTTCAAAGTGACCCACTAGGAGAGATGATTAATAAATTCGTGGAGAAATCTAAAAGCTCACTTCAACATATTGAAGTATTCGCTGAAGATGTTGCCTTTTGGCGGGGCAGTGAAAGCTCAGCAAATTAACCATGTAGCTAGCTCAGAGAACACATCCAAATGAAAATACATATTTTAAGTACATAACAGACAGGTAAATTTTAACAAAGCTTTTCAAACTACTTAATATTAGTTTTAGTAGTAGTACAGTTGATGTACTTGAATAGATTTCTAGTATGAGTAATGGAGTTATAACATTACCTGACTCTCCTTTGTTCATTGGTTACGTTTCTGTCATCTTCGAATTGTATTGATGAACAGGCATAGTAGGATTAGCTTTTCATAATTTTTTTAAGTAGCTTGACTTTTGGAACATTTCATTGTTATAACAACAGAGTATGACGGGTAATCAAATAATCTGTTCGACCGAAAACTTGTCGATATATTTATTTTCAATTAATTCCTGGTTTCCGTTCGACTCTATCTATGGAAACTTGAGCATAAATAAGCATCGTTATGTTCCAACTCATTTACTTCCATAATTTATCTGAACAGTTGGTCATCATAAGAGACAAATTACGATTTTTAATGATCTAAATTTCGTGTCAGATTGAACGAGATGATCAAATGATTAAACGTTTGGAGAATCGAACTATCATAATCATACGATCACGTACTTATGTGCATAAAGGTAGCTGGAGATAAGCAGTCTCTTGTGTCACTTTAAATATGATACATCTTCACTACTTATTCAGTTATTAATTTATTTCAGTGTAAATCTCATCAACAATGGTCGTTGAAAGTGAACAGATGTGTCCATAGTTGAATATGATGCTAATGTGGAACATAAGAGTATTTTGATTCGGCCCTCGTTCGGAATCCTAATGAGGAACGATGGGTGAGTAGTCTGAGGCTGACATGTAGGTGATGATAGAAAGAAAAAATGACAGCTTGTGTGTAGTCGTTGAGTCAGATGAAAGTGACAGTGGAGAACCAAGTGGAACTGAGATATGACGCTTAAGTCGGTGCGTCGGTGGCACAGTCGTTAGGACTCTCGCCGACCATGCACATGGTCCGAGGTTCGAGCCCTCGCCGACGCACACCTGATATCTATGGTCGGCCTGCAAAATTTGGGCTACCGATATCCACGTTGAAAATTCCATACTTGTACCAAAAATACGGTGTAGAATAAAGCTGTAATCAAAATAAAATAAATAAAAAAAAGTCATATAATCAATTCGAAATGCAGGTTCTGAACTACCTTATATGATATACTACGTGACTGGTTTGCTTGACAGCTCACAAATGAATGGAAGTCCAGTGGCCCAGAATATAGTGGTTAGTACTCTTTGAGTCTTTCAAATAATTAACATTTAGTCACTTTGAATAGAAAGGAAGCAGACAATGGTCATGTCAACCCGTGGAAATGGTAGGATTCATATAAGGCGTTAAACTACAAATATGTCAAAACAGTTGAACAGTAGCTATTCAACTATTACAAGATAGCTGCATTCGAATTATTCGAAGAGAGTATATCTCTACTTGGTAACCAGGAGAAAGTAAGGCTTTTTAATGACTTACTGAGTGGTCTTTTTTGACGATCACATTAAATTAAATAAAAGCAGATATGTTTCCTTTCGAGACTACAGTAACAGAAAGTGGTTAGGTAAACATTCAAAGGAGAGCGAATACATTGAGTTTCGTGGACTGTTATTTCGTTGTTTTTTTAAATAGCTAGCCGATTGAATTGGTCTATTTTAATAGGAGATGGATTAGTCACACAATTAGGAGACCGTCGAATGACATTGCTGGTCAGAACATCACTTGAGTGAAATCTAAATGCGAAGTGACAAGTGGGTCGTCGGTGCTAGGGTGAAGTGCAGGAGATCGTGTGAGGAAGAGACTAGAGAATTTGATCAGTCATGGACCTAGCTGAAGAGGACGATAAAAGATAGGAAAAAGTGGAGATGTGTTGGTTGATGAAGCCCTATGTTCCATTCAGAACCCAGGGCAACAATTATCATTGCTATTATTGTTATTACAAAAACAAACTGATTTAATACTTTATTATTGAAGATTAAACAAAATATGATTAAAATAAAGAAAAATAACTAAGAAAAACGGAATTAAACAAGTCTGGACTCGTCCTGTTTTTAGAGATTGAACTAGTTTATTTTGAAGAAATAGTTTCGAAATCACGATATGTATATGTAACGAAGGATTCTACGGGTACATATAAGTCCATCTTCCCTCTAATATAATCAGAAAACAAGATCTTCGGAAACAAATTTATAAAGGAAATTATAAGCCATACCTGTTTATTAGTCATGATCAAACCAAAAACAAAGACTGATATTCTTGGTTAAATATATTTGTACGTGACGGCGAACTACCTCGAATGGTGGCCACACTGCAAACCTGACTGCTAGAATTCAGTCTGCATCAAAGAAACGACTAGACACCGCACACTAGTTACTAGTGTCCAATCAAAGTATCCAATACTTACAGGTCAACCACAAGCCCAAATAGCTCAGTGGTAACGTCTCTGACTGCAGTATTCACTGGTTGATGCGGGTTCGAATCCCAGAAGAGACATCAGTTCCTTCAAGACTGCAGATACGCCTCACCGACTGATGAGTTCCAACTAGTATGAAACCTAGGTCGAGCAAGGCTTCCTGTTGATTGCCTCCAACCATCTAATGTTATCAAATCAAAGTGCACTATGATGGCGAGCTACCTAGAATGATGGCCACACTACAAATCTGACTGGTAGAATTCAGTTTGTACCAAAGAAAGGAGTAGGCATATCACACTAGTTACTTGTGTCCAATCAAAATTCCTACCTTCATACAAGCAAGTACTGTAATTTAACTAATTTACCATTTACAGCTTACTTCATCATAAAACAGCAATAAAACAAGCTATGCAAATAACGAAAAAAAATAAAACGAAAGAAATAGAAGAAATAATGCGTTTTATAACCATTACCATGTGTTTTTCTGAACTATAAATAACTTCTTCTAACTGAATATATACATTACTTATTACTAGTACTGCATGTATAACCACTATAATATACTGGTTGTAATACAAATAGTACTAATTTTGTGAGAAATAGAAGAGTTAACAACAATATCTGCTAAGGTGAAAGGTAAAGAAAGGAAGAAAGAAAGTAACCATATCTGATGTTCATTATCTTATTTCACCTAGATATATTTTAATTTTTTACAAATGTGATTGGCAAATTCTAAAGAAAGCTGTCAATCAAAAAATTAAAGGCAACACAAATGCGCGCGCACACGCTTGCTCGCTCTCTCGCTCTTGCATATACACCACATTTCAGTAATAACTGGAATGATTTTTTTTATTCAAACTGGGGGAAAAAGCCCTTAGGTGAAGAGATTTAAAAAAGGCAACAACAGGAGAAGAAACGAATAATTCAATTATCAATTGTGTTATACATCTAGTTACATGATAGAGAACTCTATTTTCTATGTGTGCACTTGTTTCCTATGCCGCCAGTATTGATTGTACTTTCTATCTAAGTATGAAATGAACTAAGATTTAACCTCATAGATTATTAACTGAAGGAACATTATTTTTATTACATCAGCTGTGTATTTTAACTTTTAGCCTATCTCTCTGTTGTCAGTGATGAAGTACTCTAATTGCGAGATAGGCAGTCAGGTATGAAGAAGTGTCCAAAATGAAAATTTATTATTATTATTGTTCCTTTGGGGTTCCTAGTGGAAAATAGACCTTCAACTGCACGTCTCCACTTGCTTCTGTCTTCTGCTGCTGTACTTTTCACCTGTATCCATGTTAGTCCATACTCTTTCAACTCCTCTCCACACGATCTCCTCCATGTCACTCTCGGATGTCCTACTCGCTGCTTCCCTTTCAAGTATCACTCGAGCAATAGATTGACGCGCGATGCCACCCAGCGGTCTCCTCAACGAGTGTTCAATCCACCTCCACTTTCTCCTGCATATTTGTTGGTTGGCGATCGGTTTGTTCTTGTTTTGTTTGTTCCCCGCCATAGTTTCTTGTTGGTGATTCTTTCCCGCCCGGCCATCTGATCTTCAGTATAGATCCAGCGAAGACAGTTGTTGGTTGATAAAGGTCTGAAACAGGCTGTCGGAAATATTCTTTGTGACCCACCCGCCAACTACCTGATCCGTATAGAAGAGCTGACTGACTTGACGATGTTTGTATTGAAAATCCGACCGAATTTTGTTGTTGATTCTGAGTTGAGTGAGAAAGACTTCCAGATTAGTTTCAGGTTGATGAATGTGTTTCTCGCTCGCCTTCCCGATTCTCGCTCGACTTGACATCCTCGTCCGTTCGGCGTGCCTGTAGTTGAGACAATACTCAATGCTAGATAGGGGAATGAAGTGACCTCTTTCAAATCCCTCCCGTTGATGGTGATTGGCGTTGGATGTTGCTGTTGTTGTTGGTTGGTTATTTTCATAACTTCCATGTTTTCTATGTTCACATGGAGCCCTGTCTTCGCCGGCTGCTTCTTCGACCAGTTTGTTGGTTTTTGCTTGTAAGTCTTCGATTTTGTGTGACATCAAACATAAATCATCGACGCGTGAAATCCAGTTCTTCTAGGTTCTTTACGTCGGTCCAGAATATCCCTGTCTTCTCGTTTCCCACTTACTCTCTGATGCATAATCCAGTCCACCACAATTAGGAATATCATCGGTGATAATAAGCCAGCACCCTTGTCTGACTCCTGTATTTACTGCAGTCGCCTTGCTGAGTTTTCCGTTGTTGATCACTTGACATGTGCCGTTGTCATACAGTTATTGTGCGTCGGTGGCACAGTGGTTAGGACTCTCGCCGACCATGCACATGGTCCGGGGTTCGAGCCCACGCCGGCGCACACCTGATATCTATGGTCGGCCTGCAAAATTTGGGCTACCGGTATCCATGCTGAAAATTCCATACTTGTACCGAAAATACGGTGTGGAATCAAGCTGTAAATCAAAAAAAAATAAGGTTGATGAGTATTTGTGGTACGCACGTGGTTTTTTGTTTTTCCTAAGAATTCTAGTTAGAATACAACTTTTTAAAAATTTTGATGTAGTTCTGTTTTCTGAGTCGGACGCTTTAATTATGAATCTCTCACTGTCGTACTTGATAAAATCCCCAACGAATACTCCAGTTTGGAGTGATCCTTTAAAATTCTCCACGAGCTTATAAGTCATCATCCCTCCAGGTAACCTTGAACGTGACTGATTGTGTTTTGTGTATTTTCTCACCGTCTATTTCCCTTGTATAAGTACTGATTGTTTGCTCGACCTGAAAGCTGACAGTTTTTTCATGTGATTTCCTTTTGTGTCTCTTGACTGGCGATTCTATTGAATAGCATGCTTCCGTAAAATCTCTGGCGTTTTTAGTGTTTCTTCTGTCTAAGACTTGAACATTAATTTCAGTCTAATCGGTGTCCATGATTGTTTGTATGCAGAGATATAAGGAGGTGGATATCGTGTCTTTTGACGGACCTTTTATGTTCATGTTCGTACAAAAATGTAGACGGCCCCAACTTTCACCAGTGTAGTGTTTTCCAAAATCGTTGAAATTTATCTTGTGGATATTCTTGATTTTGTCTTCTTTCTCTGTTGAGTCTTTCGGTTGACATAGAGCCGATTGAGGCGTTTTTGTCGGTTTGTAGACAACATCAATTCCATAAAGTCTGAATAGTCTTGCAGTGATTTCAGAGATGCTATTTATATACGCTAGGACCATTTTATTTGTGTTTCCATTGGGAACTTTTGATTTGGTTGGTTGGGTTGATAGGAGTGGATATTTATTTTTTGGGAACACGGTCATAAAATATTTTTCTTCAGTTTTTCTCAAGGTAAGGGTGCCATGATGAATTCTGGCTCTGCTGAATAATTTTTGTACGCAACTGCTTTTGTGTTCTGTTGGGTAGCCGCCGTTGTATTTGACAATTTGATCTCTGTGAGTAAATTTCCTGTATACTTGAGTTTCTAATATCCCTGTAGTTGTTTGCTTGACTAAGACTCTTTAAAATGAAACTTTGCCCTCGAATTTCTTTTCTCTTGTGAATTCGATGTTGTTGAAAATGTTTATTTATTTGTGAGTGTTGTCTATCATTTCTTCTGATCGTCACGTATATGTCATCCAATTAACGTATCCAAACTTTGGGTTTAATGTGTTGTAGCATTAGGTTTTCAGCTTATTATATAACAGCTTCTGCAATCAATCCTGATATGGGTGATTCCACCGGCGTTATTTTATCATGTTCATATATTTGTCCGTTGAATAGAAAATACGTCTTTAGATAATGATTTATGCATTCAATACAACACGAGTGTTGTTGGAGGTGTTTTTCACTGCTGATTAATTCTTTCATGATATCTTTTATTACTTTATGTCTGATCGAAATTCATAGTGACATCCAAATAGAGCCTTATTTCTTGGTCATCCATTTAAACATCTTTGATTTTCTCCAAAAAACTGAGTTGCAGATTTGATAGGGCGATCACAGGATCCTGTCAATCGTTTCAATTTTCTGTATAGTTCCTTGGATAAGTCCTATATTGACTTTCCTGGAACTGATAAGGTTGATTGTAGGAGGATGTTTAGGTTATGTATTTTGGGTCTGCCCAAGAATCATCCGCTACTGGTCTTCTTCGGTGACCAGACATGTTGTGGAAGGTTTGTTTAGGGTTCTTTGCATGCGACTTCTCAGTGTTTGAGTGGGATTTGCCGTAACACCTGTTAAAATACATTTTTACCTTTGAGTAGCTCTTCAGCTTTCCTAGTGTATTATTCTTGGTCCTTGAGTACTGTGGTTCTTCTCTGGTCAGCTGGCAGTATGACGATGTCTTTCCTATTTGTAAGTATTCTAAAGACCTTTAGTTCTTTAAAACTGAGTCGTGCTTTTTTCTTGTATTTGATTATAGGCATAATAGTTTGACGTATCTTTTTTGTGTTTCCTCATTAAATTCCGACGATTGAAGCCATGATTCAAGAGCAACAAAGAACTCAGTTTATGAAGCGTCCTCAGTGTTGTAGTTTAGTTCTTTCTGGAGTGATTGTCCCAGTGGCTTAATGGTCTACGAGCTAGCTCGCTAGCCTTGAATACCATCAATGATATTCTGGGTACAACTGAATGAACCTTAGATTTATTTATGCTAACCTCACCTAGATAACTAGCTCACTAGTTTTCTAGCCGGTCCTAAGCCCGGATAAAGATGGAGGGTTGGTGCTAGGAACTCCACCCCCAAAAATTAACCAAATCGCTACAGAAACTTCAAAGTACAAATATACTGAAAATACTAAAAATATAAACAATAGCTGGAATCGGGTAAGCAAAATGACGCAAACTGATGAAAGCCTTCGGGAAGCCAGTCAGCCGATGTACCTGCCTTCTTTCGATGAAAGCAAAAGTAAGGATGGGTACCTGGAATGTTCATACAATGTACGAAACTGGAAAGGCTGCCCAGATAGCCGCAGAAATGAGAAGATATAGAATAGAAGTGTTGAGAATCTGCAATAGCATACGGAACGGATGTGGAAGATGCCAACTACTAACTGCAGAGACAATAATCTATTCCGGCCACCCAGAGGACAATCACGAGCACACCGAGGGTGTGGCCATCGTGATGTCACCGACAGTAGCCAAAGCTCTCATGCAGTGGGAACCAATCTCCTCCAGGATAATATTACAGCCAGGTTCAACTCAAAAGGAAGGAAGGTTACAATCATTCAATGCTATGCGCCTCGAGTGGAACCAGGCCGAAAGGGAAGCGGCGAGTGGGACGTCAGTCCAAGGTTGACATGAAGGAGATCGTGTGAAGGGGATTTGAAACAGTATGGACTAACATGGATGGAGGTGAAAAGTACAGCAGAAGGAAGACAGAAGCAAGTGGAGACGTGCAGTTGAAGGTCTATGTTCCAATAGGAACCCAAGGGAACAATAATAAATAATAATAATAACTTCATGTTAAGGACAGTGTGAAAGAAACAGTGTAAAGTTATAATAATAACAGAACCTCAAAATGTTCTGGAAGTTAATTTTACACAAACTTAATCAGTGAATATAATCAACGAATATATATAGAATAATTAATTTATTACAATAGAACCAACCTGTCATTATTCAGTTGAACTTACCTTTAAGTTAATTTATTTAAACCCGTTCATTTATACAAATGTATATACGCATGCCTATATACCCTTAATTTACAACTCTATAAATATACATAAACAGGTCATGGTTCATTCATTATAATGCAATCATATTTTTACTGTCAGTCATTTTGTTATATGTCTATATACAATTATGTGGATTTTCATGTAAAAGAAAGACCTATTTAATAATGCAGACCTAGTTTAAATAGTACATAAAGATAAAAATCAAGAAAAAAAGGGTCATCATTTTTCTGAGGATTGTTATTACAGTAATTATATGTCAATCAGCTTACTTCATGTATTGCTGCAAAAACAATAGAATAGACCACTGATGTACATACTCTCAAAGAACTGTATCTCAACTGTATGCTACAACTGATGAATGTTTAAACCATCGTGTACTGGTGGTCTATTTACGCATTTACAATCACCGAAAACCAAGTATTTTGGTCTGAGAGCAGAGAACCATCAATAGACACGTTCTTCGGCATACCTGACCAATCTTTAGCTCGCCACTCTAAGTCCTAAACTGTTCGGACGGTAATAAAAACAAGGTGGTACGCGAAAAAATTTGTGGTATTATTGTGACAGCAGAAGGCAAGACATGGGAGCCAAGGTAGATTTTCAAGTGAACCAACTGCTGTTTATAAATCGACAGTTTTTATTCGTTAACTAATCACTGAGCGTTTGAATTTAGCTTATATTAAACAACATGAAATAGAATGTTCAAATATATACTTCTGTCGCCAATGCACTATGGAACTGTGGAAATAGTATTCAGACGTTAACACCAACAAATACAATGCTTCTTTTTGTGCAAATGATATTCCCCTTGGAACACATTGTCTGTATCACACCAACTCAATCGTCATCACATCAAATATTTTAGACTGAAGGTGGTCTAACCTTCTTAGTCCTGGCGTCTTTGTTTGCTTGTCTTGCCGTGTCCATTTCTGGAGCTCGTTGACGCTCACCCGCTTCTGTTTGTCTGCATTTCTAATGGTATATATGTGACCTACGCAACAGTCTTGAAGACCTGCAAGAAGATATTTATGTCTTCATCTATAACTGCAGGGGCATAGGCTTTACGTTTGTCGGTAGTCAACGATATCAAATTTAACAGCAGAAGGCAAGATACGGAAGAAAAAGTATATTTTCAGTTGATCAAACCGCTTATATATATATATATATATATATATATATATATATATATATATATATATATATATATATATATATATATAGGCCGGATTCAGGAGAAACAAATCATGTATTGATCAAATCGCCACTCTACGGATCATCATTGAACAAAGCTTGGAATGGCAGTCACCTCTCTATCTCAACTTCATCGACTTTGAAAAGGCCTTCGACAGCGTCGATCGAGAGGTGATTTGGCAACTACTTCGCTACTACGGGGTCCCATCGACAATTATACATCTCATCCAACAGTTATACGACAATGCTGTATGCCAAGTAATCCACAACGGGAAACATACGGAGGCCTTCGAAGTGAGGACGGGAGTGAGGCAAGGCTGTCTACTATCACCAATGATCTTCCTGATTGCAATTGATTGGATAATGCGACAGAAAACGGCAACCAACGAGGGAACAGGCATAAAATGGACTGACAAAAAAGACTTGGAGGATCTGGATTTCGCCGATGATATATGTCTGATTTCCCATAAACTGGAAGATATGCAAGTGAAAAGTAACAAGTTGGCAGAAGAAGCATCAAAGATAAGACTTCACGTGAACATAGATAAAACAGAGATGATGAAGATTCCTAGCCAACAGCAACAACAACAACAGACAGCAATCAGCATAAGTGGGAAGAACCTGAAAGAAACAACCTCCTTCACCTACCTGGGAAGCATCGTCTCAACTACAGGCCGACGGAACTGACGAGGACATCAAAGCCAGAATCGGTAAAGCAAGACAAGCTTTCATTACTCTCAAATCTGTGTGGAGGTCAACAGCACTCAGCATCAAAAATAAGATCCAGATTTTCAACTCCAATGTGAAGTCAGTGCTACTATACGGATCAGAGACTTGGTGAGTCATAAAGAGCATCTCAAACAAACTTCAAACCTTCATTAACAGCTGTCTCCGCTCAATACTCAAGATCAGATGGCCAGAAAAGATCAGCAACAGGGATCTCTGGGAGCGAACCAATCAGGAGCCGATTGTGAAACAAATAGGCAGAAAGAAATGGAGATGGATTGGCCATACGCTGAGGAAACCATCAAGTGACATCACTAGACAAGCCCTCGAGTGGAACCCGAAAGGGAGGCGGCGAGTTGGTCGTCAGTGCAAGGGTGACTTGGAGGAGGTCATGCGAGGAGGAGATGAAAGCATGTGGACAGACCTGGAGCAGGGTGAAAAAGTTGGCAGGAAACCGAAGGCAATGGAGGGGCGCAGCTGAAGCCCTATGTTCCTCTAGGAACTAAAGGATACAATAATAATAATAATAATAATATATATATATATATGTACATATATATATATATATAATTCTGTTGCTAATGTATTATTTAATTATGGGAATAGTATTCATACCTTAACATGAACAAATACAATAATTCTTCCTGTGAGAATAATATTCTGTTGTGACCCATTATCTGTATTACACCACCACACTATTAAGCGGTAGTAAGATATCAGAAATGCAAAATTACCTCAACACTGTCGTTAGGCTGCTACAAACTGCAAAACTTTCTCAGGTCAAACTAAGTATTGCACAAAAAATTAGTTAACTAAAAAGCGACCATAAGAAATGCTTGAGAATAAAATAGAATATCGGTAACAAGATGAGATCAACATTGCGTCAGTAAGAACCAAACAAGTTTCCCGCTGACAGTCTAGGATGATCAAATAATCCCTATGGCATGACATTGAATTCACTCAAACAAAGTCGTAATCGTGAAACAATATACGTCATCCTCAATGGTCCACCGTCATCATCTAACAGTAAAGTGAAACAGTAAGAATAGGAATCAACCACCAACAAAGATCAATAATAAGGATTAAGTCAAGGAAGACATTTGTCGTTAATACTGAATTTGATGATTTGTCAATTTATAACTCCTGTTATAAGTTTTAAAAGTTGATCGGTATTGAATTGTGCTGGTTGTATAGAATTCATTAGATTGGAGGATAAATATCTCTGGTGTAGTTTTGTTCTTTCAGCTGGGTGATTTATCAGTTGGGAGGCCATTCGTCGATCTCCTAAACGACACTTTCAGCGCTTCCTTTAACTTCGTAGATAATATTTATACCTACATTTATTCATTCCTTTGCGTTTCTAGTGCACTTTTGAAGTTACAGTAGCAATGGTGTCGCTTTTTACGAAGTGGAATTGCTAGGCTGATATGTAACCTTCCCTCTTCTACCGGCTTGCTCTTCGTCGTTATGCCTGTGAGTGAAACCTGGCCATTGAGAGTGGAAGACGTGAAAAGACTAGCTGTCTTTGATCATAGGAACCTGCGTTCTATCTCCCGTATTAGGTGGTATAATAAGGTGAGTAATATTGAGGTTGGGCGTCGAGTGATAGGTAGGTGGGAGAGAAAATCAATAGACGAGGCTGTGATATTACATAGATTGAGATGGTTAGGACACGTGTTACTTATGACTAGACATCGCCTTCCTCGACAACAGGTAATGTTGACTGACATAAAATGGATCAGGTTAGAAAAGAGCTAGTGATAGTGGTGGTCAAATCAAAACATGGCTTCATCAGTCAATGAAATCCACAACAATTAGTTTAAGCCAATCACGTAGGAAAGTGTAGACTTCCTGACTGGTTGGGGTCCTCGGAACGGTAAACACCAATGGTTGGAGACAATTGGTGCGTAATATGGCTCAAATTCGTTCTCAGTGGTGCAGATGCATACACTCCTTGTGACTTGTAACATCCAATAAAACTATTCTTCGATATCACTATTCTTTTTGCCTCATATCTCTGTTTATTACCTCTATTTTGCATTTATTTTTACTTTCTTCTCTTGTTTTATAAGCTGAGTGATGTGGCGACTCGATGTGCACTTTTGAAGTTACAGTAGCAATGGTGTCGCTTTTTACGAAGTGGAATTGCTAGGCTGATATGTAACCTTCCCTCTTCTACCGGCTTGCTCTTCGTTGAGGAGGCCATCAAATGACGTCGCACGCCGGGTCATCGCTTGAGTGAACTCCAAGTGGGAAGCGACGAGTGGGTCGTCCTAGAGTAGCATGGAGGAGATCTTGTGGAGAAGAGATAAGGGATTATGGTCAATCGTGGATCCAGCTAAAGAAGATGTCAGATGTATGTTTGAAGCCCTATGTTCCACTCAGACCCTAAGAGAGTAACAATAATCCGTTAGTAGACTGAGTGAGGTTTATGCGTGTGTCAGATTGGAATCGAACCCCGGCCACTTGCGTTGTTGATAAACATTCTACCACCCATCCACCGACACAACTGCTATCGACTTTTAATTAGTTAAGTAAGGCGAAAAAATTGTTTTCCTTTCACAATTATGATCTTAAAATGTGTTGAGATGAATTTACTACTGATAAACTGAACAGACAATTCACATAGTCATGAAAATAGACCTAACAGTGAAAAATTTTCAACTGTTGTACAATCGTATTCATATTCAATACAGAATTCATTAAGCCGGTTACGTACCGGTACTTATCTTCTAGAAAATACTTTGCATAATCTCAAACATAATCAAAAAGGGAATGCGCAAATAGGAATCCTTAAACGGAAGTTAAAACTACGTAATAAGTACGTATAAACAGGTTCAAAAAGCAGTGGAATCCTGAAATTTCATCAGATGTTTGGAAGTAATCGACAGGAAGCCTTAGACCTAGGTTTCGTGCTAGTTGGCACTTACCAGTCAGCAAGGCGTATCTGCAACCTTAAAGGAATTCATGTCCGTTCTGAGATTTGGACCTGCGTCACCCAGTGCTGCAATCAGTCAGTTAGAGTGCCAAGTAGCACGAAACCCAGGTTCAGGGCTTCTTGCCGATTGCCTCCAACTATCTAATATCATCAAATCAATGTGCACCGTTATGGCAAACTATCAGAATGGTGGCCAAACTGCAATCCTCACTGATAGAATTCAGTCTGCACCATACATAGGACTAGACACATTAGACTAGTTACTGACTGATGTCCAATCACAGTACTTAAAACGTTATTAATAAAAAATAATCAGAATTAGAGAAACAAGCCAAATATCAAAAGACAAAATAATATAAATTCATTATAATAAAGATTTTTGTATTTCCCAATGAATGAAAAAGAAAACGATATTGTT
Organism: Trichobilharzia regenti; assembly: GCA_944472135.2. Lineage (NCBI taxonomy): Eukaryota > Metazoa > Platyhelminthes > Trematoda > Strigeidida > Schistosomatidae > Trichobilharzia > Trichobilharzia regenti. The sequence continues at coordinate 63,667,594 of OX235265.1, read as the reverse complement.
TTTACTGAACTTTCACTATTTAATGCTAATAACTTTACCAAAGTATTATGTTAGGTGGTGACGGTAGACCACTGAGGATGACGTGTTGTTTCACGATTACGACTTCATTTGAGTGAATTCACTATTATGTCGTAGGGATTATTTGATTTTAAACTGTCAGTGGAAAAATTATTCGGTGTGTTTTCTTCTTATTGACGCAATTTTGATCACATCTTGTTACTCATATTAAATTTTAAAATGAAACAACATTATATCAAGAATGTAAGAATAAGAATAAATAAGAATGAAAATTCGATCACGACTCTCCAGAATACAGGATCTAGAATTTTCCTAATAAACAAATTGAACTTTCTTAATATACTTTCACTGATTCTATTTAATGACAAAAAAATTCCTAAAACAGTCGTCTAAGAAAGATCTCACCGAACAAACAGAACTAAAACTGACACAGACTTTGGTGTAAATGAAAGGTGAATCAGTAAACTCGTACAAATTTATATGAACGAGATTCTCCATATGGTTGTAAATTACTAAGTACATAAGCAAGATGACCCACTTCACCTAATATTAGATGTGAAAAATTCCTCGTACCGCTCAACGGAGAAGTGACTGTTAGGTATTTTAGGACAGGTGAAGGAAAAGCTGTCTAGGTAAAACCTCTAGGATACATTTGATTTTGTCGATTGATTTTAGGTTGTCATCCTGCAGACAAAAGAATGACGGCCTTCATAAATATCATCTATCTCCCTCTTTCTCTTCACCGAGATATGCCGCTGACAGAAACTGTCTGATTTTTATGTGACTTTATTCTTACAACTTCAGAGATCATACCCACGGGATACTAATACAATGCTTAGGGAGTGCGGTAAAATGCATTCAATGCTGTTGAATTATTCTGTCTCTTCAAAACCTCCTCGATTTGGTTTCCGGTAGTTAAAGATAAACTAACTAACTTCGCCTCTTTTATGTGTATCTATCAATTTGACGGCTTCTGTGGGACCAGTTACATAGGACGTAGTACAATTAGGCGTGTTTATCATCGAATTTTCTAACACCATCCCGAGTGCTTAAGTAAGAGAGAAACAAAGTCCATTCATAGTTCTATACTATTTCATCTCGTAGATACCGTACTCAAAATTGGTGTAAACAAGGCCTTCAAATTCACCTACCGTATACCAACTAATCCTAATTTTACCTCAAGAGTTCGCCTATTACATATTGCTGAGGCTGTTAGAATCTGCACTAAGAAGCCTAATCTATGTATCCGAAAGAAGAAGTTGGTTCAGACACTTTCCTAACCCTGCTGGCCACCAAGGTTTTAATGATCCTTAATTTGTTGTGGACATTTCTCCTATTATATTTGATATTCTCTTTACGATTACATTTTGATGCTTATTATACCTTATGCATCTTTCTTAAACTGCAATTTCATTGACCTAAGCAAATCGATAGTATTTAAATAAAACGCCAGTATTGATAATGACGACTATTCTAGAATATTCTGTATATATGTATGTATAGAGAGAGAGAGAGAGTTCGAAGAGGAAATTATCGAAGAGAATATCCTTTTCTCGAATTCTTTTTCGGTTTCTAAATTTCTGAATGAATAACTTCGCCATACTAATTATTTATTCATAAATTCCATCTATATGAGTATATCCATTCATTGCTTTGAGTACCACAACAAGAATACCCTTTATCGATCTTTGAATCTCTGTCTAAATTTTTTTTGAAATATTATCCCAGTTAAACTAATGTCTTCACTGGTCTGCCTAAATTGATGTGAACAAATGTTCGTTATGTTTTTCAACGGATAGTTTTTGTGATCACTGATGATAAGATGACGCGAACGTCCGCTTTATTCACCACATGACACTTTCCATAGTTCATAGAATCGATTTTACAGATGATGTTGGTTCTGTTTCCTTTCGTGATTAGTTCTTTCAGTTAACAGCACAGTGTGTAGGGTAGATAGAAACTGTGTGCCACATATCCTATGGTGCTTTAATAGTCTAGCCGTAATCTCCAAAACATTCTTAATCTTATCTAGATGGCTTAGTATTTATTCTCCTTGAGTGTATAGAAACAAAGGAAAGAATTGCACAGATACTACTCAGAAGTGTACCAGATGGGATTTTCTGACATATAATTTGTCACTATTTTTTTTTTGAAAAAATTTCATCTTTCACAAATCTATCATTAATCAAAGCATTGTATGAATGTTGATCAAGGAACACTGAATGTCACCACATCAATTTAGACTAATCATTCTCTACCTTTTTGAACATGCTGTATACCTTATACTGGATTCTTCAACTGATGACATCCAAATGTTTCAGCTGGTTACTTGTTACACCCTTCTTTTGATAAGTTTTCTTTACCAATGTTTAATCTTTGACAGGGGTTTATGATAAATCCAAAAAAATTGAGAATACGCACTTGTCAAATATATAAGAATATATAATATGACTAGTACACTGGAATATGTTGACAAAAAAGAATCCCCGTTTAGCTTCTTCGTTTGTATATCAGTCTATGCTGTTGTTAGATTCTTCTCTTTCCTGAACACGGAAATGCTAAAGAGTACACACACACACACAAAAGAAAAGAATTCAGTCACTTAAGATGGGTAAATGTGAATAGTAACATTGTGAATTTGTTCTGTTTCTTTTTTCAAGTGAGATTGCCTAGAACTGATGACAAAACGCCATAGTATAACTTAGAAAACCCACCCTCCTCCCTGCTCCCTCCCTTTCTCTCTTTTCCGTATTATGATGTGTATACAGATTTGGCTTTGTCACATACATACTGCTGTCTTTCTCACTTGTCAGAGATTCATTCGTCTTCCTTTTTTTTCGTGTACTTTATATGCCTTGTTATCTACGTCATCAGAATAGATTGTATTTGTCTAAATTTGTTTACTTGGTGACTTAGAAAAAAAGTTGTTTGGTAGAAATTAAAAAAAATTAAGGATTACTATCATACTTTGGAGATTAATGAAAGTTGGATATTGCCTAAAGAATGCCTCTTTATTATTATTGTTATTATTACTATTAATATTTCCTTTAATTCCTGGAGGAAAAAAGGGCTTCAATTGCACGTCTCCATTCCCTTCGGTTCTCTGATAGAGTTGTCATCTGGCTCCAGATCTGCCTACATGCTTTCATCTCCTCTTCACATGACCTCCTCCAAGTCACCCTCGCACTGACGACCAACTCACCGCTTCTCTTTCGGGTTCCACTCGAGCAATGGCTTGTCTAGCGATGTCACTTGGTGGTTTCCTCAGTGTATGGCCAGCCAATCCACCTTCATTTCTTCCTGCCTATTTGTTTCACAATCGGTTCCTCCTGGATTGGTTCGCCCATTGCCAGAGATCCCTGTTGCTGATCATTTCCGGTCGGCCATCTGATCTTGAGCAAACTATTGAGCGAAGACGGCTGTTGATGAAGGTCTTCAGTTTGTTTGAGGTACTTTTTTATGACGCGCAGTGCAAGTCTCTGACCCGTATAGTAGCACTGACTTTACATTGGCATTGAAAATCCGGATGTTATTTTTGATTCTGAGTGCTGTTGACCTCCACACAGACTTAAGAGTAATGAAAGCTTTTCTTGATTTCCCGATCTTTGCTTTGATATCCTCTTCAGTTCCGTCCGCCTGTAGCTGAAATGATGCTTACCAGGTAGGCAAAGGAATTCCTCTTTAATTTGTATTATTAGTTTGACAGCATGTTTTGATGTATGAGCATCTTTGTAGTACCTACACAGTAAGACGGGGTTTATGTTTGGCTGTTCTCTTCTTCAAAATACATTTATGCAGCTTTTTGGAGATAATTTTCATGAATTTTGCGCCACATAGAAACACTGATTTGACATTAATATTTAAAATCAGAAACTTGCTCCTCTATGCTGAATGCAGAATACATTAACACTGATTCCAGACTTTTTGAAGGTCTGTCTTGCTTTTCGAGTCCTGCCTTTAACATCTCCATCCGTGCCACTTGTAGCTGAAAACGATGTTGCCTAGATAAGGCAAAGATGTGACTTCCTTTAATTTTCTCTTGTTGATAGTGACTGACGCTTATTGTTGTTGGCTGGGGGGGGGTATATTCATCACCTCTGTCTTTTCCGTGTTCTCTCGATATCCTATCTTCATTGTCAGCCTCTGATGCCATGGCCTATAGAACTTCGAATTTGTGCGACAATCGACATAAAGATGAGGAGTGAGACGGAGGCGGATTGGACACACTGCTGAGTGATGTCATGAAGCAGACCTTAGACTGGAATCCGAATGTGAAACGACGAGTTGAGTTTTTATCCGAGGATGATGTTGATGAAATCATGTTAACAAAAGATGAAACTTAATGAAATTTCGTGAAGTTAGCTATAAAAGACTTCAAACAGCTGGAAATAGATCGTGAAGTGACAAAGACTAGAGAACTATTGAAAACGAGAAAGTTCTATACAGCTGTCTCGTCCTAGATTACGACTCCTCATTAGTTTGCACCTTCGATCTCATCTGTAATTGGTGATTCATTTAACCGTTGTCATTTCGTGATATGACTTGAAATCTGTTAAATCTCTGAAAATCAAAGCATAAAAACTTGTAAAATCTGACATGAACCAGGTAGATGACGTCAGTTATTATGAAAAAGAAGGATGTAATATACAGTTAGGAGGAATCAATGTGTTCTGTGTACTTCTCATTTTATTATGTGAAAATTCAGTAGACTGATTTTTTCGTTTTTCTCTTCGAAGATGAGTATTTTGAACGTCTGAATAAGTCGCCAGTGAAGCAGATTATATTCACTATTTAGCTGAATCACTGACAGACAGAAAAGAATCTAACTACAGCATAGACTGATATACAAACGAAGAAGCTAAACGGGGATTTTTTTGTCAATATATTCCAGTGTACTAGTCATATTATATATTCTTATATATTTGACAAGTGCGTATTCTCAATTTTTTTGGATTTATCATAAACCCCTGTCAAAGATTAAACATTGGTAAAGAAAACTTATCAAAAGAAGGGTGTAACAAGTAACCAGCTGAAACATTTGGATGTCATCAGTTGAAGAATCCAGTATAAGGTATACAGCATGTTCAAAAAGGTAGAGAATGATTAGTCTAAATTGATGTGGTGACATTCAGTGTTCCTTGATCAACATTCATACAATGCTTTGATTAATGATAGATTTGTGAAAGATGAAATTTTTTCAAAAAAAAAATAGTGACAAATTATATGTCAGAAAATCCCATCTGGTACACTTCTGAGTAGTATCTGTGCAATTCTTTCCTTTGTTTCTATACACTCAAGGAGAATAAATAATAAGCCATCTAAATAAGATTAAGAATGTTTTGGAGATTACGGCTAGACTATTAAAGCACCATAGGATATGTGGCACACAGTTTCTATCTACCCTACACACTGTGCTGTTAACTGAAAGAACTAATCACGAAAGGAAACAGAACCAACATCATCTGTAAAATCGATTCTATGAACTATGGAAAGTGTCATGTGGTGAATAAAGTGGACGTTCGCGTCATCTTATCATCAGTGAGCACAAAAACTATCCGTTGAAAAACATAACGAACATTTGTTCACATCAATTTAGGTAGACCAGTGAAGACATTAATTTAACTGGGATAATATTTCAAAAAAAAAATTTAGACAGAGATTCGAAGATCGATAAAGGGTATTCTTGTTGTGGTACTCAAAGCAATGAATGGATATACTCATATAGATGGAATTTATGAATAAATAATTAGTATGGCGAAGTTATTCATTCAGAAATTTAGAAACCAAAAAAAAAATTCGAGAAAAGGATATTCTCTTCGATAATTTCCCCTTCGAACTCTCTCTCTCTCTCTCTATACATACATATATACAGAATATTCTAGAATAGTCGTCATTATCAATACTGGCGTTTTATTTAAATACTATCGATTTGCTTAGGTCAATGAAATTGCAGTTTAAGAAAGACGCATACGGTATAATAAGCATCAAAATGTAATAGTAAAGAGAATATCAAATAAAATAGGGGAAATATCTACAACAAATTAAGGATCATTAAAACCTTGGTGGCCAGCAGGGTTAGGAAAGTGTCTGAACCAACTTCTACTTTTGGATACATAGATTAGGCTTCTTAGTGCAGATTCTAACAGCCTCAGCAATATGTAATAGGCGAACTCTTGAGGTAAAATTAGGATTAGTTGGTATACGGTAGGTGAATTTGAAGGCCTTGTTCACACCAATTTTGAGTACGGTATCTACGAGATGAAATAGTATAGAACTATGAATGGACTTTGTTTCTCTCTTACTTAAGCACTCGGGATGGTGTTAGGAAATTCGATGATAAACACGCCTAATTGTACTACGTCCTATGTAACTGGTCCCACAGAAGCCGTCAAATTGATAGATACACATACAAGAGGCGAAGTTAGTTAGTTTATCTTTAACTACCGGAAACGAAATCGAGGAGGTTTTGAAGAGACAGAATAATTCCACAGCATTGAACACATTTTACCGCATTCCTTAGGCATTGCATTAGTATCTCATCGGTATGATCTTTGAAGTTGTTAGAATAAAGTCACATAAAAATCAGACAGTTTCTGTCAGCGACATATCTCGGTGAAGAGAAAGAGGGAGATAGGTGATATCAATGAAGGCCGTCATTCCTTTGTCTGCAGGATGACAACGTAAAATCAATCGACAAAATCAAATGTATCCTAGAGGTTTTACCTAGACAGCTTTCTCTTCATCTCTCTTAAAATTCCTAACAGTCACTTCTCCGTTGAGCGGTGTGGAGAATTTTTCATATCTAATATTAGGTGAAGTGGGTCATCTTGCTTATGTACTTAGTAATTTAGAACCATATGGAGAATGTCGTTCATATAAATTTGTACCAGTTTGTTGATTCACCTTTCATTTTCTCCTCAATCTTTGTCAGTTGTAGTTCTGTTTGTTCGGTGAGATCTTTCTTAGACGACTTTTTTAGGAATTTTTGTCATTAAATAGAATCAGTGAAAGTATGTTAAGAAAGTTTAATTTGTTTTTAGAAGAAAAATTCTAGATCCTGTATTCTGGGAGTCGTGATCGAATTTTCATTCTTATTTATTTCTTTCAACTAATTTGTGTGTTCTTTGAACCCAAAGTGATGAAAGCACAAAACTAGATGTGACGAATTCTCCATATCAATCAACGATGAAGTGGTGAGTAGGTATTTTTGGACTTGCGAAAGAAAAGCTGTCAAGATCCAATCTACGGAATACATTTGATTTTGTCGATTCCATTCGGAATGTCACTCTGGAGACAAAATAATTGTGTCCTTAAATGTCATCTGTCTCTTCACCAGTTTAGGAAGGAATCACATGAAGGTCAAATATCGAATTAATGACATGATCATTGTCAATAGAAGTGAACAGAATCATAAAGAAACCTACAGGGATAACCAATCACAGTTAAAATCAACAGGAGAGATAAATAATAATCCATCTATAAAGAATTCCGAAGTTCGCTTCACATAGAATTTACCGCTGAAGGTGTTGTCAAAAGGGATGCAGGGGAATTTCACAATTACACCATCCTAAGTGACTGACTAATTTCAACATAGAACTTTTCACAGATGTGCAACAATTCGAGTTGCCACATCACTCAGCTTATAAAACAAGAGAAGAAAGTAAAAATAAATGCAAAATAGAGGTAATAAACAGAGATATGAGGCAAAAAGAATAGTGATATCGAAGAATAGTTTTATTGGATGTTACAAGTCACAAGGAGTGTATGCATCTGCACCACTGAGAACGAATTTGAGCCATATTACGCACCAATTGTCTCCAACCATTGGTGTTTACCGTCCCGAGGACCCTAACCAGTAAGGAAGTCTACACTTTCCTACGTGATTGGCTTAAACTATTTGTTGTGGATTTCATTGGCTGATGAAGCCATGTTTTGATTTGACCACCATTATCACTAGCTCTTTTCTAACCTGATCCATTTTATGTCAGTCAACATTGCCTGTTGTCGAGGAAGGCGATGTCTAGTCATAAGTAACACATGTCCTAACCATCTCAATCTATGTAATATCACAGCCTCGTCTATTGATTTTCTCTCCCACCTACCTATCACTCGACGCCCAACCTCAATATTACTCAACTTATTATACCACCTAATACGGGAGATAGAACGCAGGTTCCTATGATCAAAGACGGCTAGTCTTTTCACGTCATCCACTCTCAATGGCCAGGTTTCACTCACAGGCATAAAGGAGGACGGAGAGGACTGCTGAGCAGTGCACATGATTCTTGGTCGATAGCTGGATATCACATCTACTAAGCCAGAGATGGCGTAAACTGGCATATGCAAAACAAGCCTTCTGTATCCGAGATGATATTTCGTTAGCAATCAACCCGTTGGCACTGACTGATGCAACTACCCGGATAAGTGAAGTGGTCAACGTGCTTTACCACTTCACTCCCTATTTCTAAACTAGGAGTCAATGTAGTCCAGTCCTATAGCATCACCTTACATTTAGCGGGAGCGAATCGCACGCTAAACATTCAAAGACTTTTGCTCCTCAAGGTGTTTAGAAGACTCTGCATTATGTCAGCATCGACACCTAGAAGTACTATATCATCTGCACATTCTAAGTCAACGAAATTATTCCCTGGTAGTAACAAGTCAATCCCTGAGTCTCTGAAGTCAGCAGTTTAGAGATAATCCCATTAGTACATCTACGATTAAATTAAATAGAAATGGAGACAGTGGGATGGCATCCCTGACGGATACCACTAGTTGTTACCACCACCTCAGATGACAACTCGCCATAAGCTCTTATTTGTCTGCATAAGTTCAAAATCCAGCACAGACAACACAACAATACTACTAGTAGTAAGCAAAATGTTAATCTGTTTCTTAAACAACTCATCAACAAATCACGCCCTAATTTATAAATGTTTAATTATGATCGTCATCTGTCAAAATGATTCTCAGATAGATATATCTAAGGTGTATAAAACAAATTCAAACTTTTTGTTTATCATTTCACGATAACGCGTGAAAAAAAAAGTCTGTTTACTCTGCTGACACCTGAGCACAAACGCACAAACACGCACGCACGCACACACACACACTTACGCATACATCAGTAAGTAGTAGGTAAACAAAGAGCTCATAAAAGAGAAAAGAGAAAGAGTTCATATCAAAACGGCGAGGAAGGGGTTGGGGTGCGGGTGAAAGTAGTTTTATTATGAAAATTTCTGTCTTTTTTTTTTAAATAAACAAAATTTTATACTCATTTATGCATGATGCTCATATTTTTTTGATTGTTAATATCAATGGCTTATAAAAATCCACACACCTTATTCTTTATTATCATTATTATTATTATTATTCGTAAAGAATAATAATAAACTGGCAGATGAAATAAGCCATATAAAAAAAATTTTGAAAGGCAAGTGAAGGTAGGTGAAAAAAAAAGGAAAGTGGCAAGAATAACAACAAATAAAGCCAAAATATAATAAACAAACAAACAAAAAAGGGATCCTCACAGAAAATCACTTTTAAAAGATAAGAAAACGTCAGTAAGGAAATCAATGAACCAAACAGTTTTCTTATCCTGGAACTTAATTAGTTGTGGGTTTAAAAGACTAACAGAGGCTGTGAGTTGATTAACATTCACATACTTCAGTGTTAGTAGTTTTTGAAACAATATTTATATGTTGTACAGGTTCAAGTATCAGTGAAATTACCGGCATAACAATCGGGCAAATATAGCCAACTGATGAGGGAAGAGCAGAACAACACTAACCTACAAGATTCCCCTGTTAACCACTGGCAAAAGGATAGTAAATAGGCTTGACATTATATAGTCATTATTCCTTTGGGTTCCAAGTGGAACATAGGGCTTCAACAAGACGTCTACATATCTTTATGTCCCTTGAAATCCTCTTTAATCGTCTGCACGATTACCTATAAGTTCTCATCTCCTCTTTACACGATTACCCCCATGTAATCCTCGGACCGATTCCCATTTCTTCATTTCCCATTCGGATTTCACATGTTAGCCTACTTCAAGTGTGATTTCACTCAGAGATCTCCTCAGACTACGTCTATTCTATCTTTATTTTCCCCGGCATATTTGTGGGGGAATAAGTTCTTGGTTGATTTGCTGGCAGAGTTCCTTCCTGCCAGTTCTTTCTGGCCGGCAATCTGATCTTCATTGTGGAGCCCTCGAAGGAAGCTGTTGACAGAGACTTCAGTAACTCCATTATGGATAAGATTTTATTTTGATAAGTCACACAGTGTTGTACAGTTATATTATATGTATATTTATATATCAGTTAATATAACTGAACAACACTGTGTGATTTATCAAAATAAAATCTTATCCATAATGGAGTTATACTCTACCACAGTGCCCAAGTTTTATACCTATATCAGAGACTTCAGTAGCCTGTCGGAAATGCTTTTGGTGACACGTCGTCTCTGAACAATACAGAAGCAATGATTTTACTTCCTCATCACGTTCTACAGTTACATATACTGAACAAAAAGTTGATTTGTTAACAAAGCACTGTAGGTCAGCTGCCGTATTCCGATTAATCTCAATTTCGCGGAATCCATCTGAAGAAGCAGAACTTTAGCGTTCAGAAAAATTCCGTATAGCCGAGTTGTTTATCATGGCCATGATTACTTAGCTGTAAAAATCTGACTATTTCCACTACTTCCTAAGACATTTACAAGTTATTGTGGTTTCAATCATTTCAAATTGTTGGCTAAATTTTCATCTGATTCTACCTGATATTTAGTTTAATATTTTTATGTATATTATCACTTAAACCTACTTTCGAACTGTAATCTATTGATTAAAACACATCAGTATTTTAAAAAAATCAGAGTTACCGATAACAATTACTCTTGAAGTATTATCCATATACATATAACTGTACAGCCAGATGAGGAAGAATATCCTTTGTTCAGTCATTTTGTCTGATAAACGTTTCAATGGGGATTTCTGCAACCATCGAGGATTGATGTCACTTTTCATATTTCCCACTCCTTGTAAAACCTGAACTCTCATTGTTTGCTGAATCTTTCAAAGTACTAGTGCATTCGGAGTTTTTCAAGGTCAGTTTATTCAACATCGCTGTAGCGCTTTATATATATATATATATATTTCTTTCCGTGTCTCGCCTTCTATTGTTACATTTGATGTCCCTGCCTGGCGACAAATGGAAAGCCTGTGCCCTACAGTTTTCACTGGAGACATAAAGATCTTCTTGCAGGTCTTCGAGACTGTTGCGAAGCTGAATGGCGTTCAAGATCCGTCAGCGAAAAGGCTTTCACTTGGAATCCTGCTGAGAGGTCGGGCAAAGACAGCGTATGATAATGTGAGGCGAAACACCGGCGAGTACGCGCCAGGGCACACAAACTGCTTTGAAAGTAAGAAGGAACATACACGGTCACCGTGAGACGGGGTCACGTATATGCCATCAGAAGTCCAAACAAAGACAGGCGGGTGAACTTCAACGAGCTCCCGAAATGGATACAGTAAGACAATCAAACAAAGACGCCAGAACCAAGGAGACCGGACCAACTTCAGTGCAAAGTATTTGATGGAGTGACGAGTACGGTGGTGCGATACAGACAATATGTTCCAACAGAATATTATTCTCACAGTAGGAATCATTGTATTTGTTCGTGTCAACGTCTGAATACTGTACTCACAGTTCAATACTTCATTAGCAACAGAATACTATGCATATATTCGAACATTCTATTTTTATAGCTGTTTGATCACTTGCAAATATACCTTGGCTTTCATGTCTTGCTTTCTGCTGTTACAATAGTAGTAATAACAACAATAATAATGACAATGACTAATAATAAAAATTTAAGAGAAAATCATAGCTGAATACAATTAAAACAAAGTATTATTTTACTGAATGCAGTGGAAAATCCTTCCCGAACGATATAATTACAATACTGATACTTATTTGAATTTTTCAGCTGACTTTGCAATTATTTTCCGTTTTCTCCTAGACTGTATAGCATTGCTGTGACATTTGCATATTACATCTTAACTTGATCCTTCCTTATTATTTTTGTCTCGGCTTAATTTAATGCTTTTCTCTTCATGGTTGTTCGATAAGCTAATGTGTTGTTGTACGATGTGCATTTGTTTGAGTGAATGAAGGTCATTCTAACGCTGGAATGTCTTTGGAAAATGTTAGTATATGGTTCTTGTTGACAAAGTTTCCATCCCACCTTTTTAGGAATACTGTACTTGATTCTAAGTACTCGTTTTGTATTTAGACTGGACTGTATAGCTGATTAACGGAACAGTTGAGACAATTTTGAGTATACGGTTTAGTTATTGTTTAATAGGACCACAAGTTTATTGAAGAATAATCACCTCTTCCCTGTCTTCGGAGAGTTTCATGACTGCGTGGGTCTCAAGGATGTTTTGTCAACGATACGGTAGGACACAGACAGCATCAAGTCGGTTTTGGTTGTAACAGAGTTGACTGATAAAGTTTCACTTGTAGAATTTCGCGCAAAAGTGCAGCAGTTCAGGTTGCCGCATTTCATTGGTACGCAGAGGTAGAGGGAAAAAAGTGAAAGAACTACAATGAACGGAAATGTACAAGAATCGAAGCTGCACATGGAGCATAATGACAATTTGATGGATGTAAGAAATCACAGAGTCAGTGGAAACATTTGCACCACTTAGAATGATTTTAGGTCATATCCCCAACAGTTTGAACTCCTAAGGACCTCAGCCACGTAGTCTACACTACTCAACGTAGCTACAACTAGCAGTCAGAAACTTCACTGATTAATCTCAGGTTCTCACGTGACCACCTGTCAACTCTTTTCGAAATTAATCAAATGTCAGTTGACATTGGCGATCCAGGTAGACGAATGGTTGGAATGTGCAGCATACGACCTAACCATCTCAACCAATCAAGCAAATTAGTAATCTGTAGTATATCAGATGGTGTAATGCTGTTTGTCCTAAAACACAAACTGATCCCCTAGGATATTTTTCCATCTTCTCCGAGATAGGTGCACCGGTGGTTTCAAACCCAATCAAAAATGTGTGAGAGAATATTTTTCTACTCCAGGAAATAATTGAATGGCTGAAACAATAAGAATTAGATAAAATATGACACATTGCATTAGATAGAAAGTCAGGTAGCCCAGTGATTGAAGCAGGCCGCCATCACTAATGGTAACATAGACTGGTGCATGTCGAACTAACTTTAGCTGTACAGCTGAAAATTTCATACCACACGCCCCACTAGTACCTACGTAATTATAATAATATCTTCCTTCTGGACAGTATTTATAAAATGTACAGAATTTTCACAGGAGTTTATTGCACGATATTTTCCCTTCATGCAATATATCCTGTGACACAACGGTCTCTGTGATATATCTACTTTGTCTCCTTCAATAAATCCACGATTTCTGGTTGAAAGCGAACTGGAAGATGTTCAGAAGTACAATATGAGATCCAGGGACATAACTGAAGAACAGTTATCTCATGTCTTGGAACACATTGCCAACCACAATCATGCCATCCGTCAAGTTTAACAGGAACTTGCGAATCAAAAGTTTTTAAACATTTTAAATACATACAAGGGTAGATAATAGCATTAGATTTGATATATTAATCGAATAAAACAAACCGAACAAGAGAAAATATATGCAATAGAGAGATGGAAGATTTTGGTAGCCAAAATTTTAGATAGGCAGATAATTAGGCTTAATATATAACAACTAGTTCTATTCGCATTCCGTGTACGGCATAAATGATATCAGATGACCCGAGGTAAAAAGTTTCTTTTTTAAATGTTCTTATGTAGTTACAACACGTTTACAGTGACGAGATAGAGAATGCCAGAGTGTGTAAGTCAAAAGTTGCCTGAAGTGACTATGATGAAAGACAATATTTTCAATTAAACAATTCGTTTACTTATACATTAAAAGTAGTATAAATTAAATGTATAAAAATTGATTTTAACTTTGGCTACGGAACACTGAAAATCAGGGAGTACTAGAAAACTCAACTCGTTCAAGTTTCGGATTCTTCACCGCATCGAGGATAGAACCCAAGACCTTCAGGTTGTAACGCAAGCTCGTCGACCATCAAACAATAGGCGGAAGATAATTCTCCTTCAATTATAGTTTCTGCTGAATTCACATAAATAAAGCAACAGCCGGTCAAAGTCATCGGTGAATATCTGTTCCAAAACCAAAAATAGTGGAACCCACTCGTCACGACTATCTACCAGAAACGCAACCAGTAGTCAGTCACTGGTGAGTAGCAGAAGATTAATTTTCAAGTGTTGGTTTGTAGGAATTCGATTGATTTCAATCATGACAGATACATTTAAACCAGGGAGTATTGAACAAGTGTCTCATTCTAGTTTAGAAACACTCCAGTGGTTCTCACAAAGGACATTCATGTTACAAGATTGAATTCATGAGTGTCAATGCTAGTGGATTCCTGGACTCACCCATCAAGTATATTTATACAAATACAATGTTGTATTTTGTAAGGACTACTACACAGAATAAGCAATCTCAATGCAGTGACAATACAGTGTCGTAAGTAAGAGAAATATTACAGTGACAACGTCCTTTTTCTTATTGTCAATAAAGTACTGACAAATTTTGGAGAATGGAACTTCAACTGTCTGTATAATCGCAATTAAAATTATAATTATATTTATTATTACATAAAAAAGAAATCAGATGGAAATATATGGATAAGGAAAAAGGTTCAATCATCACAATAGTGAAGAGGTAGGAACAAGTTTTGGGAAGGCAGAGTATTGTGCTCACCTACACATTTTTGTTTTGTTTAAATTACAGGAGTGATGAATGTATGATGATCAGCCTTTTTATGGAACAGTTTTTCTAAGGGGAACAACTCAGATGAGAGGTATGTATATACATTGAGAAAGAAAGTAAAATGTGATATGACTATGGGCTTAATGATGCGTGCAGAAAAGAGACAAAATAAAGTAGGGATTAAAAAGACAAAAAAAAACAACTCATGATGAAAGACTTTTCACAAAATAAAAGGTAATGAAAATGAATATCACCTTAATGGCTGTAAGTCTGTTTTCAAATGTGTTGAGATTTACAGGTGTATTGTTGTGTAAATTATTTAACTAACTTATTATTTAAGGAATTGCAGATAATTCGTGCAGTTGATTTTGTATTTGTAAACTGGATTCAAGGCAATCCTTACGAATTTGTTTGGAAATCGACTCAACCTGTTTCAGAGAATTGAATAAATATAATAAAATAGTTAAAAAATATAATAAAAAAGAAAAGTTTCATCATGAGCTGACAGTAGTTAGAGAACCATTGGAAAACCTGGGAGTACTGGACAGCTGTTTCGTCCTAGTTTGGGACTCTTCATCAGTACGAAACCACCGGGATTCGAACCCAGGACCTTCCTGGTTACAAGGTGAGCTCGTATACCATTCAGCCACCGGAAGGTCCTGGGTTCGAATCCCGGTGGGTGCGTACTGATGAAGAGTCCCAAACTAGGACGAAACAGCTGTCCAGTACTCCCAGGTTTTCCAATGGTTCTCTAACTACTGTCAGTTCATGATGAAATCCTGAAACCAATCAAATTCCTACAAACCAACACTTGAAAAAGAAAAGTCACTGAGAGCTATATCGTGAAAATTTCTATATAAAGAGGCATTTTTTGTGAAATCACTAAATTATTTTCAAAATCCACAGTTCAAGACCATAACGACCATTTTGAAAGGCAAAATATTCAGGTCACACTGCACACTGTGTGATCTACCTAACATCATGATTAGCGGTGAGTAAATTAAGCAATGCAGCATATGCTGATAGCTGATGTGAATTGTTGGGAACTTTCCAAACCAACCAGTAGTGACTAGCGACAAATATCGAAGGATTAGGCGGTTGGTTAACTTATTTAGAGCTAAGCTCGTAAGAGTTGAAGTTGACTGAGAAAGCCAAGTCACTTTTTAAACAGTAAGAATCCTGTTTATCTCTTTGATAAATTGACAATACATATGATCACTAAAGCACAATTGATTATAATGTGTGGTCATTAATTTCCTTAGAATAAAATTGAAACAATGGGTGTTAATTTAACAAACATATGGTTCCTTTTGTTTTTCAGAACTTGACTTACAGCCAGAAGGTCGTAGGTTCGACTCCTGATCTATCTGAATCAGTCTGGTCAACTGGTTGGTATCATTAGCCTTGACTTATTCATATTATTTGTTATTCTTTTGAGTTCCGAGTAGGACACAGGGCTTCAGCAACAACTCTCCACTTTCTTGTGCTGTCCTCTTCAGTTGGATCTCCTCCACGCTACACTAGCTCCTCCATGTCAACGTGAGCGCGATGTCACTCGACGGCCTCTTCATAGTATGCCCCCAACCATCTCTATTTCTTCCTACATATTGTTTCTTGTTACTAATTCTTTCTGGCCATTTGGTCTTCAGCATGGAGCGAAGGCAACTGTTGATGAAGGTCTGAAACCTGTTGGAAATCTTTTTTGTCATACACTAAGTTTCTGACCCCTATAGAAGGATCAATATGACATTGGTGTTGAAAATGTGAATCTTGTTCTTTATGCTGAGTCAGAGTAGATTTCCAAACTGAATTTCAGACTGATAAAGGTGTATCTTGCCTTTCTGATTCTGGCTAGCTTTGAAATCTTCATCCGTTTCGACTACCTGTGGTTGAAATGATGCTTCCTAAGTAACTGAAGGAAGAAACCTCTGTGAAATCTCTCCCACTGATGGTGATTGGTGCTAGTTTATTGTTGTTGATGGTTAGGTGGTTATCTTCACTACCTCCGTCTTCTCTGTGTTCACCTACGGTCCTGTCTTCGCTGCCAGACTCTTCAGCCAGTTTGTTGGGTTTCGCCTGTAAGTCTTCGAGTTTGCGTGACAATAAACATAAATTATCTGCGAAATCCAGATCTTCCAGAGTGTTCTTACCAGTCCTGACTTTTCACTCCCAACGCACAGTCTGACGCATAATCCAGTCCATCAAAATTAAGAATATCATCGGTGGTAATAGGCAGCCAGCTTTTGTATTCATTTGTATTCACTTCGAACGCCTCAGTGAGTTTCCGGTTGTGGATCACACCTGACTAGCCAGATGTTGAATGAGGTTGATAAAGAATTAGGCACTGCACGCCAAAGTATTGAAGCAAACTGCAAATTACTTCTTGGTTAACGCTGTCTGGTGATCTTTTCGACGTCGATGAATCTAAGGTACAGGTTTGACTGCTATTCTATGCTTTGTTCTGTAATTACGATGCATAGAGTTGTACTTAAATCAGTACATGATTTGCTTTTCCTGAATCCACCTTGTTCTGGTCGGTAGGGTGGATTACTGTATCCAGCGCGTCTTTTATTTTTTTTGATTACCGCTTGATTCCACACTGTATTTTTGGTACAGGTATGGAATTTTCAGCGTGGATATCGGTAGCCCAAAATTCACAGGCCGACCATAGATATCAGGTGTGCGTCGGCGTAGGCTCGAACTCCGGACCATGTGCATGGTTGGCGAGGGTCCTAACCACCGGCGCACTAGGATCATGCGACTTAGTATTTTACTTGGCGTCGGCAAGAGTATTATTGCACGCCAGTTCTTGCAGAGGCCTACAATAATTATGTAGCTCATATTATATTGCATCGAAAAATCCATTTCCAGACTAACTGAGTCCAACGTGACTTGAATTTATCTATATATATTTCTTCTATAGCAAATAGTCTATACACAATGAACACAATAGTTAAAAGTATGTAAGCCCCCAGTGTTGTAGAATAGAATTTAATGAAAAGACTTTATTACACACAGAATGAATTAGTAAATCTAATAAGATACTTACAATTGTATGAAACATTAATGTATCTTCATTATCACATTCATACTCTTCAATTGTATCTAAATCTTCTAAAAATCGTAGTGTCAGTGAATCATAATTCTCTCGAACAATTTCTAAAACCTAAGAGGAGACAACAGAAAGAGATAGATGGATGCTTTTTACATGAATTTCATTAGGCTAACAACAACAACAACAACAACCTCAATCTTACTGTGAAGAAGAAAATATCGATGTGGCTCGAAGGCATTGTTTATATTAGGACAAACGCATTATAGGCACATAAATTCGGTCTTTAGGTCTTTATCTGCACACCATTCGCCAATTGATCGAATATCACCATATTCGATAGCTTGTTGGATTCTACACAGTGTTTCTAACGTTCTTCTCAGAGTTCTCTTCTTCAATTGCCTTCAATTGTCTACTGATATACTACTTATATCTGATTATAAGTAGCACTCACCACACTACTTCTTTCTCTCTCACTATCAAGGTAGTTCATCTCTTCACTTCTATCCTTTGCTAATAAGTACTTTATTATTTTAAAGTATCATATGTAACTAAGCATAACACCTAGTGTCGTTCCGAATTAGTGCATTTAGAATAACATAGGATACAAAAAATTGGCGCATAACTAAATGCCTTCTACTGATCACTCATTTATGTATACGGCAACCACGTAAAGCATTTTTAACAGCCTGCCGCAGAACTTCGTCATCAGCTGCCTTCGTTGCCTTCATACTGAAGATCATATGACTGGCAAGAAAGAGATAAGCAACAAGGAACTCTGTGACAAGTAACAATCGCCTAACAAAGATGCAGAAGACTGACTTATTGACTGATTGGTTTAAACATAGAGCTTTGTACAACAACAGTTCAACAGTTTAAGTCACCACACTCAATGTGGCAAACAAAGCAAGAGAAGAAATGCCAAATAGAGACAGTAAACAGAGATATGAAGCAAGAAGAATAGTAATATCGAAGAACAATATAGTTTTATTGGGCATTATAAGTCACAAGAAGTTGATGCATCTACGCCAGCCATTGAGAACGATATTGAGTCATATCACTGTTTGTCTCCAACCATTGGTGTTTACCGTCCCAAGGACGCCAACCAAGAAGTCTACACCTTTCTTCGTGATTGGCTTAAACTAACTCCTGTGGATTTCATTGATTGATGAAGCCATATTTCGTTTTGACCACCACTGGCTCTTTTCCAACCACACCCATCCTATGTCAGTTAACATTGCCTGCTGTCGAGGAAGGCGATGGCTAGTCATAAGTAACACATGTCCTAACCATCTCAGTCTATGCAGCCTCACAGCCTCGTCTATTGATTTCCTCTCCCACCTACCTAGCACTCAACCGAGGCCTAATCTCAATATTGCTCACCCTATTCTACCACTTCACACGGGAGATAGAGCGCAGGCACCTATGATCAAAGGCACATGTGCCCGCAGGAGAAGAGAGAGCGAGAAAGTAGAGATGAATAAAATAAACGCTGTGGAGACCACTGAGTAACACCACGTGCGCGATCCAGGCCCTAAAGTGGAACCTGAACGTGGCAACAGCAGATTGGGTGCCCGAGGATGACATGGAGTAGATCGTGCGAGGATAAAAGATGAAAGCTGGCGGGGCCAGTTAGAAAAAACTGCAGAGAACAGAGTGAAATGTTGATGTGCCACTGAATCCCAAGAGAATAATAATACCCAATCACAGAAAATAACACAGACTGTCATCATTTCAATTATTTCTGATGTATGTTTGATTGAAATTCTATCGAATAATAAGAATTATGAAGTATTGAACGATAATTCAATAAAAGGATGTGAAAATTTAAGCAGTCGACAGTTGCTTTGTTGAAATAGAATTCAAGCTTTAACCGTTGAGACAAAATAACCTAATATATGTCCAAATACTTACTGAGCACAAATATACTAATATTTATTACAGAAAAGAATGAACACCTGTATTATGATAAATCAAATCATTAAAATTGAATGACCAACAAAAAGCCACAATAAAAAATAAGACTTTAAGATGACGGTTAAAAAATGTACGAAAGCGTACCCCACTTCAGATGACAGAGCAATACTACGAAGTCAAAAAAAAACTACCTAAGTGAAATTTCACTACGGTTTGCCTTGGAAACTGGAATTATTCAAATCATAATATATGATCTACTTGATAACATCAATGGTGATCAAGAAAACCAACACAAACACAACACATGATGGTATGCAACGCACATGAATAGTTGAACAGCATTTACATCAACCAGAAGCATTCGCTAGCCAAATCGAATAGTTCTAAAAACACCAGGCTGATGTTTCGCACACCAACGGTGTACCCTAATTGGGACTCAAGCTCGTCTCGAACGGGAGCTAGTCAGAATTCAAGCATTAGAGAGAAGAGAACACGAAGTTCAGCAAAGATATCTTTTCACCGACTCCATTTGCAAAAACTGTACGATCGCATTTCAATACACAATTTTACACAGATACAATTTTTACTTCATTCCACATAATTACGATGGCGAATAAAAAGTGGCAATTATTTTCAACTAGATACGGTTTACAAGAGGATTAGTAACAAGAATTACTCAGGAAGAGAACGAATTACAAGTGTGCAAGAAAAATGAGCATGGAAACAAATTGAAATAATAATTTTCAACTTGAAATGGAAGTTGGGAGGTGTATAAGGCTCTTGCAATCCATATTCACACCTCCTAACTTTCATTTGAAGTTGAAAATTATTATTTCAATTTGTTTCCATGCTCATTTTTCTTGCACACTTGTAATTCGTCAAAATCCTGTGTAATTTTTGTTTCTAAGCCTCTCGTAAACCGTATCTAGTTGAAAATAATTGCCACTTTTTATTCGCCTTCGTAATTATGTGGAATGAAGTAAAAATCGTATCTGTGTGAAATTGTGTATTTAAATGCGATCGTACAATTTTTGCAAATGAAATCGGTGAAAAGATATCTTTGCTGAACTTCGTGTTCTCTTCTCTCTAATGTCCTTATGGATGTTTCCCACGGTCGGAAATCAGGTAGTTTAAACTGATCCAGCTTTTTAGTCTGAGTCAAACTGGGTGCAGCGCTTAAGATGACATCAGTCCCAAACAAGAGAAACGGCAGTCTGGTATATTGATCAGTTATTGATGTTCACCTACTCATGTCTATCAAAATCAGTACTAAATAACATTAGAAAACTGCTTCGCCTTGTTTATTATGATGGTGTACCCTATCTGAAAGCTTTCCTTTTTCATTGAATCAACAACAACAGCAGCAACATCCAACGCCAATCACCATTAACGGGAAAGATTTGAAAGAGGTCACTTGACTCACTTATCTAGGGAGCACCTTCTCAACTACAGGAGGAACAGACGAGGATGTCAAATCGAGCGAGAATTGGGAAGGCGAGCGAGAAACACATTCATCAACCTGAAACCAATCTGGAAATTTTCGTCACTCAGTATCAACAACACAATTCAGTCGGATTTTCAATACAAACATCAAGTCAGTCAGCTCTTCTATACGGATCAGAAACTTGGCTGGCAGGTCACAAAGAATATTTCCAACAGCCTGTTGCAGACCCTTATCAACCAACAACTGTCTTCACTGGCTCTATACCGAAGATCAGATGGCCGGGCCGAAAAGAATCACCAACAAGAAACTAAGGGAACAAACAAAAAAAGAACAAACCAATCGCCAACCAACAAATATGCAAGAGAAAGTGGAGATGGATTGGACACTCACTCGCTGAGGAGGCCACTGGGTGACATCGCGCGTGCGTCAGGCCGTTGCTCAAGTGGAACTAGGCCGAAAGGGAAGCGGCGAGTGGGACGTCAGTGCGAGGGTGACATGGAGGAGATCGTGTGAAAAGGAGTTGAAACAGTATGGACTAACATGGATGGAGGTGAAAAGTACAGCAGAAGGAAGACAGAAGCAAGTGGGGACGTGCAGTTGAAGCCCTATGTTTCACTAGGAACCCAAAGGAACAATAATAATAATTATAAAATTTTTGATTGATACTTTTTTCTTCGCACCATTTTTAATCAACACCTCACAAACAGCAAAAAATATACGCTTACCTGATTTTCTGTTAATGAGGTCAAATTATTTGATGTAGAGAAAGCAGCTATTTTTGCATTGAAATGATTGACGATTGCCCTGAGATTATAAAATAAATAACAAATTTTACAATTAGATGCACGCAAAATAAAAAGAGAATGGACTGATCAATGTCACTATCTATTTTGTTGAAAAAAGTGATCCTAATATTAATAATAATAATAATCACTAAAGTACAGTAAAATGAGCGTAAAATTCAAAAACATAATCACACATTACCTTAGAGTACTTAACTGCAGGACAACTGATGAGGCGATCTCTTTCACTTCAGTAACAGAACTAGTTGAATGTTGCAAGCCTATACAAAATAAAAGAAAATTGAAAATAATTAGCAGTACGCTCACATACATGAAAATTTTGTTTTCGAGTTTGATCACGGATTGATATCAGTTAGAGAACCATTGAAAACCAGCTGGGAGTACTGAACAGCTACTTCGTCCTAGTTTGAGAATTATCGACAGTAAGCACCCACTGGGTTTCGAAGCCAGGACCTCCCAGCTACAATACAAGTTCGTAGACAATTCAGTAACTGGGACCGTATTCAATGGCTAGCCCATGAATTCTAGCTTCTACCAATTCGACCACCAACCAATGTTATCGGCGGGATTTATAGATGTATACATTGTGAATCTGGTATGTAAATAAAGTATGGTGTTGAAATAATGATGATTTGCAGTTTGGAGGGATATTTTCCTGATGTTGTGTCATTTTCTCTGAACCGGATAGCTTAACTGAAACATTCTACCCCGAATATGACGCTGGGTGAAAGCTTAGCCTTCACCTTAGAGAATATCAGTAATAGAGCTTAAAATCGATCGCAGTAGAGCAGATGCATTCACTTTTCGTGAACTTCCATATCCACTAGACTTTCATCTTTCTCGATGTAACTAATCTTTTCACTCACATTTATGCTTGTTATAGTTCTTTTGAATGTCTACTTCATCTAACTTTGTGTACTACGTGGAGAAGGGCAACTCGGACTGTTACTGCATTTCTGTGCAAAATTCTATGTTGAAACTTAGCCAATCAGTCAGTCAGCCAAAAACACAAGAAATAGCATAAAAATAAGTTCTGTAAAGAGCACACACTATTGCAAGGCCTGGCGTGTATAAGCGATACTAGAATGTTTTGTAATGAAAAATAAAGCATTGAGAGAGTATATCACCATTTCAGGTGAAACTATCCATTATTTAAAATCAACTAAAATATTGTCAAGGTTATCAGATATGACGTCACAACAACTACTGAAATGTATCTATTAATATCCAACTATTTTTATCCTACCTCCAACAAATATCGAAGAATTATTTCAAGAACTCCGGCTATTACTTATCAAGAGTTTGCCATTCCTTTGAGTTCTGAACACAGGTCTTCTACCTTGAGGGTTTTGAAGTATCAGTAGCGGCATCGCTTAAATTACGGCGAGAAGTTGTTAGCTTCACGCTCAACCTCTTCACTAGGCTAACTATCGGCTGAGGGTGGTGTTAGAGTGTGTTGGTGGCGAATCAAACATGGACCACATGCTTGGTCGGCGAGTATTTCGCCACTGAACCACCAAAGCAATATTACTATGTTTACTGTACTTATGTGAAAACGTTTGAGCCGAATAGACTAAATTATAAGCATATGTTTTTAATTATCTAAATATTATGCGCTGAACGCCACCAAAACATCAGGAGTATAAGGAATAAATGTACGAATAACAGTGGTATAATAACGTATAATTATATTTCAGTGGTTTATTACACACAATAATTTTTTTTATTACTGATCCTATTTCGAGCAAAATTATCGCCCGTGTTCACATCAGTTGTTGGAATTATTTTGTTTTTAATTCACACATTTATGATTTGTATTCATATATATAGTTCATCTTTTGTTCACTCATTTTTGTGTATTCAGAATTATATTCCAGGTTGCTGACAATTGTGCTTCTGAGTTACCCCTGTTACAGGTATCCGGTGTGACCTTAATGAATACAGATTCTGTTTTAAGTAGTCTCTCTTTCCATTTGTTTATATTAGTTTTTAGAATACTATCATTGTTTCCAATCCTTATTGTGGGTTGTATCCCATGGCATATGCAGCTATAGATGAATTTTTTCTAAATTTTTATAAGCTTGTGTCCCTTTTGGTTGCCCTTTAGTTAGGCGTTTATGTTCATTCACTTTTATTTTGAGTGATTTGGAGGTTTGATCCACATATTTTAGTCGGACACTCGGCATAAGTTTGCCCACGGATTGATTGATATTATAATCAGCGAACCATTGAAAACCAGGGAGTACAAGACAGTTGTTTTTATTCATCATTTCTATTGGATTTTTCAGTTGATTTATCTTATTTTTGATTAGATTCATCAGTTTAAAAAATGGTGCGAATCCCAATATTTTTGAGGTTTCTTCGAATTTCCTCTGATGTATCATTTTTGTATAGTTTTGTGACTGTTTTCTTAGCCTTCCTCCTTCTTGTTATTCTCTAGTTTAACCCTGTGTTTTATATTATCTCTGATGAATTCTTTTGGGTAGTTGTTGTCGAGTAATATTTTGAAAAGGACGTTTATTTCTTTTCCCTGGTCATCTGGTGTTGTTGTAAGTCAATGTATTCTATCTGCAAGACCTTGTATCAATCCTCGTTTTACCGTGAGTGGATGAGCTGTGTGATAATCAAGGAATCTTCCAGAATGTGTCATTTTTCAATATAGCGTAGTTTTATACTACCATTTGTTACTATTAATATTTGATCTATTCTACGATGCTCAAACTTTTTAGTGACATTAACAGTACTATAATACTTCACTACATAAAGTTATGAAAACATACTACTTCAAGATTTCTCTTTATCCTTTAACGGAAATGTTACTCAAGAATTTTTTACACTCGTAATTGTAATGATTAGCGAACCACTGACAATGAAACAGACGATTTAAGTTGAAATATAGTAATGTTGATCGATCACTGAAATTAACAAGCATCTGAATCAGCCTTACTCAACAATCAACAACTACAAGTGCAATAAGTGTGAATAGATTATATGACTAGTTGGCTTAAGTATTCCACCACGTAAAAGTTCTTAGAAAGTTTAATCCTGCTCCTAGGTTACATATATATGGTCCCCCACATACATAAACTTAGTATTAGATGAAATTCTATCGACTCTTCACTTAGAAATTGAACAGGATGAGTTAGGTATGCTAGATCGTAAAACAAAACAAAAACATGATGGTGAGTATTCCAGGAATCTGTCGAGTTCTAGTAGGCAGTCAGATGTTGAATTCCTTCCCCTCAAGAAAAATAAACACGAAAAATAATCTGTCAAAATAGGTTGAGTGAAGTATCGAGCCAGGAGCCTGACTAGCATGTCAGGAGATTTATATAATGAAATGAAACTTATAAGGAATCTTTATCCATCGAATTAACACAAAACAACTGCAATCGCAATGACACCAAACCAAGCTCGGATATATGAAAAATTGCAATGAAGAAGAAATGGGATGGAGTAAGGCTGTACAAAGCAAGTTGGTAATTCGTAGGAATGCTTACAATGATAAGATTATAAGCAGCAATAAACTGTGTTCAAAACGTGATCCAGTTATTAATACTGTATCATTGCAAGTTATATAAAGTAAGCGTCTCTAATGTGGCATTACATTTCACTACGCTGCCAAAATCCTCATCACAGCCTACTTTCTGATTAACTGGAACCCAACAGGAATACAACAAATTTGACGTTTATTATGATTAGAATGAACCTGAAAGAAACAACCTCCTCTACCTACCTTCGAGGCATCGTTTCAACTACAGGCGGAACTGACGAGGATATCAAAGCAAGAATCGGAAAAGCAAGACAAGCTTTCATTACTCTTAAGTCTGTGTGGAGGTCAACAGGACTCAGCATGAAAACGAATATAAGATCCGGATTTTAAACTCCAATGTGAAATCACTGCTACTATACGGATCAGAGACTTGGTGCGTCATAAAGAGCATCTCAAACAAACTACAGACCTTCATCAACAGCTGTCTTCGCTCAAAACTCAAGACCAGATGGCTGACCAGAACCGATCAGCAACAGGGATCTCTGGGAGCGAACCAACTAAGCAGGAACCGATTGTGAAACAAATAAGCAGAAAGAAATGGAGGTGGATTGTGGCCATACTGTGAGGAAACAAACCATCAAGTGACATCAATAGACAAGCCCTCGAGTGGAACCCGAAAGGGAAGCGGCGAGTTGGTCGTCAGTGTGAGGGTGAGTTGGAGGAGGTCATGTGAAGAGATGTAGGCATGTGGGCAGACCTGGAGCCACGTGAAAACTCTACCAGAGAACCGGACGCAATGGAGAGGTGCAGTTGTAGGCCTATGTTGCTCCAAGAATTAAAGGAAATAATAATGATTAGAATGAGCGACAGCAATAATAATAATAATAGTAAACAGCTTTACACTTACAATATTCATAAAGATTTTCAACAAGCAAATGCATACGTATTAACTCGTAATATAAATTGTCATATACATCAGCTGATTGCAGGAATCCATCTCCATGAAGAACAAAAAGATTGAAAATTTGAAGAGCCTATAAGAAAATAGAATATATATATATATATATATATCCTAAGATCATTCATCAAAATAAGCATATTACAGATTAATATTCATTTGGTTTTTTCAGTCGTAAATGAAAAGCTTGCTATCATTACTTCGTAATTCTGCTGAGGGTAATATGCCTGTCAAACATCAGCAAGAGAATTACGTTCATGATATCATTAGAAGCGCAATCGGAAATATCGATGCATTCAACAATTTATTCTTTGATGTAATAGTGACTCTTCATTCCCCTCTTATCTACTCTTTACCACTGATTTATTCGTGTTTAACTTTATACTATTTATTGCAAGTAAGTAGTATGGGGTCATATTTCATGCTTGGTACTTCGCAGCCATAGTTATTGACCTTTATTGGAACCCAGCACATTCAATGTAGCAACATTCTATTTTGTGTGGGAGTAATTTTTTTCTTATGGTTAAATGGTATTCACTGTACTTATTTTTCTGCATGTTTCATTCTCTGTTGAACATCATTTATTCAAGTCCCTATATTCTTGACCCGTACATTCAAAGATTGTTTATGTACCAACGTGAGTCACACGACAAAGAAAACCATTGAGTTACATCGCACGCTATGCAACCCATCGAGAGTAGAACTTCAATGGAAGGCTGTCAACCAGTTGGGCGTCCGAGGATGATATGCAGGGGCTCATGTGAGGAGGAGATGTGAACGTATGGACAATCGTGAAACTAGTAAAAAGACTGTAGGTGAAAGGATGAAATGTAGATGTGCTGGTGAACGCTGATGTTCTACTCGGATCCCAAAGGAATAGTTGTACGTTCATTTTAATAATGATTGAATAAATTATTACAATTAGCTTAACAATCTGTTGATACATATTTAACTGTTGAACTGCTAATAAACACTTGCATAAATGAGATATATGAATCCTAATAATCTCATCGATGGGAGTATTAAAACTTATGTTTATCCACCAACTAGCGAATTAAGTAATACTCAACAAAGTAAAATATTCAGCCCATAGACATTCAGTAGACCACACATTCAAGCAAAGCGAAAGTTTTAAAGTTTTAGTTTATAAATTAACTAACTTGTCAGTCAGCTTTTTATCAAACAGGCCACATGTTTAAAGGTCTATAAAGCTCTTTTTTAGATACAAATCACAAATGAATTACTACTAATTTCGATGTGGTTGTGTTCTCTGAGCTGCATAGTTAATTTGCGAAGCTTTCATTGCCCCACCACTAGGCAACATCTTAAGCGAATATTTCAATTTCTTGAAGTGAGTTTTTAGATTTCTCCATCAGTTAATGAATTATCTCTCCTGGTGACCTTGGACGTGATTGGTTGTTGTTGTGTGTTTTCACACCCTCCACTCTAGGCTACTTGTATTGGAACTGTTGTTTCCTTGACTTGAACTTTGACCCTTTGTGTGTGAGATTTCCTTCTCATCGGTTGGCAAATCCGATCTATCTCAATGTGTCTGTTGATTGATGATTCATTGGAATGCCAAGCTTCTAAAAATTATCTAGCATTTTTGGTGTTTCCTCTGTCTAATATTTGAACGTTGTCCCAGTCAAACTGATGTCCATGGTTGTCTATATGTAATGATATGAGGGAGTGCATGTCATGTCTTTTGGCGAATGTATTTTCTTTATGCTTCCCTTGGGGGCCTTTGATTTGATTGGTTGGAGTAGGGGTATATGTCTTTGGATGAAATTCCAAGGATAGTCATTCTTTTGGAAGACATCCATGAAATATCTTTCTTCAATTTTCCATGAGGTGAGAGAGCTGCAATGAGTCTTGGCTGGCCCTCTTGAATAGTGTTTGTATACAATTCCTTTTGTGTGTTATTGGATTGTTCCTGTTGTAATTCATTATTTGATCTGTGTGTGTCAGAGAAATTTTAGAAGTCTGCTATTCTAGTGAATCGTCAATCAACTGACACATCGAGATAGACAAAATTTATCAACCGATAAGAAAGATACCTTACACACAAAGGGCCAAAGTTCCAATACCAGAAGCATAGAGAATGTGAAAACACACAACGACAACGAATCA
Organism: Trichobilharzia regenti; assembly: GCA_944472135.2. Taxonomy (NCBI): domain Eukaryota; kingdom Metazoa; phylum Platyhelminthes; class Trematoda; order Strigeidida; family Schistosomatidae; genus Trichobilharzia; species Trichobilharzia regenti. The sequence continues at coordinate 63,638,935 of OX235265.1, read as the reverse complement.
CGTACAAGGTCACCCGTCAGGAGAGATGACTAATAAACTCGTGGAGAAATCTAAAAGCTCACTTCATCGAATTGAAGTATTCGCTGAAGATGTTGCCTATGGAAGGGGCAATAGAAGCTTCGCAAATAAACCATCCATTTAGCTCAGAGAACACAACCACATCGAAATCATCCACCTGAGCTACAAATCTCCATCATATCTGAATTATTACTGAATAGTCCCTAGACATCTTAATGAAATGATTATTTCAACTATTTGAACCTCCCCGAAATGCTAAAAAATAGAAGTCATCATGTCTGTCTGTTTTCGACATAGAACTTTGCACAAATGTGCACCAGTTCAAGTCGCCACATTCCGTGTAGCACGCGAAGCAAGAGAAGAAAGTACAAGAAAAGCATAATAGAAACAGTGAGCAGAGGTGTGAGACAAAGGAGTAATAACGAAGAACAAAGCAGTTTCATTGGAGATCATAAGTCACAAGGAGTGGATGCATCTGCGCCACTGAGAACGATTTTGAGCCATATCACCAATTATTTCCAACTATAGATTTTCACCGTCCCGAGGACCCCAACCAGGAAGTCTACACTTTCCTACGTGGCTGGCTTAGACTAACTGTTGTGGATTTCACTGACTGGTGCCATGTTTTTGTTTGACCGCCGCTAACTTTTTTCCAGCCTGACCCTATATCCGCTAACATTGCTCGTCGAGGGAGGCGATGGCTTGGCATACGTAACACATGTCCTAACCATCTCACTCTTTGTAGCTTCACGACTTCGTCGATTGATTTCCCCTGTTTACCTAGAACTCGACGCCTAACCTCAATATTGCTCACCTTATTATGCCACTTCACACGGGAAATAGAGCGCAGGCACCTATGATCAAATCAAAGACAGCTAGTCTTATCACGTCTTTCACTTTCGGTGGCCAGGTCTCACAACCATAAAGGAGGACGGAGCGGACTGATGAGCAGTACACCCGCCCTTTGGTCGATAGTCGAAGATATCGTCTACGCCAGAGTCGGCGTAAACTGACAAATGCGAAATGAGCCCCCTGTATTCGTGCTGAGATTTCGTCAGAGATCAACCCGTTGGCATTGGCTGATGTTACTTCCCAAATAAGTGAAGCGGTCAACGTGCTCTACCACTTGACTTCCTATTTTTAAACTAGGCGTCGATGTAGTCCAGTCCTGTAACATCATCTTGCATTTGGCGGGAGCGAATCGCATGCCAAACATTCGTAGATTGCTGCTCAAGGTGTTCAGAAGACTCTGCATTTTGTCAGCGTCTTCGCCTAGAAGGACTATATCGTCTGCATATTCTAAGTCAACGAGATTATTCCCTGGTAGCAAGTCAATCCCTGAGTCGCTGAAGTCACTTAGGGTTAAGTCCATTAGTACATCTATGATGAAGTTGAATAGAAAAGGGGATAATGGGCATCCCTGACGGACACCACTAGTCGTCACCACTTCAGGTGACAACTCGCCATAAGCCCTCACCTGGATGACTACATGAGTTCGATTAGATTGCCTTAATCAGTGCAATATATTTTCTCGGCATTCTCCTTACAGCCAAGCATCTCCAAGAAGTCATCATTAGAAAGTCTACACTCTAGTGGAGAACCTTTGGTGCTTTTGTTTATTATATTGACAAGTAACTATTTCTTTTCATTATTAGTTTGAAGTAGACGTTGATTGGTAAAATTAACAAGTATAAATATGAATTAAATTTCTTTTGTTTTTATTTATAATCAATGAACTAGCATCAATTCAAAATTAAAAAAATAACAATTGGTGATGACAGTCTAACTCAAATTGTGTTTAAATGCACATCAAATTATTATTGACCTCAATAATCAGTGAACTTATAAAAAAATCATTTAAGTCTTACTTTTATGAAAAGTTTTAACATCACATAAAATATTTGAATATATTATTTTCAAAACTAGAAAAGGCGGCCTGCTTAAATCATTGGACTACCGAAATTACTTTCCTCCAAAATCCTTAATTTCATCTGGATTTATCATTGTTTTAATCGTCCAGTTATATCAAATGACCTATACATAAACTTGCGCGATGATTTAACTTGCTCTCAAGTAAACGCTGTACAATTCTTCAACGAAATGAAGATATACATCAGATTATTACTTTACATGTGAATCCTGTGTGAAGAAAAAAGTACTTTGGAACTGAATATGCTGGAAATTTTTGTACCGTAAATTCGCATACTGTCTTAAATAAAGCTTTACCATTATTATTATTATTATTAGGTAGATCTATGTGGTGCAGATTTGGACTTAGTTACCAGGATTAGATTATGCATATACCACGTCAACAGGCACACTGAACGCAAGAGGGATTATGGTGCTAGACAGTAGTTGCCTAGATTGAAACAGGTGGGACGGGACTCGAAATCGAGATCCAGTGACTAAAAGCTGAGTGCTTAATTCATGAGACACCTATCCATGGTGTGGAATATCTTATTGAGTACCATGAGTACTTAGTAGCAAGCTTGCATCAACCAACAGTTCCTGTTAGTCAGATGAAGAGTTGAACGACTATTTTTATATTCATCTGCCTCTAAGCTCCGGTGTTAAAAAGTTTATTGCGCCCAGAGAGCCGTTTAATAACAAAGCATTTCACATGTTGTTGCTTGTGAATAAATTTGCCTCACCTGATGAATCACATTGTCTTAAGAAATAGAAGCTTAAGAGCTAACCGCTAATGCGTATAATCATAATAAGTCATTAAGTATCCACACCAAACAACCTACCTTCTCAATAAGCCTGAGAGCGTCAGGCAGAGATAGATTGCTAGAATCTAAGTTGAGAATAAACTTCAATAAACTCAGAATAACTGCAAAACAAATAAAAAAGAAAGAAAAAGAATGCGAATAACTCATTAGGTAACTACTAGTGAAAACATGTTACATGTTTTCTTCGCTTTCAGAAACTTTTTTATATTATATATTACATTAAGAAGTAAAGACACTCAGGTATAACTCAACCCCTCCTCTTACAGTTCATAAACTCTTGCATCCTACCTATTCTTCTTTATTGTTCACCCCTGCTTATTCTCTCCTGGTTTGCTTAAAAAAGACTATGTCACAATTCCTAGAATGCTGAAAACTGTCAGTAGGGTGACTGGTGTGCCAGTGGACCACATAGTTAACGTCGTTGCCGATAGGCACTTGACTTCGTGCAATAAATTTGCTAAAGGGATTTTGTCTGACTTGGAGCATCCACTTTACCCTCAACTTTCACCTTGCGTCTCCTCAGGAAGAACAAGAAGTAACTTCAGAAAACTGTATGCCCGCACGTCTAAGTATAGAAATTCTGTGATGCCATACTTGGAACGTATTTTATGTGATGAAAATAGTGTGAGGCAAGAATTAACTAACCTTTTTTTCATCTAGTAAATAAACCGTTTCCTCCATCCATCCTTATGTACCTTCAAGTTTTACTTTTATTATTTCTATTATATTTATGGTCCAGTTGCTTCTTTGTTTTACTCTCATAATTGCAAACACCAACTTATCTCTATGACTGCTGTAATCTTTGTTTTTCCCCTGACCATATCATGTAAAGAGAACATTATATTCAATAATTTTTAAACAAGCTAAGATTTCTATACCGCATCGACAATACTGTGTGAAACAAGCCCATGGCATTTTTCACTTGAATTATTATTACCTTAGCTGTTATCATTATTATTATTTCCCTTTTATATGCTGCATGTTTTTGACATTACCTCTATTGTAAATGTGGAAAATTTTCTGTGTGATTAATTTTTATTTATAATTTGAGGAAATTAGATGCAATATTGTGATTAATGCTAAAAATTCCATTCTGTATCACAAGTACTGTTTTTGGAAAAAAGTAAATTGTTATTATTATTTATATAAATAATAATATATTTAGATTCAACTTCTTTTATACTTGGTTTATATTTGTTCTTGTGGCAATACACACAATCTGACAATAAATCTAACTCTTTTATGTTTAGTTATTTGAATATATAACTTATTAGTGTAAAAAAAACTATTAATCCACAACTAATCGGGCTAAAGGCATACATTTCAATGAACTATTATTATTCCCTTGGAACAGTGGGATCTCTGTTTCACCCTGTCCTCTGAGAGGCTTTTTAGCTGGTTCCACCACCACTACCCATAAGCTCTCATCTCCTCTCTGTTACCCTGGGACACTCTCCCAACCCGTTGCTTACCACTCCAGTTCCACTAAAGGACCTATCTTCGGCATGATTTCACTGGACGGTGTCGTCGGTTTGTATCCAATTAATCTTCACTTTCTTAGGCATATTTGTTGGCCGATTGGTTCTTAGTTGGCTCGGCCATTCGATCTTTAGTATGCAGAAAAGACAGCTGTGGATGAACGTCTGGAGCAACATGTTGGAAATTCTTTTCGTGACACGACAAGTCAACTACCATTGTTGGCAAATAATGTTGAAGTAAAGTTACGAAAAGAAGCCTCCTTTCAGACTTAAACGTTCTCAAATTTTATTTGATATTGTCTCACATCAAAATACTTTTAAAGTTCAAGATAATCGGGTCCTAGTGGCTGAATGGTATGTGAACCAGCTTACCCTGTATCCAGAAGATCCTGGGTTCAAATCCCAAGTGGGGACATACTGTTAATCATTCCCAAACTAGGATGAAATAGCTGTCCAGTACTCCAGTGATGGTTTTCAATGATTCTCTAACTGATATCAATCTGTGGTCAAGCTAGAAAGACAAATCAACTCTTTAATACAATGGAAAGTATTTAAAAACGAGTACTGCACAAACTTATATATATATATATATTCATACAACTAACCTGTCCATAATGATTTCCAATCGAATTCTAAACGAATTTTATGAGCCCTTTGATAGCATAATAAATTCTGACAGATGATTAAACATAACCTAGTTAAGCAATTAGAATATACCACAAAGACTAATCAATACATTCATTCTTGTTTTAAATATGTGTATAAAGTGGGCATAAAATTAAAACAAATAAGTTCACAACATAATTCCTTATTATACATACTTGGTTCTTTGTGTTAATCAAACCAATGATTCAATATTCAATATTAGTGTAGAAATGTTTTAAAGAAAGGTATTGATTTATTACACAGATAACGAGAATAAGAATTAAATGTGTTAGAGAACACTACTCAGGATGGTTGGAAAGAGACAGCACCTGTTCAATCACAGATGCTATAAGTGAACAACCACACTCCCTGAACGCGTCACAAAATCACACAACAGGGCTATTTACAAAGTGAACAGAAATCTACTAAAGTCAGTGTGTGTTTCCAACTTCTTTTTACATTAGAAGCCCTTACCATATGCATAGAGAGGCTGCCGCTATGTGAATTTAGTTCTGTTTGGCTTCAAAGCTGTTGTATTTCTTCATTTCTTTCATATTTTTTTTCGCCTTCAGTTATAAAAAACTGTTATTCTATGAACAACACGTTCACACTCCTGTCCTAATTAATTAAAGATGCTATTCCTGAACTTGAATTCTATTGTCGGTACATAGATGATACATTTTTGATTATGAAAAACGAGGAGGAAGTAAAGAACATCCTGGATAAATTTAACCAGGTTCATCCTGCAATACATTTTACTGTTGAGAAAGATAAAGACTCCATTTATTATATTTCTAGACGTCCTCATGACCAGAAAAGAGGATGGGACAGTAGGAAGAAGTGTATATAGAAAAACCTACATCAACGGGCCAGTATACTCATTTCTTCAGCTTCGTGCCCTTCAAGTACGAACGCAATCTGATAAAGTGCTTGATTCACAGAGTAAGAGCATTCTGCTCGGATGAATGAGGAACTTCATAATATTAAACGGTTGCTAAGTGAAAACGGTTATCCAGAAAAGTTTATTGAGAAGAATATGAATCTAAAATCGAAGCAGTCCAAGGTACTGATAATTCCTAGGAAGGCCTAATTCTTACAAATTCAGTTCCTCGGTACAACATCGAGATACTAACACAACGCCTTAAAAATCGGTAAAAAAGAAAAGCATTCAGTTCTGCTGAATTACACTGTGTCTTCAAAAATACTCCTATTTTTCGTTCAGGAATAAAAGATAAACTGCCTAATTTCACCTCTCCCATGTGTTTCTATCAATTTAACTCCTCCTGTGAAACCAGTTACATACACCGTACAATTAGGCATGTTTCTCGCCAGATTTCCGAATATCACTCTGTGTGATTAAGTAAAGGACAAATAAAATCTGTTCGTAGCTATATTCTATTTCATCGTGTGGATACAGAACACAAGACTGATGTTAATCAGGCTTCTGAAGTCACTTACCGCATACCAAAAAATCTTAACTTCTCCTTAAGAGTTCGATTACTAAATATTGCTGAGACCATTGGGATTCAGGTTAAGAGGCCTACTTTATGAGTTCAAAAGAAGCTAGTTCAGACATTGTCCTTAACTTGGCCATCTAGGTTCGAATGATCCTCAATTTTTGTAGAAATTTCCATACTTTCAGTTGATTTTCTATTTGTCATTACATTTTTATTATCATTATAATTTAGGCATCTTTTATGACTACTATTCTAGAATATTTATATCAGATTGCAAACTGTTATATCTGTCTTAGTCTGTCTTCGTTATTACATTAAAATGAATAATAATTGTAACTGTGCAAATTTATGTGTATAAATGCAATCATACAGTTTTTAAGGTACTAAATCGTTGAGAAGATATCCCTGATGAACTTCTTATTTGTTTCTCCTCTCTAACAATGATGTTGATATTTAATTGAATTTTAGATTTTCCCATCGATTGATTGAACTGAAGTGTTCGGTCTCAGGTTGACATGTAGGCCTTTTGTGCACATGCTTTCCACGATGTCTGGGCATGTTATTATGACTTAATTGGTGGATGGTAACTAGCAGTGGAATCCAGGATACCGCGCACTTCGTCTTATTCGGGAATCGTCAGCTATGGGTGTGTACCTGCATTCCACAGTGAGTGATGATGTTCATCGCACCGAGGCTCGAACCCAGTGTCCATAGTTTTAAACGCCAAAGCGTTATCTACTAGACAACTTGAGCCATGAGAGCCACTTCTTCTGCAACGAGTCATATTAATTATTTAATTCAATTTTAGATTTTTCCGTCGATTGATTGGACTAGTAGATAACGCTTTGGCGTTTAAACCTATGGGCACTGGATTCGAGCCTCGATGCGAGGAAAATCATCACTCACTGAGGAATGCATGTACATCCAGTAAGCTGACGAGTCCCAAATAGGACGAAATGCGCATCCTGGATTGCACTGGTGGTGATATTTGTTTGAGGCAAAAATAACTGTGATAATTCTCAATGGTTAGTGGATCTGTAGCGTGAAATCATTGTACTAATAACTAATTGTAGGGAAATAAGATGATGAAGGTGATATGAGTAGAGGAGAATGGTGCTCAGGAAGGCTTCGTGTGCTTTTGGAAGTGTGTGGGCGGTTGTTACTTCCCGGCTGCCCACACCGTGGAAGTTGATTGGTTCTTCGGGTACCTGAAACAGAGGGCCTGACTGATAGCTGCTACCTTGACTTGGTGGTCAGGCTTGCACATCGCGATTGTGGTGAGAGCAGGCTGATAGCCAATTGGTAGACATTAATTTACGTCAATGTCTAGGTCACTAATATTGGCCGTAAGAAAATATGAACAAGGCTGATTCAACAACCAATCACAGCAGACTTAACGTGGGCAAATAAGATTAGCAGATATATGGCTTAACTTTCCGAGAAATCAGAAACAACCAATCAGGAGACTGTTTGTCTGCTTGAATAAGCTGTAATAATTACATGAAATATATATAAATACGTGCTGATTTCCGTAATAAAACGCTCTGTTGCCAGCCCTTGTCTTCTTTTGTTACACGATGACCCAACAAGCTACACTGGCTGGAACCGATGTTCCTGCGGGTCCTACCATGCCAGGAAGGTTGTTAGGATAGCGATTAGACTAAAAGCAGTTACCAGCATAGTGTAAGAATCTTTCTTCGGCATGGTAGGACCTGCAGGAACATTGGTTCCAGCCAGTGTAGCTTGTTGGGTCATCGCGTTATGAAAGCCCGACCACCAAGTCAAGGTAGCAGCTATCAGTCAGGCCTTCTGTTTCAGGTACCCGAAGAACCAATCAACTTCCACGGTGTGGGCAGCCAGGAAGTAACAACCACCCACACACTTCCAAAAGCACACGAAGCCTTCCTGAGCACCATTCTCCTCTACTCATATCATCTTCATCATCTTATTTCCCTACTACAGGTAGTACTATTCGTCAGGTTGGAGAGGCATCTTCACTTCACTCTGTGACCACAAATAATGATGAGAGCCATAGGAACACCCCAGATAGCCTTTTAAAGTCACGTCGCCAACTTCGTATAGGAACATTTAACATCAGGACCCTCTGCCAAATCGGACAACAGGCATCACTAACAATAACTCTGGTATATCGTGCCATAGATGTATGTTGTGTTTCGGAGAAACGTATACAAGACCTGGGTGTGGTCATTCACTTTTAACCTCACCCGGTCAACAAGGTGACTCTGCAAAATTCACTTTTAGGATGTAAGGGGACCCCTCAGCTAGCTCGCGAGGACTCACATGTGTAGGGATAGCACTGAGTGTTAAAGCGGAAAAATCACTCCTCGACTGGATTCCAGTAGATAGTCGTATGTGTGCGGTCCGTCTGAATGGGTCCGTTAAAAGAAGGAAAGACGGCGCCACCTGTCGTTCCCTTTTTGTAGTCTCCGCTTACGCTCCAATAGACTGCAGTTCATATGAACTAAAGGATGATTTCTACCTGAAACTGTTTGACTTGCTGCAAAAGGCAAAACGCTCAGATATAGTTGTTTTAGCAGGTGACTTCAATGCCCAAGTAGGTACTAATAACTAGAAAGATTAAGGCTATAAAAAGAGTGTGAGAAAGTTGTGTGAATATATATCTTCATGAGCAATCAAATGTACTCAAAATATCATCTAGTTAATAATGTTGTAATCATTATGTGTGTGTGTGCGTGTTATTTTGAATGAACTCATCTAATATGGAACCAGATAACTGGAATAAAAGCTTTACCAACATCCTTCTTCAAACTACTTTAATAAAGAGAATTTATCAATTTATTTATTGAAGACGGAACTCTATCAGCCTCTCTTTTGTATGTAAATGATATATCTAGTAATTGCATGCAGGATTTGATCATGAGCTGACATGCAATCAAACAAAATCCCTACAACAAACCAATATCTAGTAATGTTATCTACAACCATTACACATTTGCGGACAGTAGAATTTACTGAAGAACAATGAAGGCTTTGCAGTTAGACGATTTATCTCAGAGAACTCAACCACATCGTAAGGTATCCACCTGAGTTACAAATCGTTGCCTACGTTATCATAACGTAATTCAACTGAAGAAGCCATCATACAAGTAATATTATACACTTCTCAACAGAGGTTTTGTCTTCCAATACAACCAAAAATGCATATAAACAGCAGGACACGAACTGGTATCTTACTCCACGAAGACTGAGATTTGAGGAAGCAAGAGGCATGAAGACTGAAGACTATAATTCAACTGCGAATAGTGTATGAATCAGGAAACCCGTGATTTAAATTTACATGTATATCTTAGTGAAGCGCACTGATACATAAGGAGATTAGTGAAAAGAATCTGATAATTAAGAAACTTATAATTAAGATCTTATGCTTGATTCCTGAAGTGCGGCTACCAATAAAATGCGTATATATATATATATATATATATATATATATATATATATATATATTAGAGACGGTTGCAGCGAAGAAAATTTTCCCTTCGAAGAAGTCATCAACTAGACTGTACATTCATGTATTTATATTAATTGGGTGAGAAAGTTCCAGAATAATTTCCGGTCGGAGGTCAGATTAATAAGATTACTAAATGTAATAAGTGTCGTATAGTTTTGAACTGATAATGGATTCTTCTTTCATTTTCTTTAATACGTTTGTTAGCTGGAGCTCCGTCTGTTCGGTGGGATCTTTCTGTGGAAACTGATTTTGAAACTTTTCATCATCAGATGGTATCACCAAGATTTTGCTTAGGTAGTCATCAAGACGATCCTGGAGAACGCAAAGGGGTATACAGTTCGATAGCAGAACATCTGGTGCATTTTGAACATCCAGCCCCATATGAAAAGTCCTTCAAAAAAATATAGGATCCGATCCAACCTACCAAAGGGAGTGATATCAAGGCATCCAGGAATAGCTGAGGCACTGGCGATTCAAAAACTCAAGCCTATTCTAATGCGTCTAAAAGAAATACGTCCAACAGTTGTCCCTACCGTTGTCATAATGAAAAGTCAGTCCCCCAATAATGATTATCCTATCCAACCTTCTCGTCTATTTGTTATATTTACCTTTTCAGCCCCTATCAGCATTATTAGATTTGGTTACTGTTTTTATTTTTATATGTCCGAACCTCCTACCCATTTCGTTAATACTACATCCTTAACCCGTAATTATACAAACTGCCTAGTTTTCCAGTATTTATGATCCTACTTTGTCTTTTCCACTCGATCTTCCTGATTATTACACATTTGAATTTCTAATTTGATCTTTGACCTGAAATATTTCTAGAATAGTAGCACTACCTATCTTCTGTTTATTACACTCAGTAATCTTATTAATCTGACCTCTGACGGGAAATAAATAATTCTGGAACTTTCTAACACATTTAATGTAAATACACGAATGTACAGTCTAGTTGATGACTTCTTCGAAGGGAAAATTTTCTTCTCTGCAACCGTCTTTATAATAATTCCTATGATCCAGTAAGTATATTCCGTGATATATATATATATATATATATATATAAGCATTTCTAAACGTGTTTGAGTAGACCGCCTCCTTATTAATTTTAGAATTGCATAAAATGAAAATAAGATTTGCCTACCTGTATAAACGATGTGGAAGCTTCTTCATCAAATGTCCATGAGCGAATTCTATCATTAAGTCTGAATAAACAAAACAAAAAGAAGAGAAACTACACATTACATACACATAGCATATATATATATATATATATATATATATATATATATATATATATATATATATAGACCACATAACGGTAACTACTGTACACATAATGAAAGCGACTTGTCAATATGAGTTAATAAACAATACTGAATTACAAGTAATTATACAATAGAGAACAATTTCTACATTGACTGGTCATAAGGGCATAACCAGTTTCATATATGCCTGACTGAACGCATAGACACTTTAACGAATGCATCTATATCACAGTCTTGTTATAGTTCAAACATGAATCAGAATGGTGCATAGATATATCGTTGTCCAGAGTACTGGGCAACGGTTACTAAATGAAGACTGAATGTTTTATGAGAAAGTGAGACTATGTAAGTGATGAATTCAAAAACTTAGACGAGATGTAACTTTAAACTTTTACATAAATGAGACATGCAATACTCAATATTTAAGCAATATAACTGAACAACATCTCACACATCCACTGGCGGTCAAACAAAAAATGACTTTATCAGTCAATGAAATCCACAACAGTTAGTTTAAGTCAATCAAATAAGAAGGTGTAGACTTTCTGACTGGTGGGGTCCTCGGGACGGTAAACACCAATGGCTGGAGACAATTTATGATATAACTCAGAATCGTTCTCAATGGTTGGTGCAGATTTATCCACTCCTTGTGACTTATACCCAATAAAACTATATTGTTACCTCATATTACTAATCTTTTGCCTCATATCTCTGTTTATTATCTGTGTTTTTAATCTCCTTTTACTTTCTTCTCTTCTTTTGTGTGCTAAGTGGAGTGTGGCGACCCGAACTGGTGCACATCAGTGCAAAGTTTTATCTTGAAACCAGTCAATCAGTCACAGAATAAACAATCAATAAGAATGAAAAATTTATATTTTAAGTGAAATATCTGAGGTTATATAAAACTCTTATTTCTGTAAAGTTTTTTGCCAAAAAAAAACTGTGGGGCTTATGATAATTATTTGCCTTTCAAACAATGAATTTGTGGATATAATCTTTTTGACAGATAATACTATATCTGTTTGGTATATTGTGACTGTTTATCACTATCTAATATCTATAACTGTATATATTGTTGGTTTTACATGTTCAATTTGGCTCAAGTAAATGAGTCTATGATTTTGGTACCATTTTGGTTAACTGTACCTAACTGTGATATTATTATTGTTGTTGTCGCTTGTTTTCCTTCTTGCTGTGAATTATTTTCCTTTAGCTGGTGTAGTTCTGGTTGTTTATTCCTTGTTTTTCGGTTTTAAGGGGAGCAACCCACAAGGTCGCCTCTCTCTTAACTATATCTTAATGTAACAATTACTTTCTCAGGCGTGAGGCTAGCAACCCCACCCTGTAAACGAAATTGCTACAGAAACTTCAGCACGATGAATCTCATTGCACGAAAAGAAAAAGTCTGTAGGGACATGGAACGTCCTCACCATGTACGAGATTGGAAAAGCTGCACAGATCGCAAACGAGATGAAGAGATACGGAATTCAAGTACTGGGAATATGTGTGAAAGCAGATGGAACGGGAACAGACTCATCAAGTTGTCAACGAGTGAGTCAGTGATCTACTCCGGTCACCCAGAAGATAACCACACGCACACCGAGGGCGTGGCTATCATTATGTCACCAACGGAAACAAAGGCCCTGATGCAATGGGAGGCGATCTCGCCTAGACCGCCAATGACCGCCAGATTCAACTCCAAAGGAAGGAAAGTGTCAATTATACAAGGTTATGCACCCACAAACAACGAAGATATTGAAAAAAAAGAAGAATTCTACAGGCAACTACATGCAACAATTGACAATACTCCAGCTGGTGACATTAAAATACTAATGGGAGACATGAACGCCAAACTGGCACCAGACAACACTGGAAGAGAACTCATCATGGGTAGAAAGGTCTTGGAGAAATGAATGAAAATGGAGAACTCTTCGGTGACTTCTGCGCCTTCAACAAACTAGTGATTGGTGGCAGCGTATACAAACACAAAGATATCCACAAGGCTACATAGGTGTCACCAGATGGGCGAACCACAAACTAAATTGACTTCATCTCAATGCTGCTCAAGAAAGTGGAGGTGCAGCCTACTGCACACAAAAGTAAGAAGAGGAGCAGACATTGGCTCAGGCCACCATCTCCTTCAAGGGACAATCCAAATCAAATTAAAATCTTTCAGGGAAACAGGAGCTGCAGATAGACCACAAGACAAGTTCAACACTCAAAAACTGAAGGATCAAGATACAAAGGACATCTTCATTGCAAGCATAAAGGACAAAGTCGAGACACAAATCAACACAAGCGAAAAAGTCGGCGTCGAAAAGCACTGGGACAACTTGAAAACGGTGTGGAGTCAAACCTGCATGGAAGTTCTAGGCAGAAAGAAGAGGCAGGACACTCAGTGGCTCACTGCGGACATTTGGAAACTAATAGAAGAGAGAAGGACAGTGAAACAAAAGATTATCCAGTGCACCAACGAGCAACAAAAGCAGGAGTTGAATGCAAGCTACAATATGCTGAACAAAAGAGTGAAGAAGAGTGCCGGGAAGACAAAAGAAAATATTATGAAGCCATGTCAAGTGAAGCAGAAAAAGCTGCAGAAAAACAAGACCTCCCCATACTCCACCAAAAAACAAGGCACCTATCAGGCAAAAGTACGACACAGATTAAGCCAGTAAAGGATGACAATGGAAAGTCAATCAACAAAGAGTTGGAGCAAAGAAAACACTGGGCTGAACACTTCAAAAGACGTTCAGCGAAGAGACTCTTTTCGGCGAATTCATTCACATAGCTGTACAATCGCATTTATATATAATTATTTGAGTGTGTGTGTGTACATGAGGTTTGTCAAAATTAGATAATTGATCAGGTAATAAAAGAATGATCTAATATAGAAACAAAGTTAATTGGACAGCAACTAAATTAAGATTGAGTTAGTAAGTTAGATGACGTAATACAATTGACTAAAATGTTTTAACTTAGGTCAGGTTAGCAACAGAGGTAATTACAGGTAGAGACTAAGTAGAAGTGGGGTAGATAATAATGCCATTTAGATTAGAAATGAAATTGAGCAATTAAGTTGGATGACGTAACATAAATGACTATAAATTGAGCGTTGGTCAGGTCAATTAAAGTGGTAGTGAGGTGTAGAAATTAAATCGGGTAGGGGTAGAGAACAAGAAAGTTGAAAATGCAAAATATTACAATTGAGAAGACAGAATAATACCAATGAAGAGACAGAAAAAAAAGAAAAAATTAGGTAGAATTTACCTTTCAGGTAATAATGTAGGTTAAGTCCATTGTAAGTTTAGTGATTGAACGAACCTCTTCTGTATGCAGAGTTCAGGGCTTAGCAAGTGAATCGCCATTGCTTCTGCAGTTTGAAGAAGTCTGATTCGTACACCTTTTGGAAGACTACTTCTTACTCTGTAGACGACTTTGAAGTTTGTTTGGGGTGCAGCTTGGTGTCCGGATTCTATCAGGTGTTCTAAGATGGAGCTGCGGGGACATCGCTTTTCTCCTTTGTAAAACCATGCTGGTAAGTGTTCGGTGATACGCTTGGAAAGCGAACGCTGGGTACGGCCGACATACCTGGCTCCACACGAGCAGGTGAATTGGTAGATACACATTGATGAGGCCAACAGTGGTAGCTTATCCTTCACGTTCACATGAATCATAGGTTTTGTGGAGAAAGTTAGTCGTAGTTCAGCTGCGAAGAAAGTCTTCTTGAGTGAGCGCGACAGTCGATTTTTTAGTATTTCCGCAGATATATCTCCATTGAATTGAAGGTTTATGTAGAGCGGTTTCTTCGGGACGCTATGCGTGGGCGGCTTTTGTGGCCTAGGATTCATAGATTTTGCAATAAATCGTTCTGGGTAACAATTCTCGACGAGGATTCTCTTGAGATTGTCCAGTTCATCTTCTACGGTGTCCGGGGTACAAATTCTGCGAACTCTGTTGCTAAGTGAACGGATCAGGTTCCGTTTGGTGTATAGGGGTACCCAACTGTGGAAGTTAATCAGCTGTCCGTTCCATGTTGACTTTCTGTAGATAGATCTTTTCAGTGTTCCATCGTGTTCTCGTCTTGTTAGTTGGATGTCAAGAAAGGATATTTTAGAGTTGGACTCTTTCTCCAGCGTGAACTGAATTGCGGGGTGGCACTTGTTAAACGACTTCAGGATGTCGTCTAGATTCTCTTCATTGTTGACGATAATGAAAGTGTCGTCGACGTATCTCTTGTAGATTCCGAAGGTATCGATCATTTTCTTCATGCATGTGTTTTCGAGTTTTGCCATGAAGAAAACGAGAACGAGAAAAACATGACATACCTTCGGAATCTACAAGACATACGTCGACGACACTTTCAACAATGAAGAGAATCTAGACGACATCCTGAAGTCGTTTAACAAGTGCCACCCCGCAATTCAGTTCACGCTGGAGAAAGAGTCCAACTCTAAAATATCCTTTCTTGACATCCAACTAACAAGACGAGAACACGATGGAACACTGAAAAGATCTATCTACAGAAAGTCAACATGGAACGGACAGCTTATTAACTTCCACAGTTGGGTACCCCTATACACCAAACGGAACCTGATCCGTTCACTTAGCAACAGAGTTCGCAGAATTTGTACCCCGGACACCGTAGAAGATGAACTGGACAATCTCAAGAGAATCCTCGTCGAGAATTGTTACCCAGAACGATTTATTGCAAAATCTATGAATCCTAGGCCACAAAAGCCGCCCATGCATAGCGTCCCGAAGAAACCGCTCTACATGAACCTTCAATTCAATGGAGATATATCTGCGGAAATACTAAAAAATCGACTGTCGCGCTCACTCAAGAAGACCTTCTTCGCAGCTGAACTACGACTAACTTTCTCCACAAAACCTATGATTCATGTGAACGTGAAGGATAAGCTACCACTGTTGGCCTCATCAATGTGTATCTACCAATTCACCTGCTCGTGTGGAGCCAGGTATGTCGGCCGTACCCAGCGTTCGCTTTCCAAGCGTATCACCGAACACTTACCAGCATGGTTTTACAAAGGAGAAAAGCGATGTCCCCGCAGCTCCATCTTAGAACACCTGATAGAATCCGGACACCAAGCTGCACCCCAAACAAACTTCAAAGTCGTCTACAGAGTAAGAAGTAGTCTTCCAAAAGGTGTACGAATCAGACTTCTTCAAACTGCAGAAGCAATGGCGATTCACTTGCTAAGCCCTGAACTCTGCATACAGAAGAGGTTCGTTCAATCACTACACTTACAATGGACTTAACCTACCTTATTACCTGAAAGGTAAATTCTACCTAATTTTTTCTTTTTTTTCTGTCTCTTCATTGGTATTATTCTGTCTTCTTAATTGTAATATTTTGCATTTTCAACTTTCTTGTTCTCTACCCCTACCCGATTTAATTTCTACACCTCACTACCACTTTAATTGACCTGACCAACGCTCAATTTATAGTCATTTATGTTACGTCATCCAACTTAATTGCTCAATTTCATTTCTAATCTAAATGGCATTATTATCTACCCCACTTCTACTTAGTCTCTACCTGTAATTACCTCTGTTGCTAACCTGACCTAAGTTAAAACATTTTAGTCAATTGTATTACGTCATCTAACTTACTAACTCAATCTTACTTTAGTTGCTGTCCAATTAACCTTGTTTCTATATTAGATCATTCTTTTATTACCTGATCAATTATCTAATTTTGACAAACCTCATGTACACACACACACACACTCAAATAATTATATATAAATGCGATTGTACAGCTATGTGAATGAATTCGCCGAAAAGAGTCTCTTCGCTGAACGTCTTCTGTTTTTCATATGACTAAATAAGGATTTTCAAGATACTTCAAAAGACTTTTAAATCGACCGCCACCTACAACTCACCGAAAAATACCAACAACGGAAGCAGAACTACCAGTGAACATCGACCCCCGAAAAAATCAGAAGTCCTGAAGGCAATCAAGATGCTACAAGCTGGAAAAGCAGAAGGACTAGATGGAATCCCAGCAGAAGCATTGAAAATGGAACCAGAGACAACAGCGGACTTGATGACGCCACTGTTAGAGAAGGTGTGGAAAGAGGGCAAATTACCCGAGGATTCGAAGAAAGGATACTTATGGAAACTACCAAAGAAAGGAGGCTTAAGTCAATGCAAGAACTGGCATGGAATTATGCTCCTGTCTATCCCAAGCAAAATACTAAGCCGCATCATCCTGGAGAGAATCGAACAAGCCAACCTGGATGAAAAACTTCGACCGGAACAAGCTGGATTCAGGAGAAACAAGTCATGTATAGATCAAATCGCCACACTACGAATCATCATTGAACAAAGCTATGAATGGCAGTCGCCTCTCTACCTCACTCAACCTCATCGACTTTGAAAAGGCCTTCAGCGGACAGCGTCGATCGAGAGGTGATTTGGCAACTACTTCGCCACTATGGGGTGCCATCGACAATTATACATCTCATCCAACAGTTGTACGACAATGCTTTATGACAAGTAATCCACAACGGGAAACTTACGGAATCCTTCGAAGTGAGGACTGGAGTAAGGCAAGACTGTCTAGTATCGCCAATGATTTTCCTGAATGCAGTAGATTGGATAGTGCGACAGACACACAGCGGGCAGCGAGGAAATAGGCATAAAATGGACTCGATGATATATGTCTGATTTCCCACAAACTGGGAGATATGCAAGTCAAAAGCAACAAGTTGGCAGAACAAGCATCAAAGATAGGACTTCAGGTGAACATAGAGAAAACAGAGATGGTGAAGATTCCTGGGCAACACCAACAGCAGCCATAACAACAGACAACAATAACCATAAATGGGAGGAACGTGAAAGAATCAACCTCCTTCACCTACCTGGGAAGCATCGTTTCAACTACAGGCCGACAGAACTCACGAGGATATCAAAGCAAGAGTCGGAAAAGCAAAACAAGCTTTCATTACTCTCAAGTCTATATGGAGGTCAACAGCACTCAGCATGAAAAATAAGATCCTGATTTTCAACTCCAATGTGAAGTCAGTGCTACTATTCGGATTACAGACTTAGCTAGAGCATCACGAAGGCCACTTCGAACAAACTACAGATCTTTATTAACAGTTGTCTTCGCCCAATACTCAAAATCAGATGGCCAGAAAAGACCAGCAACAGGGATGTCTGGGAGCGAATCAACCAGGAACCAATTGTGAAACAAATAGGCAGGAAGAAGTGGAGGTGGATTGGCTGGCCATACTCTGGGAGAACAAACCATCAAGTGACATCACACGCCAGACTATCACTCGAGTGGAACCCGAAAGGGAAGCGGCGAGTTGGTCGTCAGTGTAAAAGTGACTTGGAGGAGGTCGTGTGAAGAGGAGATGAAAACGTGTGGGCAGACTTGGAGCGGGTTGAAAAAGTTGACAGAAAACCGATCGCAATGGAGACGCGCGGCTGAAGCCCTATGTTCCTCTAGGAATTAAAGGAAATAATAATAATAATATCTGACACTTGTATATCACTGTAATTACAGATACACCGATATCGATGTTTATGAGATTAAATATTTATCTGAGCTGAGATTGAGGTCTTAGTGTTGACGTTCGCATAAAAGTGTACCTGTTCATGTTGTCACATTTCATAAGGACACAAATGTAAAAGGAGAAATGCCAAGCAACTACAATCAACAGAAATGTACGGAAGAAAGAATAAATACATGGAGGATAATGAGAATCTGATCGGTCTAGGGGGTTCATCAAGAGTAAAAGAAATACATCTGCGCTATTGACAACGACTTTGGACAGTAACAGCCATCACCCATTGGTTCTTACAGTCTCCAGGACCTTCCTATGTGGCTAAAACGAACAGTCGAAGACTTCATGGATCGATGACAGGTTTTGACTTGACCACCACTAAACGTTCACCAACCTAAAACAACATTAGCTAGAATTGCTCGGGGAGGAAAGCGGTGGCTTAACATAGGTACCACATTTCTTAGTCATCTCAATCGATACATCTTGGCATCATTGACCTAACTGACCTCCTTACCTAACTCCAATATTACTCATCATACTGTGACATTCAACACGGGAGATAAAACGCAGACACCTACGATAAAAAACAGCTAGTCGCTTTAGGTATCAGACTCTTAACGACCACGTCTTATAACCAAAAAGAAGGACACAGAGAACTTCCGCACAAAGTATACGTCTTTTGATCAATAATCGGACATCATATACCTACGCCAGAGATGATGTAAATTGATACTGAAAATCAGCACTTCTATGATGAATAACACATACTGTTCAAACACTTTCAAAGCAACACTTGAGAATTAACCTAATGCCCACTAGTGATTGACTGAATAATAAAGTTATCTGGAGTTTAAATGGACATTCCTGACCAGTGGAGTCCACCAAGTCGGTAATGACGACAAATACTCGCCAATGACATTGACTAGTAGTCGCGCTATACATATACTATGGTGAGAGCTGGCTGTTAGCCAAAATCGGTGGACAGTAATTTACGTCAATCTTTATGTCCCCAATATTGGTCGTGAGAAAAATAAGAACAAAGATTTTGCGTAGGCGGATACAGTTAGCATATAGATGATCTGACATTCAAGAAACAGCCACAAAGAGATGCAAGGTTAACTTTCTGTGAGAAACAACCAATCAGAGGACTGTTTTTCTGCTAACAAAAATCTATAATATGTACATGAAGATCTATAAATATGTGTTGATTTCTTTAATAAACGATCCGTTGCCTGGCCCTTGTCTTCTGTTGTTACAATACAACGAATTGGTAGAAGTTAAAATTCATGGACCATTGGATTATTTCTCAGTGGCTTAATAGGCGACAGGCTCATTTCGTAAGTTCAACCCCAGTGATGTCACTGATGCGTCCTGAGAAAAGGTCCAGACTAGGACGAAATGGCTGTCTATACTCCACGGATTTCACTGGTTCTCTAACTAGTTTCAGTTCATGATCGAACTTGAAAGCAATCGCATTCCTGCATAACCAACACTTGAAAGAGATGTAATAAGACATCTGAAAAATGTATATACTTTAGACCACATACAACATACCTAGAGATAAATGATGCATGTCACACACACGCACATACACCAAATGAAATAGGAATGAAAGGTTACTCAGAACCTGCTCGCATATGTGTGAACACGTGTTGTGTTAGGCCTTATCAGACTGCTTAACTAGTCACACCTAAATAATTGAAGAGAAGTTCGAACCTGTGGCCCATCGGTTGAAAAGTGAGTTGCTTAAGAAACAAAGTATGAACTACAGATTCACTGGAATGGAAAAATCTTCAACCAAACTTTTTGCGTCACACTCAAAACAATCAGAGTCTCAAATTTAAATTCCTCGAATACACAACGCTGAATTTTATCAGATATTAGGTGCCAAAGTATGCACGGAAATGGAGATTAGTTTGAGACGAATGGTCGATCCATTTAGCAAATGATTAAACTGTTTGCTCAAATGATTCAACTCAGTTATACTATAAATTTTTTTAAATATATTAACAATGGAACATAAAAAACGAAAAATGAGATTAAGGAGAAATAAAATATGGCGTAATTTAATAACCTTAAGTACAAAATTCTAATAACAACCCACTAATGTGGGCTGTGTCATACGTAATTAACATTTGAAGAAACAAATATAAAACCGAAGATGTACACACGGAGATACATGTGATTAACAACCATCTATTAAACAGAACACTTGAGTCGGTGGCTTAATGGTAGAACGCTCACCGACCATGCATGTAGTGTGGGGGGTACGATCCCCGGATGATGCATTCCTTTACCTCGTTAAGCCGGTAATAAGACCGGTAAACAGGGAAGGCTGAGCATGAAGGCTAGCAACCCACTCCGTAGAAGTAAACACTGCTACCGAAACTTCAAAACTCTAGTTTGAAGTCCTATGTTCCTTTGGAAACGTAAAGGAATTAAACAAACAAAAAAAGAACAGTTGCACTAACCTAAGATAGCCATAGCAATTGGACGACTTGTGAAAACATTGTAGTTCTTTGGATCAGATTTACGTGAACGCTAAAACAGAGGAAATTTTTTTAAGAAAAAAAAACGATTTTTACTCAGTAAATAACAAGCATAACTATTTTGTCTAAATAAACTTCGGACCAAATGCACTAGTGAAAGCATAATACAGCGTATTACATATTAAGAGTAAAATAAAGGGGATGGGGAAAACTTAAATATCAACAGGGGGTAAATAGGCTGCAAATTAAACATTGTATTAAAATCGAAAAATTCAAACTGAGTCGTATTCACAGTTTACATAGTTCGAAGTGAAATTTCACCAAAGTTTCCCCTGGAAACTGCAATTATTCAGACCACAATATGTGATCTACTTGACAGTATAATTGGTAATCAAGAAGGCAAGCATAATTGATTGACTGAGATGAGCAGAGGTGAGATCGATGCGATCTAAACACTGCATGGCCGTCTCACTCATTTGGTCCCTAGCTCATCAACGGTGTACCCGGTATCACTGGTTTTCTGAAATAACTAGCAAGAAATACAGTGGTTTGAATCTATTCTGCTCTTTCTCAGCTAAGTTAAACCGGGTCCACCATTGATGGGCCCCAAACGAGCGAAACGGTCGTCTGGTGTTTGGATCACTTCGATGTGGCTAGCAAGCACTACTGGTTGATATGAGTGCTATACAACTTATAGCTTCATGCAATCTTACCTGGCTTTAAGAAAAATTAAACGGTTGACTATGATTTTAAACTACTAATAAGGCAATTGTAAGCAGTATACCATATGAGATATCTTCTTCAAGTATATCGAATAGCGGAACGACAGGTTAAATTGTGGAGAGGAGAAATGAAAGATCCATTGTAAAACAGTATAGAGAGCGTAAAAAGAAGACGAAAGAAATACTAAAATCGAAGAACATATACAAATGGAGATTTCTATATTAGAATTACGCATTTAGTGGAAATAGCTCAGATAACTGAAACCTGAGCTTCTCCATCAACAGAAGAAGTCTTAAGAAAATCGTCTCTTTCCCATCCTTGGGTAGCATCGTTCCAACTACAAGCGGCACAGATACGTATGTCATAGTGTGGTGATAGCTGTCTTGAAGCCAAAATTGTAAAAATCAATTTACGTCAATGTTTTCGTCTCAAATCGGAGTCACGAGATAGAACAATAACAAAGCTTAACCTTGAGGAACTCAACAACCAATCACAACAGACTTAGCGTGGGTGGATACAATTCGCAGATATATCTCTGGACTATCTAAGAAACGATAACGAAGAGATGACAGAATAACCTTCAGCAGGAAAACAACCAATCAGAAGACGTTGCTTCTCTGCTAACAACAACCCTAATAATAATGTACATAAAAATCTATAAATATCTGTTGATTTTCTCAATAAACGATCTTTTGCCTGGCCCTTCTCTTCTGTCCTTACAACAGGAAGATCCGTAAAAGCAAAACAAACCTTCATTTATCTAATATCAGTGTGAAAAAACCCACGGTATTCAGCAAAAAGAATTAAATCCAAATTTACCACACCAAAGTTAAGTCAACACCACTACATGGTCCAAAGACCTGGTGAGGGAGTTACGGAAAACATTCCCAAGACGCTGCTACAGACTTTCATCAATAGCTTCCTTCGCGAGTTTGATAATGGAGATTAGATGAACGGCCAGTAATAACTCTATTGACCAACAAATACGCCGAAGAGAATGGAGATAACCTGAACATGCACTGACAAGACTATTTCAGTGAAATCACACTCAAAGTATGTCCACAAGTGAAACCCTAATAAAAATCGATGAGTTGAGCATCCTGGAATGACTTAAAAAAAGATCATATGAGAAGAAAATGAAAACTTGTGGGCAGCTGTACATTCATCAGAGAACATAACCCGTATGGAAAGAAATAGGGATTTAATGAATATGGGAGGTTGCAAAGAGTGAATGCATCTGAATGCACTTGGAACGATCTTGAACCAATTGTCTCAAGTCGTTGGTTCTTAGAATCCCGAGGACACCGACCAGGTACTCTACACTTTTTTTACTTGGCCCAAAATAATTGTTAGAGACTTCACAAACTGGTCACAGGTTTCTGTTTGGCTAATGCCACCTATTTTCCAACCTAATTCTATATCATTTCTAATTAAATTGAATTTTAGGTTTTCCCGTCGATTGACTGGACTGAAGTGCTTGGTCTCAGGTTGACATGTCGGTTTCTTGTGCAGATGCTTCGATTATATCCGGGCACTTAATTGGTATTTAACTGGTGGATGGTGACTAGCAGTGGAATCCAGGATTCCACACATTTCGTCCTATTTTGGACTCGCCATCCTCTGTTGGATGTACCTGCATTTCTCAGTGAGTGATGATTTTCCCCGCACCGAGTCTCCAACCCAGTGCCCATAGTTTTAAACGCCAAAGCGTTATCCACTAGACCACTTGGGCCACAAGAGCAACCTCTATATCAGCTAACATTACTTGTTGAGGAAGGCGATGGCTCGGCATGTCTGTCTGTCTGTCTGTCTATTTTCGACATAGAACTTTGCACAAATGTGCGGAAGTTCAAGTCGCCACATTCCGTGTAGCACGCGAAGCAAGAGAAGAAAGTACAAGAAAAGCATAATAGAAACAGTGAGCAGAGGTGTGAGACAAAGGAGTAATAAAGAAAAACAAAACAGTTTCATTGGAGATCATAAGTCACAAGGAGTGGATGCATCTGCGCCACTGAGAACGATTTTGAGCCATGTCACCAATTGTTTCCAACCATAGATTTTTACCGTCCCGAGGACCCCAGCCTGGAAGTCTACACCTTCCTACGTGGCTTAGACCAACTGTTGTGGATTTCATTGACTGGTGCCAAGTTTTTGTTTGACCGCCGCTAGCTTTTTTCCAGCCTGACCCTATATCCGCTAACATTGCTCGTCGAGGGAGGCGATGGCTTGGCATACGTAACACATGTCCTAACCATCTCAGTCTTTGTAACTTCACGACTTCGTCGATTGATTTCCCCTGTTTACCTAGAACTCGACGCCTAACCTCAATGTTGCTCACCTTATTATGCCACTTTACACGGGAAATAGAACGCAGGCACCTATGATCAAAGACAGCTAGTCTTTTCATGTCTTCCACTCTCAGTGGCCAGGTCTCACAACCATAAAGGAGGACGGAGCGGACTGATGAGCAGTACACCCGCCCTTTGGTCGATAGTCGAACATCTCGTCTACGCCAGAGTCGGCGTAAACTGACAAATGCGAAACGAGCCCCCTGTATTCGTGCTGAGATTTCGTCAGAGATCAACCCGTTGGCATTGGCTGATGGTACTTCCCAAATAAGTGAAGCGGTCAACGTGCTCTACCACTTCACTTCCTATTTTTAAACTAGGCGTCGATGTAGTCCAGTCCTGTAACATCATCTTGCATTTGGCGGGAGCGAATCGCATGCCAAACATTCGTAGATTGCAGCTCAAGGTGTTTAGAAGACTCTGCATTTTGTCAGCGTCTTCGCCTAGAAGGACTATATCGTCTGCATATTCCAAGTCAACGAGATTATTCCCTGGTAGCAAGTCAATCCCTGAGTCGCTGAAGTCACTTAGGGTTAAGTCCATTAACACATCTATGATGAAGTTGAATAGAAAAGGGGATAATGGGCATCCTTGACGGACACCACTGGTCGTCACCAGTTCAGATGACAGCTCGCCGTAAGCCCTCACCTGGCTGTATGAGTACGAGTAGAGTGCCTTAATCAGTGCAATATATTTTCTCGGAATTCCCTTTACAGCCAAGCATCTCCAGAGAACTTCTCGATCGACAGAGTCGAATGCTGCCTTTAGGTCAAGAAATATAATGACTGTTGGACGCCGGTAGGAATGCCTATGTTCTAGAATCTGTCGGAGGGTGAAGATATGATCAATACACCCTCTTCCTGGTCTAAAGCCTGCCTGGCTCTCTCGTGTTTGTGCCTCCCGAGCACCACTCAGTCTACGCATGATTATTGAGCCTAAGACTTTAGATACTATATTAGTCAAGCTAATCCCTCTGTGATTATCACAGGAAGACTTGTCTCCCTTCTTGTATATGGGGATAATCAGTGACTTACACCAACCCGATGGGACTTCTTCTGATTCCCAGACGCTGCCTAGTACCTCAGTTAATGCAGACAGTAAGCTGTCTCCACCGTACTTAAATACCTCTGGAGTCATTCCATCAGGTCCCGCTGCTTTGCCTAGTTTCAGATTGGTGACAGCTTTAGTAACCTCAGTTAGGGATGGAGGACCTGTGTCTATATCCCATTCAGGGAGGTGTTGGATGCTCGGAAGGTTGAGCGTGGCTGTGGGCCAATTAAACTGCTCCTCATAATGCTCTTTCCAACGATCCAGTCGTCTATCCTGGGAGCTAATTATAGTGCCATTTTTTTCCGAGATTGTTTCACTAATGATTTGTCTTCTCCCACCCGTTTCCCTGATGAGTCTAAAGAGTTGCCTGGTGTTGCCTATCCTCGAAGCTTTCTCCATCTCTTTGGCTTTTGTCACCCACCACTGTTCACGGTCCTTGCGGAGACTTTTCGTAAGTTTCTTTTTGTGCAGCTTTCGCTCCTCATTGAATTCGGAGCTCGCCGGAATAAGTCTTCTAGCATCTATCAGTTCGGATGAGGCGGTGGAGATCCAGTGGTTTTTACTCACCTTTGGGTTTACCTTATTCACAGCTTTTACAGCTGTATCTATGGCTGCCTGGATATTTTCCAAGCTTCTTCAGGGTGAGCACAGCTGTCGAACACAGATATGTGTTTAGCTAGTTCTTCCTCAAATAGGGATTTAGTTTCCTGATCGAGCTGGGGACGTGATGGTTTTACCGCCAGCTGTTTCCTACGTCCGTTCAGTCGTAAGCACACACGAGCGCGGACCAGTGCGTGGTCGGTATCTACACACGTGTTCCAGAAGGAGCGACAATCTCCTACCGACCCACGCCAACGATAGCTTATTGCTATGTGGTCTATTTGTGTCCAGCGTTGGTTTGATGAAGGGGGTCTCCAAGTCAAACAGTGTCTCTCCTTGTGTTTGAAGTTAGTGCTTACAAGAAACAAATGATTATCAGAGCAGAACTGTAGGAGACGGTCACCGTTGTCGGTTCGCTGGCACGGAACTCCATAGGTGCCACCGACATCCTTCTCAGATTGACACAATTTCCCTACTTGAGCATTAAAGTCACCAGCTAGAACGACTATATCTGAGCTCCTATATGAAATTGGTGGCGTGGCTTTAAGAGGCTGTCAGTGGTGGTTTTTTGGCTTCCATCGCTTTTAGTGGGTGCAGAGTGGAGAGGAAGTGGAGAGCTATCAAGTCGAGGAGTTGCATCAGTGGAATGAAGGCAAGATGATAGAGATGAAGATGAAAACAAAGATGAGTGAGTAATAGAGAGGTTTCGCGTGCGTTTCGGATTGTGAGGGCGATTGTTACTTCCCGGCTGCCCACACCGTGGAAGTTGATTGCGTGACCGCAGAGCCCAGGGGAAAACTGCTTGAGGCTCGGCATACGCACCATGTAACCTAACCATCACAACCGATAAAAAACAACCAAACAGTTCATTTTGTCACAGAGACAAAACATAGCTACAATATGATTCAAAGTAATCAGCAAATAATTGCAAAAATTGTGTGCATGTGTGTATATTACTGGATCATTGTTTCATATTTTATTTCTATGTAATCACTAGTGCTGTTTATTATACTAGTTTTAAACAACTAATTAATTGATAAGTAGGTTAATTATTAATTAATCAATAAATAATAAATTCAAATAAATGAGTGTAGTACATACAAGCAAAGTTAGATGAAATCATAGTTTAGTTAGTAAACACTAACAATAAATAAATTACGGATAATTAGCAAACTTACAGCTTTATGTATTCTAACTTTAAAACTAGTTTGAATATCATGTAACAGCGAACAGGCTAGCTGATTCTGTAGGCGAAAAAGAAAGAAAAAAAGTGAAAACAAGAGATCATCTTCACTTGATTTAAAGTTACGAAGTAAGATTAGAAAACTAGGTGCAATACTAGTCTCCCTCTCTCGTTTATACACATATTCAACTGAGTGACAATAGATGTTGAAGTGAAAACGCGGAGAGCCGGAAGATCCACACCACCGGTTATTCTGTTGCCTATCTAGAGGTCAGTTGACTGAAACTCAGAAGTCAAACGAGGATTCAATTTCAAATCAGCTGTAAAAGGTTCCACAAGGATGTCATGTGAATGTGTTTCAAGTCATTAATCACTCGTCACTATCATCATGCCTAGCCCAACCTTATCTTAAACTAAGTCATACTAGACTACGGGGATGAAGAAAATAAATGATTATTCGTGAAACCTTATTTTGGTTGGTGGTGAGCAGTAGTGTTATCCAGGATGTGTATTTCGTTCTACTTAGAGCTCGCCATCTGAATGTACATGCGTTCCCAGTGAGTGACGGTGTTTCCACGGAGAGTCAACCCCCTTACCCATCGTTCCAAACTCCAAGTCTCAGTGAGGACACATCAACTCGCTGGGAATGAAGGTACAATCAACTGGCGAGTCCCAAATGAAACGAAGTGAGGGTCCTGCATTTTACTGTTTGTCACCACCAACTACAATAAATTCAAGTTAATCTTTAGATATCGTCAAAGAATCCACAGAGAATATAGGACATTTCAACTCAGCATAATGAATCAAAGGGAAAGAAATACGAACGAGACCATTTGATAACAATATTTTATAAACTGATTTTAATGCACTGAAATGAAAGACCAGTGACTTTTGTGGATTCCGACGGGAATCTGTTCTAGACAGTACCACAATTTTACAGATCAGATCCATTTAGTAAAACATTAAACTGGTAATCTAGAGGTGGACGGTTCCAAGCATACTGTTCAATACTAATTTTTGTTTTGGAAGCTCAACCATGATTTAATTATGGAAAATACCCATCCAGGCATGAATATAAGAACAAAAACGTTCAGCGGAGAGTCTCTTTTCAGCGAAATCATTCATTAAGCTGTACAATCGCATTTATATATATATATATATATATATACATTAGGATTATCAAACAAGAATACAAATAAAAATAGTTAGGGTTACTGTTTACGTCATCAAAATATTTCTAAAATGTGATGAATAATCAAAATTGTAATCAGAAGGGGTAGGGTGAAGACTGGTAATTTTTTTTATTTTTTTTTTATTTTTGATTACAGCTTGATTCCACAATGTATTTTTGTACAAGTACGGAATTTTCAGCATGGATATCGGTAGCCCAAATTTCGCAGGCCGACCATAGATATCAGGTGTGCGTCGGCGAGGGCTCGAACCCCGGACCATAAGCATGGTCGGCGAGAGTCCTAACCACTGTGCCACCGACGCACAGACAAGGGTTGCGTAATATGAAATAGGATGTTAATGAGGATCCATGTCCAAATATAAATTACGTAAAAGGTAGAGAAAGTGAATAAAGGGTTGGTTAAGAAGGAAATGTCATACAGAAACTAAAAAAAACAAAAAAAATAAAGAAAACAAAACATTAATAACAAAGTCGTAGAACTTGGAATTATACCCAAGGTAGAAGGAAGGGGTGGAAAAGGTTCTTCTGTGTGCATTATTCAGGGTTTTCTATCTGTATTGCTAGGGCCGCGGTAATGCAGAGTATACGGAAGCTTACCATTTTCGGGAGGCTTCTTTTGATTTTACAGATGACTTTGAATGAATTCTCCTCGTATACTCAGTGACCAGTGTTGAATATATATTCACTTGCAGCAGTTCTTACTGACCCACTGTTATCTTTTTGTAGCCAAGCAGGATAATGTTCTCTGACTATTTTGGATAAAACACGTATCGACCAACCCATATATCTCGCTTCACATTAGCAAGCACACTGTTGGATACACATAGAAGTGGTCAAATGCGATAGTTTATCTTTGGAATTGTTGAAGAACAATAGGCGGCTTGAGAATACCAATAGTAATGTAGCAGCAGGAGATGTTCTTTTCAGGGCGTTAGATATTCTTACCTTTAAGATGTTGGCCAGAAGGTCATCTTTGAACTCCATATTCATGTATATCGTCTTCGGCAGAGAGATGGGTTGTTCTTTGTTGATTTTCAGCTTTATATGTTTATCTATGAAGTGTGGTGGATAGCCAGCCGTTCTCCAGTAGTGTCTTCCTCAAAAGAGTGATCTCCTCTTCTACTGGTTTGGGGCTGCATACTTTGAGGATTCTAATTGCAAGAGATATTATCAGGTTCCGCTTGCGATTGATGTGTATCCAACTGTAAAAGCTTGTCAGCTGGCTGTTCCACCCAGGCTTCCGACACCTGTCTTCATTAACATCCTACTTCATATTACACAACCCTTGTCAATACTTACCAATCTTCACACCCCCAACTACTTACAGTTTGATAACTCATCACATTTTAGAAACATTTTGATGACGTCAACAATAACTCTAACTAATTTTTATTCTTGTTTGATAATCTTAATGTGTACACACACACACACACAAAATAGTTATATATAAATGGGATTGTACAGCTGAATGAATGAATTCGCCGAAAAGAGACTCTTTGCTGAACTTTATTGTTCTTACATTACTTAATTACACCAACATTAGTCTTGTAATCATTCGCACCGATAACATGCATAATGCTTACTAAACAAAGGTCAGCGATTGCTGATTTTTGTCCATTATAACTCATCAATGTTACAATTTAAGTAAATCTATTATTTTTATAATTCCCTCTCACTTCTTGGCCGGAAAGAATCACCAACAAGAAACTATGGGAACAAACAAACAAAACAAGAACAAACCAATCGCCAACCAACAAATATGCAGGAGAAAGTGGAGATGGATTGGACACTCACTCACTGAGGAGGCCGCTGGGTGAGATGGCGCGCGCGTCAGGCCATTGCTCAAGTGGAACCAGGCCGAAAGGGAAGCGGCGAGTGGGACGTCAGTCCAAGGGTGACATGAAGGAGATCGTGTGAAGAGGAGTTGAAAGAGTATGGACTAACATGGATGGAGGTGAAAAATACAGCAGAAGGAAGACAGAAGCAAGTGGAGACGTGCAGTTGAAGGTCTATGTTCCATTAGAAACCCAAGGGAACAATAATAATAATCTTGCATTCCAAGTGTAAAATAAAGCCTTACACATTGAAGTTGCAGCAGCACTTGTGATGTTTTTACGGGATGAGATTACCCACTCACACGTCCTTCATTTCCACGTAGCTTATTACCAGCAAGTACACTAAGTCAGGTGTACAAGCACATCGGAGATGGGAATCGAACGCAGACCATTTGTGTGATTGGAGGGGATTATACCAATGATTCACTGATTCACAATCCATAATGTCACAGCCTAATTTATTTTACTGCACTCAGTATAAGTAATAAGATCTGGATCTTCAACAGTAACGTGAAGCGACTACCTCTATGGGGTTCAGAGAATTGGCCTGCCCATCGATAAAAGCATTTTCAACAGGCTACTGTATACATCAATCAACAGCTGTCTTCACTCCATACAGAAGATCAGACAGCTTGTTGGAAATGATAGGCAACAAAGAATTCTGGTAGGCTACGAATCAATCAGCAGTCTATCGCTCAGTAGAGATCAATTTGAAACACTCAGAAGTGACATCATGCACCAGGCAGAACCTCGAATGCAACTCAAACGGAAAGCGAGCGTTCAGTCAAATAACTGAGGCATGAAGGCGATTGTATGAAGAAGAAATTACAGTTTATGCAGCAGTAGTCCTGGAGCCATCTAAAAAGGACTGCAGAAATGTGCTGTTGAAGCCCTGTTGAAGCACTCGGAACTCAAGGGAATAACAACAAATAGTGTATCGATTTTTTCAAAGAAGATTATTAAAAGCTTTTAACATACAGTGATGCACACAATCATTTATTAATTACATTATAAATACGGATATCAATGAAGTATTACTAAATAACAGCATGATTAGTGAGTGAATATGAATAGAAAGATGCTATAGAGTATCTATTTTACAAACAATAAAGTAGAACTCTGTGTATCTCTGAAGGTTGTTTATTTAACTCAGCGTGAAATTCACTACTACTATAATGAAGATATAGATAAGTTGAACAGGTGCTTTTGTTGATGATAGAGAGAAAGCAACTATGCACAACAAATGTAAAAAAATATGAATTTAATTATTGCACTTATTTACGTATTTAATTTAGAAAAGCATTACATTTCAAAGTATATTCATTAAATGTTAACAGAATTCTCAAATGCTAAGTATTTTTGGATGAAACCATGAATTAATCTGTACACCCATGACAATGATTACATATACCTCTATAGATTAAACACTCTGATAATAACAAGAAATTAACATTGAAATCTAAAGCTATATCACATTAAACTACTTTTTTTTCCTACTTCAATAATATAGGGAAATTAGGCGTACGATTAGGCAGGTTCATCATCGTATTCACGAATATAACCCGGTATGCTTAAGCAAGGGACAAACAAAAGGTATTCGCAGCTCTGTTTCAGCACATCTTGTAGATACTGAGCATAAAGTTGATGTTAGTACAGCATTTAAAAATTTCAAGTACTGCTTTTGTAGGGATTCCTTTTTGGTTGATTGGTTGGAGGATTTCATCATGAGCTGATAACACAGTTAGAGAACCATTGGAAAACCAGCTGAGAAAACTGGAGAGCTGTTTCGTCCTTGTTTGGGACTCGTAATGGTCTACGAGCTCGCTTTGTAGCCAGAAAGTACTCGGTTCTATCCCTGTCGGTGGATGCGTACTAATGAAGAGTCCCAAACTGGTTGGACAAAACAGCTGTGCAGTACTCCCAACTGGTATGAAAGATCTTCACAATATTTACGCTCAAGTTACTGTCTTGTTTAAAATGAATGCAAAAATACAAGAAGGGTTATCAGAATGCACTAAACAAGCACTTACCTGAGTAATACAGCAAATAATAATAAGGCAGAGGTGACAGCTATTCAGTGATTCTGGAGCTGAACAAAAACAATATGTAAATTACATATAGCTCTTAAGCAGCAGTATATATTAAATATTACATGTAAACTTTAAACTAATAACATGAGTTAAGTGTAAGAATTTTTTACCATGTTGAAAAACTATAAACAACCTAAACTGGCTACTAACTCAACTTAAAAGAAATCCATGTTCATGAATTTAGAATTCGAAGGTGATCAAACTTCATATACGCTCAAGAAAAGTCTTTCTAAATCAGTCAGTAGGATGTTCTTTTTGCACTTAAACTCTACTTGACCATCACTAGGAGTGAAATGTACTTCGACTGTGTGGAAGACAAGTTCCCTAGCTTCTGACCGCCTCCATATGCATTTATCTGTTCATCTACTCTTGTAGAACTATGTACATCAGTCGTAACCAGTGAATGCTTTCCACACAGATACGAAAGTACATTTCAGCATGGTTTTTACAAACGAAAAAGGAAGATTGTGAAATGCTTGTATTCTAGAACCCTTCATCGACTCCTGTCACTCAACCAACCTTGATCATGACTTTAAGATAATCTATTGAGTTCATGCTAACTTCTAAAGACAACATAAGTGTCAATGATGTTGAACATTGAATCGTTCGTTTATTCGAACTGGTCTCCATTTGGCGGGAGACAAGTAGACTATCGTTGTTTAATCGTATACTCGGTTGGCAGAAGACAAGAGAAATAAGATCAGAAGCATGACTGTATATACTATCAACGCCTATTTACAGACTTTGCCGAAAGCACAACCCATACACTTCTGTCTCGTTATCGATGGGAGAATAAACAATCACATTGATTTTCAATCTTCAGTTGTTTCGCTTTGGCTTCTATGCATAGTATTCTCCGTATTAGGCATAGTCTTCTGAAAACGTTGATAGGTCCAGGATCTTTGCGATCTGGATATTTCAAAAGAGGACCTATCCATTCGTGAATTTAAGCCAAACCTTTGTGCACAAAAGAAGCACGTACAGTCACTATTTCTACCTTGTCCCTAGATGAATAAACATTCATTATTCAACTTGGAGCTCTGAAGTTTCAGTAGCAGTGGTATTTATTTTTACGGGATGGGATCACTAGCATTATATCCAACCTTCCCTCTTTACCTGGCTTACTACCGGCTTAACAAGGTGAAGGAGTGCGTTGGCCCGGAATCGAATCATTGATCCCTTGCTTGGGTTGGCCAGTGTCCTACCACTGAACCGTCAACGCTAAATGTTGTATTCTTAAATATGATAGAGAAGATTTGTAGCTCAGGTGGATGATTTGGATGTAGTTGTGTTCTCTGAGCTGGATGATTTATTTGAGAAGCTTTCATTGATCTACTAGGCAACATCCTCACCTCAGAGCATAATTCAACTTGTTGAAGTGAGCTTTCAGATATCTTCAAGAGTTTATGAATTATCTCTCCTGGTGACCTTGTACGTGATTGGTTGTTGTTGTGTGTTTTCACACCTTCTACTCTAAGCTACTTGTATAGGAACTGATTGTTTCCTCGACTTGAACTTTGGCCCTTTGTGTGTGAGGTTTCCTTCATATCGGTTGATAAATTTTGTCTATCTCGATGTGTCTATTGATTGATGATTCACTGGAATACCAAGCTTCTAAAAATTCTCTAGCACTTTTGGTGTTTCTTCTGTCTAATATTTGAACGTTGTCCCAGTAGAATTGATGTCCATGATTGTCTGTATGCAGTGAGTGACATGACGGAGTGGATGTCATGTCTTTTGACGGCTACCTAATGTTCGTGGATACGAAGACGAAGGGGACGTCCACTTTGACCAATGTAGTGTTTTTCGCAGTTGTTACAATTTATTTTGTAGATGATGTTGGTTTTATCTTCGTTCGCTGTTGAGTCTTTTGGTCGACATAGAATTGAGTGAAGTGACTTTGTTGGTTTGTGTACGACGTCAATTCCTAAAGGTCTGAAGAGTCTTGTAGTGATTTCTGAGATATCCTTTATATATGGTAAGGCGATTTTCTTTGTGCTTTTCTTGGAGGCTTTTGGTTTGATAGGTTGGCTTGGGGGTATATGTCTTTTGATGAAGTTCCGTGGATATCCATTCTTTTGGAAGACTTTTCTTCAATTTTCCTTAAGGTGGGAGTGCTGCAATCAGTCCTTGCCCTCTTGAATAGTGTTTGTAGGCAATTCCTATTGAGTGTTATTGGATCGTTGCTATTGTAATTCAGGATTTGGTCTGTGTGAGTTGATTTTCTATAAACTTGAGTTTCTAATTCCCCTGTGGTTGTTCGCTTGACAAGACGTCTTAGTCTTCTTAATCTTACAAAATATACATCTAACGCTTATCATAGATAGGTAAACACGACTGGCTTCGCTGACGTATTTCATCACAAAAGTAAAAGCAGTCGGTAGATAACTTTTGGAAAACGATTAGTATTTCTTTTAATTTGTATAGAGCCAAATCATTACTCATACAATACTCACATACTTACTTTTAGCATCTTGCATAACAACAGAACAATATTCTAATAAATCTGCCAGTAAATTTCTTGGTTCTATTGAATGTGCATATAAAGAATCCATGTCTAAATTGAAACCATTCAATTGTCCATTAGCAGCAAAAGATGAAGTTGTATGCCGTCGACATTTACCATTACTAATATTACTGCTATTATTATTAGAACTTTTAGTTGAATTATTTGGTGAGGATAAACTCTGAGGACTTGATGATCTAGTACTACTATTATAAGTCATCGTAGTAGTAGCATTGACAGCTGTTGTCGTCGTAGTAGTAAATACTGGCACAGCTCTACCAGGTGATACAAAATGTGTTGTATCCAGATAGCCGACCATTGATTCTGTACTAACAGCTTTTAGAATTCGATAGTCTAAAGTGATAAGAGAAATAATAAAACCACTTATGTAATCAAAGCATGCAAAGGTGTGAATAACAATAAAGTAGCACAAAACTAGCAAAAACTACAGAAAATTAATTCTACAATCATATACTGATGATGATTGGTGAGGTTGTGAAGCTACATTGATTGAGACGGCTATAACACTTGTTACGCATGCCGAGCAACTGCCTTCTTCTTTGATATAGGATAAGATTGGAAAAGAGTTTATTATTATTGTTCCGTTGGGTTTCTAATGGAACGTAGACCTTCAACTGCACACCTCCACTTGCTTCTGTCTTCCTTCTGCTGTACTTTTCACCTCCATCCATGTTAGTCCATACTCTTTCAACTCCTCTTCACACGATCTCCTTCATGTCACCCTTGCACCGACGTCCCACTCGACGCTTCCCTTTCGGCCTAGTTCCACTCGAGCAATGGCCTGACGCGCGCGCCATCTCACCCAGCGGCCTCCTCAGTGAGTGAGTGTCCAATCCATCTCCACTTTCTTCTGCATATTTTTTGGTTGGCGATTGGTTCTTGTTTTGTTTCTTCCAAGCCATAGTTTCTTGTTGGTGATTCTTTCCGGCCCGGCCATCTGATCTTCAGTATAGAGCCAGCGAAGACAGTTTTTGGTTGATAAAGGTCTGCAACAGGCTGTTGGAAATATTCTTTATGACCGGCCCGCCAAGTTTCTGACCCGTATAGAAGAACTAACTGACTTGACGTTTGTATTGAAAATCCGACCGAATTGTGTTGTTGATACTGAGTGACGAAGATTTCCAGATTGGTTTCAGGTTGATGAATGTGTTTCTCGCCTTCCCGATTTTCCCTCGATTTGACATCCTCGTCCGTTCCGACTGCCTGTAGTTGAGACAATGCTCCCCAGATACGTGAATGAACGAAATAACCTCTTTCAAATCCCTCCCGTTGATGATGATTGGCGCTGGATGTTGCTGCTGTTGTTGTTGTTGGTTGGTTGGTTATTTTCATAACCTCCGCCTAGTCTATGTTCACCTGGAATCTTGTCTTTGCTGGCTGTTTCTTCGACCAGTTTGTCGGTTTTCGCTTGTAAGTCTTCGATTTTGTGTGACATAAAATATAAATCATCCACGAAATTCAGGTCTTCTAGGTTCTTCACGTCGGTCCAGGAAGACCTGGATTTCGCGGATGATTTATGTTTAAATGGAAAAGAGTTACGGGCAGTCATATCACAACCAGGCATCAATCCGTAAAGTCTTTAACAATCGGTTTTCGTCATGTAGGGAGGCGTAGACCACCTGGTTTTTGGATCCTCAGGATGCTAAGAACCAGTGATTCGAACCTGTTGACAATGGAGCAGATGCACTCACACTTCGTAATCTCCTAGATTGATTAAATCCGCATGTCTCCTTCCGTGTAACTGTTCTTTCTCCCATACATTTCTTTGCTTTATTTTTCGTACTTTTGTGGGCTACATGGAATGTCGCAACTTGAAGTGCTATACTTCTGTGCAATATTGAAACTTGGTCAGTCAGTCATACAGTCATACTGAGGAGCTAAATAAATACAAATCATAGCAAAACAACTATTTCCATGGAAAAACAAATGTAGTTTTACTGGTTACAGAAAATCGATAGAAATCGATCATCTAAGATAAAGTAGGTGAAACGGAATAATTTTAGTTCCTACAAGTACACGACTAGATATTATTCTCCATTTAAATTCCAGTTCAGAAGATAATGGTTAAATGTTAATAAAAATTCGTTAATGGATGAGTGTTTGAAAGGACAATTTATTTTACATCCTGAATATTTCAAAACAGTATCTCTGTGACTAATCTACGTAGGCTCTCCACTGATCACCCTAATCACTTCTATATTTCAGTCTTCACACTTGAGAATTAACACTATAGAGGCGAAAGCTCTGAAGAAATTTTACTACTAATAGTAGTCTGATGTATTCTTGTCAGATGACCAACTACACCACAATGTAACTAGTGAGAGGGACAGAGAGAGGAGAAGATATATTGGAATAAGGTGGAAATTTACCACAAAAATATAATACAGAAAATGAACCAATTCTGTGATCTACAGCACATTCTAAAATTAAGTAAAACTATCGAAATTTATGAAATACTCTTCTCAGAGGTTTACAACTACATATAAGATCAAAATCCCACTCACTTAAATACATATGACAAAGTTAAAATATACCAGTCCCAAGTGATACATGACCACCGACAGACGATTATAGTTACATATGGTGCAACAAAATAAACTACGCCTACTGGTCTGGATTTGTTACAGGATTCCATCATTAGCTGGCATCGGTTAGAGAACCATTGGAAAACCGGGGAGTACTGGACAACTGTTCTGTCCCAGTTTGTGACTCTTAATCGGTATGCACCAACTGCCAGGGTTAGAACCCAGGACCTTCTGATTACAAGGCGAGCTCGTATACCATTAAGCCACTGGGACTTGATCCAATGGCTTATGAATTCTAACTTCTGCCAATTCACGACATAGCGCGACCCCTAGCCAATGTCTCCCGCGAGTATTTGTCCTCTCACCCGACCTTTTGCACCCTACTGGTCACGATTTCTCACTAGAACCCCAGGTTCTTTGTAAATCCTTGGCTGTAAAGGGAATTACGATAAAATACATTGCACTGATTAAGGCACTCTACTCGTACTCATACAGCCAGGTGAGGGCTTACGGCGAGCTGTCATCTGAACTGGTGACAACTAGTGGTGTCCGTCAGGGATGCCCATTATCCCCTTTTCTATTCAACTTCATCGTAGATGTACTAATGGACTTAACCCCAAGTGACTTCAGCGACTCAGGGATTGACTTGCTACCAGGGAATAATCTCGTTGACTTAGAATATGCAGACGATATAGTCCTTCTAGGCGAAGACGTTGACAAAATGCAGAGTCTTCTGAACACCTTGAGCTGCAATCTACGAATGTTTGTCATGCGATTCGCTCCCGCCAAATGCAAGATGATATTACAGGACTGGACTGCAGCGACTCCTAGATTAGAAATAGGGAGTGAAGTGGTAGAGCACGTTGACTGCATCACTTATTTGGGAAGTACCATCAGCCAATGCCAACGGGTTGATCTCTGACGAAATCTCAGCACGAATACAGGGGGTTGTGAAACCTGGCCACTGAGAGTGGAAGACATGAAAAGACTAGCTGTCTTTGATCATAGGTGTCTACGTTCTATCTCCCGGGTGAAGTGGCATAATAAGGCGAGCAATATTGAGGTTAGGCGTCGAGTGCTAGGTAGGTGGGAGGGGAAATCAATAGACGAGGCTGTGAAGTTACATCGACTGAGATAGTTAGGACATATGTTACGTATGCCTAGTCATCGCCTTCCTCGACGAGCAATGTCAGCTGACATAGGGTCAGGCTGGAAAACAGCTAGCGGTAGTCAAGTGAAAACATAGCTCCATCAGTCAATGAAATCCACAACAGTTAGTTTAAGACACATGGGAAGATGTAGGCTTCCTGGTTGGGGTCCTCGGGACGGTAAAAACAAATGGTTGGAAACAATTGGTAACATGGCTCAAAATCGTTCTCAGTGGCGCAGATGCATCCACTCCCTGTGACTTATGACTTCCAATTAAACTATGTTGTTCTTCGTTACTACTATTCCTTTGTCTCTCATCTCTGTTTACTGTCTCTATTATGCATTTCTTCTACTTTCTTCTCTTGGTTTGTGTGGTACATGGAGTGTGGGGACTTGAACTGGTGCACATTTGTGCAAAGTTCTATATCGAAAACAGACAGACAGACAGAATCCCCAGGTAACTACCTGTCTGAATAGGGCAAGTCGTTAGTGAGCATCTTATCGGTATTCAAGTGGGTGGGTGCGTACTGATGAAGAGTCCCAAACTAGGACGAAAGAGTTGCCCAGTACTCCCAGGTTTTTCAATGGTTCTCTAACCAATGTCAGCTCATGATGAAATCCTGTAACTAATCAAATCCCTAAAAACCGACACCTGTTCTGAATGCGCTTAACAAGTTCTAGGAAATTCGACTGTATGATTGCTGTGTGAATAATGGATTAATTGGAGTTACTAAAACATATGTGGAGGTGACTTGACAGAATAGCTCGGCCGAATTAAAGAATAGCGGACAAACGCGTCGTTGAATCGCTATTCTTGAATTTTACCAATAACTGGATCTTTTAAGAGGACTGGGAATTTGCAGTAGATTAACGAACAGAATCAGAAATATAAAAGGATTCCAGGACATTATAATTTGTAATCGGTTCAGTTGGCTGATATAGTTTAACTCCTCTGCCCATATTATCTACGACTGAGCAAAATGGATGAATGAATCGCACTTTCGTTAACTGATACACAGTTACTTCAGTTCTTTATCAGGGTTATTGTTTTCTTATTTCATATTATTTTACATACCTACAACCTTTAAAAATTTAATATGAATAATAATTACACCAGTAATATACAGTGTGGATTTTGCCTATTTTACAACATGAATGAACAATAGGTTAGATTAGCGAAAGAAAACAATACACATTCTATTATGCCTGTAACCTGGTTCAAAACAGAATTACTACTCTTAAAGTCTATTTTTAAAAAAATCGTTGCCATGGTAGGATAACAAAGGAAAATCATTGAATTAGTAGAGTAACAGTTAAGAAAATGAGGAAAGCAAATTACTAAGCCATAAGTACAATAAATACTGAATGTTGTTTTATTCATTTATTTATTTAAACGCAGAAAAAACTTGATACAAAATGGTACCAAGAAAGATGCGCCACACAATAATAATAAAACAACATAGACTAAAAGTAAAAATGTAAGTAGAAAACGGATAAAGAACTTCATCTTGAAGGAAAACAGTCATGCTTAACAAGTTCAAACAGTATTCGTTAACTATCATCAGGAAGGGAAGAAACAAGGAAATTGCAACACCTTCGCCATTGATTACGATTCTTGGCCATATCCGATAACATTTCGAGCCATCGATTCGAGCTATCTCGCGGACCCCAACCAGGGAACCGTGACTCACCAACCGATCCTAATCTAGCACAAACATCCTTCATCCCACGACGCCACGTCATGGACTGACCACTCCTCCGCCTTTTCCATCCCGTCCCAGGGCTGGCTAGCGAACAGAGACCTGTACGGAAGTCTCTGGGATGACATTCGCAGCACATGTCCAAGCCACCGGAGCCAGTGTTTCCAGATGACGACACTCAATGAATGGTGATCTCCACTGTGTTCAAACACATGCCGCCGAACCTCAGAATTACTCACGCGACGATGCCATCGAACGCAAACAATCCTGAGCAAACGGCGATGATCGAACACGCAGAGTCACCGAACATCCTCAGCTCACAGGCGTAGAGCGAGACAGCCCGCATTGAAGCATTGTATACCCGACCTTTGACAGCCAGGCTAACATCGCGACGGCGCCAGAGGTGGCTCAAGTTGATGTATGCCACCCTAGCCTTCATTATACGGTTGGAAATCTCACCCGTCACCCCTCCGCCAGCACTCACACAACTATCCAGGTACACAAACTTATCAACAACTTCAAGCGGTTCACCCGCAAGAGTGAGTGCAGGTACAGGCTCCTGCCAATCTTGTAACAGTACTTTGCACTTAGATGGCGCAAAGCACATACCATACTTACAGACACTGAGTTTTGTATAACGACGTATATCTCATAAACAGTAGCAGCGAACACTTCACCATTCTTATATAATACATAGATTAGTTCCGAATACTAGGTGTTTTCAAATCCGTAATACTTCATCTAGGAATGCAAACCACACAGTCTGCAACAATTAAATTATTTTAGCGTAAAACAGTGAACAACTGTGTAAGAAATCTCTTTTAACGTCTAGGATTTCCTTGGTCGTCAATATGTTTATGTTTGAAATAATTCATCTGGAACAGGATAAGAGCCACACTTACCATGTGAAGGATAATGAGACTACCTAATAGCCTAGACTGAAGTAGCCAGAGCAGGAGTCGGACCAATGACTTATCGCCTGAGACGATCCTCAAAAATAATGGAAGTAGTTCTTTCAAGTGCAAACATCAACAAAATATACAAAAATTTCGTTTATATTCTCAATTGCTACCCGTATTGCATGTAATAAGAAGTGATTTTAGGCAGAAAATGAATTTTTCAGCCTAAGTGAAACGTGATCAACAAGTGACCATACACCTAGTTCATAGTTGCAGTTGTATTCCCTCTAATTGTTTGCTATCTGTCTTAACATATCAGTGAATTTAGCATATTCTTCAAGATCACCCGAAGACTATAATCATGGCGTCGCTGTAATGTGTTTTAACTATTGTTTGAGACAGTAGTATTGTTGCCGCTGAAGTTTCTATTAGCGGTTAGAATAGTTTCCGTCTGTGCATTCGGTTCATATAGCCCTCAATCGACTAAGTCGTATTATTACTACTTACCCAACAGTTGGATATAAATGGAAGCAGAATACCATTAACCATCAACTTCATCAGAGTCACACCAACTTATTCACGTTTTGCTGCAATTTAGAGAAAATATCGATTCATTGGCATGAAATCAGTGTGAATGTCTGCTGAGCTAAGAATAAGGAACAAGATTGGGATTTTAAACACTGATACCATATCAGCGCCAACAGGATGATCGCTGAAGAAATATCAGGTCGGATACAAAAGGCTCATACGCCTGTATACCGCTGCCAACTTACTCCATCTTTGGCTTAGTAGACGTGATATCCAGTTGTCGACTGCACAGCACTACGCTCCATCCTCCTTTGGCTCAGAGACCTGGTCATTGAGAGTGGAAGACATGAAAAGACTAGCTGTCTTTGATCATAGGTGTCTACGTTCTATCTCCCGGGTGAAGTGGCATAATAAGGCGAGCAATATTGAGGTTAGGCGTCGAGTTCTAGGTAAACAGGGGAAACCAATCGACGAAGTTGTGAAGTTACATCGACTGAGATAGTTAGGACATATGTTACGTATGCCTAGTCATCGCCTTCCTCGACGAGCAATGTCAGCTGACATAGGGTCAGGTTGGAAAACAGCTAGCGGTAGTCAAGTGAAAACATAGCTCCATCAGTCAATGAAATCCACAACAGTTAGTTTAAGCCACATGGGAAGATGTAGGCTTCCTGGTTGGGGTCCTTGGGACAGTAAACACCAATGGCTGGAGACAGTTTGTGATCTGAATCAAAATCATACTCAATGCCACAGATGCATTCACTCTCTGCGATTCATCACATCCAATAAAACTCTATTGTTCTTCCATATTACTATTATTTTTGCCTTAGATTTCTGCTTATTGTGTCTCTCTTGAATTTCTTTTTACTTTCTTCTCTTCCTTTGTTTGATACATGGAGTGTGGCAACTCGAACTGCTGTACATCGGCACAAAGTTCTATGTTAAAAACAGACAGGCAGATGTCATATCAGTGCTGTGTGTTTGGTTCACAGACTTGATACACGCACCACAAAGATCATTTCTAACAGACACAAGACTTATGAACAGCTGTCTTCATTCCATTCGGAACATTAGATAGCCATAAAGAACTATCAACAAGGAGCTTAGGCAGGCTACGTACCATCCAACCACCTATCGTTCAATAAATATGCTGTAGGAAATGATGATCCACTTGACCTACTCCGAGCAGACCGCTGAATGATATCAGACACCAAACAGATTCTTGAATGGAACCCAAACAGGAAGTGACGACGAGTTGGGCGTTCTCACGGTGCAACCGAGGAGATAGTGTGGGAAGAAAATGACAGCTTATGGACAATTATAGAGTCACATTCCCCTCTGAACCCAAGAAGATAATACATATATACATATACTAAACAATATTAACCTACCTAATATAGGATCTGGAACAATTATACTCTCCATATCTCTTGTATTATTTGTATAATGACCATTGGAATATGACAAAAGTATAGCGAAATGATGACTGCTTCTAGCCAATTCATATAAGCACAGCAAAAGTGAATCACACGGTCTGAGCATGTAAGAAAAAAAGAATTCCGATTCAGATAGGATTCAGATGACGAAAAGAAAAAGCGAAACATTTTTTAAACTTTTTTAAAATCATTTCATGAAACATTGTCAGGATAATTATATATTTTTTTCGTTACATACTCAAATATCCATGAACGACCAAAGGGCGGGTGTACTGCTCATCAGTCCGCTCCGTCCTCCTTTATGGTTGTGAGACCTGGCCACTGAGAGTGAAAGACATGAAAAGACTAGCTGTCTTTGTTCATAGGTGCCTGCGTTCTATTTCCCGTGTAAAGTGGCATAATAAGGTGAGCAACATTGAGCTTAGGCGTAGAGTTCTAGGTAAACAGGGGAAATCAATCGACGAAGTCGTGAAGTTACAAAGACTGAGATGGTTAGGACATGTGTTACGTATGCCAAGCCATCGCCTCCCTCGACGAGCTATGTTAGCGGATGTAGGGTCAGGCTGGAAAAAAGCTAGCGGCGGTCAAACAAAAACTTGGCATCAGTCAATGAAATCCACAACAGTTGGTCTAAGCCACGTAGAAAGGTGTAGACTTCCAGGCTGGGGTCATCGGACGGTAAAAATCTATGGTTGGAAACAATTGGTGACATGGCTCAAAACCGTTCTCAGTGGCGCAGATGCATCCACTCCCTGTGACTTATGATCTTCAATGAAACTGTTTTGTATTTCTTTATTACTCCTTTG
This sequence comes from Trichobilharzia regenti, assembly GCA_944472135.2. Taxonomy (NCBI): domain Eukaryota; kingdom Metazoa; phylum Platyhelminthes; class Trematoda; order Strigeidida; family Schistosomatidae; genus Trichobilharzia; species Trichobilharzia regenti. The sequence continues at coordinate 63,595,232 of OX235265.1, read as the reverse complement.
TCTCACACCTTTGCTCACTGTTTCTATTATGCTTTTCTTGTACTTTCTTCTCTTGCTTCGCGTGCTACACGGAACGTGGCGACTTGAACTTCCGCACATTTGTGCAAAGTTCTATGTCGAAAACAGACAGACAGACAGACATCCTCTCTTCTATTAGCTTCCAGGTGTCTGTTGAGAGCTATCCTTTGTCTTGACTCTTCTTTCTCACCAGAACGGTTGTAGATGTCTGCTTGAACACCAACTTCAGAGAGTCTCAGTATTCTACCCCACATACTTCCTCATTGATGCTACGTAGTTTCTCCAATTTTGCTCTGATGGCTGCAGTGAAGGTATCTTTTGTAGCTTATTCTTTCAGTTGCTGAATATTGAACTTGAATTATGGTCTGTCTCCAGCTGTTCTGAGGGATTTCAGATTCAGAGAGAGAATGGTCTTAGCTAGAGTCTGATCGCCTCCTCGACTTTGTGTCCAGCAGGCTGGATCCTTACTTCCTTGAGTAGCATTGAGATGAAGTTTATCAGGTTTGTGGTGTGTCCGTCAGGTGAAAACCATATGGCTTTGTGTATATCCTTGTACTTCTACACGCTGACTCCGATTACCAAATCATTGAAGGCGCAAAAGTCTGAGAAGAGTTCTTCGTTCTCATGCGTTTCGCCCAAAGCCTCTCGACCTATGATGAACTATCTTCCTGTATTTTCTAATTTGTGCAAAGTTCTATGTCGAAAACAGACAGACAGAATGAATTACTACAAACGTAAATATCACCCTAATCATATAAAGACTAAACAATTGCCAATATGCTTGTTAATTCTAGGGATGGGGGAAAAATGCGGTTATTCAACACTAACTTCCGGTTACACAACACCTGTAGTACACAACCTTAAACGATCATTATATGAACGCGGAACTCCCATACTGGATCGTATAGAAGATGCAAAATCAGAGAAAATTTTCTTCTCAACGAATCATTTCCAAAAGTTACACAATTGTATTTATATTCAAATAGGGAAATCATAAACACAGTCAGATACCGACAGTTATGTTCTAAAAATACATTACGCAATATGGGGATATAGTCTTGAAGTGTATGTACAAGTTGGGATAAAAAAGGGAGGTTAAAATTACGTATGTGAAATGACCTATACAGTCTGAATGTGAAAAATGGACAAAAAGGTAGAGGAAGTTTTCAAATCGAACGCTTATGAGAAATTAAATGTTAATAATAATAATAATAATAATTACAGTAATTACAAAACAATAAATAAAACAAACAACAAAGTGAAGGAGCAATCATGTCAAGGATGATAATCCGGCCATGACAAGACAAATGAGAGTATTAACAAACTAGACGGACTTCACTTACCCTGGTAACTCACTTCATAATAACTCTTTGTTTTCTAGTTTTTGTTAACTTATCTTTTCATCACCCCCCCCCTTTGGTTTTTGCCTGACTCCCTGAAGAGATAACTTTTCTTGATCTGAGTTCTGCTCACTGTATTACATTATCAACTTCTCATCTGACCTCATGTGCGCCGAAATTTTAAAATTTTGATCTTCTCTTATCTAATTATGTAACTATCAATAATCGTCTTTTGTTACCACCCCAACAACACAACTGTTAATTAATTTTTTTCAAGAAACTTCTCTCTAACAAGATATATATATATATATGTCGTAACATTTTAGACACCCTGTAAATCGCAACGCCTTATTTTACTATGACGCTCTGACAATATGCTTGTTAATGGACAAAAGTTCGTTACAAGTGTACATTTTTATTTCATTAAAGAATTCAGGTTGTACGCAGCTGACGAGAACCAACAAAATAAGATGGATCCAGATTATTCTGCGCCAATATTTCTTCTTTATTTGTTCAAATTTATAAAAGGGAATCATTGTATGAAATGAGAGTATGTAAGGCTTTTGAACCAAGAGGTCCATCCAGTTTTTGATCCCGAATAGCTAATGATCCAGGTGTGTATAAGTGGTGTATTTGAAGTCCTTTCATGAGATATTGTGGAATTCAATGAATCGCTGTGAAGCGATTATACAGATGTCCGCGATTGATGGCGTCTTTAATTTATTTGCGATCGACTTTCAGCTAATGGGTACTTGGAGGTTCCAGTGATACTCCATCTACATCAAATAGGAAGTATCATTAGATCGTACACACAATAAGTGTAACTCCTAACCTAGTAAAAGAGTCCTGACAACTGAGTAAATGAATCACATTCTATGCTAGTTTATAGATGGTGTCCTTGATCCAAATGAGCACGTATCAAGAAATCTGACTTCAGTCTTCACGACTAGACATACAAAGTCATTTATCATACTTAGGATTGATGAGTGGATACTTTGAGGCTGATTAAATCAAGATGTTTTAGTTACAATCAGCTGACAAAAAATCAATACTATCAAGTTTAATTCGAATAATAGAATCAAATTGTCACAACTGGTGTCGATTAAACAAAGCTAAATCATCGGTATTCTTTTGGCAATAATTATAACAAATGGACACCAATGAGTATATAGCCACAACAGTAACACAGTGAGGTTTTTTTCTGATTAGAAAAGAAACTTTTTTTTAAAACTGCTCACCTTAAGCTGATATTAGATCCCGCATCACCAGAGACAAGCGTGGTGAACTGAAAGAAACAATTTTGATAATTTAGTTGAGACGGTTTATTAGCTAAATGAAATGCGAAACTTTATGAATTTTATTTTATTTATTTTTTTTATTTTTGATTTACAGCTTGACTCCACACTGTATTTTCGGTACAAGTATGGAATTTTCAGCATGGATATCGGTAGCCCGAATTTTGCAGGCCGACCATAGATATCAGATGTGCGTCGGTGCAGGCTCGAACCCGGAACCATGTGCATGGTCGGCGAGAGTCCTAACCACTGTGCCACCGACGCACATGTATATACGTCAAGGAGGTCCACGAGGTGCGATTTCCAGTTCTGAAGCACAAACCGAACTGTTCTACCATTGGCTGTAGTGTCTCTGTCCAATGTTAGGTATGCAACAGCTACCACCATGGTTTCGACGTAGATATGCGAAAGCTGGCGAGTTCCGGCCACGGATTCTTACAGATTTTGTGTTTCACCGTAGTTCTTCTATACGGATCAGAAACTTGGCGGATGCGTCACAAGGAATATTTCCAACAGCCTGTTGCAGACCTTTATCAACCAACAACTGTCTTCGCTGGCTCTATACTGAAGATCAGATGGCCGGGCCGTAAAGAATCACCAACAAGAAACTATGGGACAAACGAACAAAACAAGAACCAATCGCCAACCAACAAATATGCAGAAGAAAGTGGAGATGGATTGGACACTCACTCACTGAGGAGGCCGCTGGGTGAGATGGCGCGCGCGTCAGGCCATTGCTCGAGTGGAACTAGGCCGAAAGGGAAGCGTCGAGTGGGACGTCGGTGCAAGGGTGACATGGAGGAGATCGTGTGAAGAGGAGTTGAAAGAGTATGGACTAACATGGATGGAGGTGAAAAGCACAGCAGAAGGAAGACAGAAGCAAGTGGAGACGTGCACTTGAAGCCCTATGTTCCACTAGGAACCCAAGGGAACAATAATAATTATAATAATAAATTCCTTTAACCTTGCCCGCATACTGCTATGACAAGCTACGTATTCCATGGACCACTGATATCGGCTGCTTTGATATGTACGCTATTTTGATTGATTTTTACATCACCTAAAGTCTTATAACCCAGAAATTGGTTTATAGAATGAGAGTGGTTAGCTTCTGACGCTGTACTGTTGAACAAAAGAGAAGACTGTTAATACATCACAACTCCCCTTTGAAATACAGGAGGTGATGCAACCCAATAGTTAGCAGTCTTAATGACTGGCGATCGTGCTACAGTCTTATAACCGAAATCTAAGAACTGACTGAATTGATTTATTAACGTAGAATTTCGCACAAAAGCGCAGAAGTTTAAATTGTACGATTACATAAAGAAACACAAACGTAGGGAAAACAATTTTAATGTGACAAAATTAGACGATTATATACGCGAGAAAGAATGATTAGGTAACGAGTAAGCCTATTAGGTCAGGAGGAGAAATATTATGAAGTATTGTTAACATCATCTGAAAATCAGACATATGACCCTAAGGTTGATTAAGGGTCACAACATTGGACTACTTTCGGTGTAAGCTATCCCCTCAAAACACTTTTTTATACCTGAAGGCAGCAGTTCATTGATCAAGTAAAATAATTAGCGATACTGTCATTTCAAAGAGCAATCAATCTTTGTCATCTTAATCAGTCTTCTGTATCTTTCTCCATATGAGAATAGCATTCGAATGATCAGTCGTATACTGTTGTGTATTGATGTACCAGTAACAATTCATCGAAATCCCTTGATGAATCTCAGTTACAAAATTTTAGCGACTGGGTATTCAGTCCTGTCCTTCAGTGCAGTTACTACTGTAACAACAATATGAATAGTTTAAAATATGCTAAATGAACATGATCGAAGCTCTTAGTAATAAATTATCTTTTGAAGGCATAAAGTCTTCCTATACTCTGTCCTAAGGTTAGTTACCAAACTTAGTTACCGAGCAGATGCTGAAATAACTTTTGATCCATGATTTCATCGAACTGGACAGCCTTCCCGTTGTTACTTAACACTATATGCCTAATTTCAATAATACATATCGTACCGCACCATCTAACATGTGATTGGACGCCGACACCCACAACGAAAACTACAATTTTCACATCTCTTAATTTGAACGGACCCATATCTCACAGTCTTAAAGTAGGATGGGGCAAACTGCTACAAAGTACACATTAATGAACTAAGCGGATATAACATCTTTACTGAAGATCACGAAGCTGGTAAATGTTAGACGAGCCTTTTGTATTTATACCGAGATCACGTCAGTAACCGGTTCAACAATGGTAATACAACTTATCAAATAAATGAAGTGGGTGAACAATACAATATCATAATATAAAAATCTAAGTAGTTACACAAGAGACCAACCGCAAGGACAGTTTACGATATGTTTATGTACTAAATCAAAAGGGATATCCAATGTACATAAGCTTTCAACACTATAAGGTTCATTACGCCAGAGTAGTCAGAATTGGGATGCATGACTATTTTGTGACGACAGAAGACAAAAGTCAGGCAACAGATCCCTTATTGGGAAAATCAACACATATTTATAGATTTTTATGTACATTACTATTAGCGTTATTGTTAGCAGAAAAGCAGAGTCTTCTGATTGGCTGTTTTCCTGCTAGAGGCTTTTCTGTCATTTTTTTTGCGGTTTGGTAGACAGTCCGGTGATATATCTGCGAATCGTATCCACCTACGCTAAGTCTGTTGTGATTGGTTGTTGAGTTCCTCGAGGTCAAGCCTTCTTATTGTTTTATCTCGTGACTCTGATTTAGGACGTAAACATTAACGTAAATTGTTGTCTACAATTTTGTCTTGCAGACGGCTCTCACAACAATTTGACAACAGGTTAAATATGCCTTCACAACTGCCAAACTTCATTATTTCCACTAACATCAGAATAATTCTTACCGTGACTTTATATCAGCTTTTGAAGTCCTAATATACTTGCAATTTTCAAAAGTATTTATTGATAATGAGTAAGTGGTTTATTTTAGATACATCGATTAGCATAAGTTATTGTTTGGCATACCATATAGAAGCTATTATTCTACTTTTATGACATATTACTGACTGTTAATTACTTACAAATTAAAATATAGAAAAAATATTGAATATTGATATGTGCTCTGTGTATATTTATCTCACTAATGTTTCAGTCACTTAGCATACTAAACATTTATCTTCATTAGAATGCAACTAAGTCGAGTATGCAGAACCGTATGAATGGAATGTTGGACATGCTCCAGAACAATTACTAATTTTAACCAGTTGAGTGTTCAGTTAACTTAAACACAACTGCTATACATTTACTGACTACAAGACGACGTTTCTCAGAGTTCAAGTGAGAAGTCATGGCCAGTGGGGTTCAAACACATCAAGTGTAAGGATAAATACTTGTCGATGACGTTGGTTGGCGGTTGCACTACAATCGCGAATTGACAGAAGTCAAAATTAATGAGCTAGTTGTCAATGCATTCTGTCCCAGAACCTGAATGGTAAATGAGCTCACCTTGTAACCTTAACATCTTGGCTTTGATCTCCAGGATGGTCATGAGTGCATATTATTGAATATTCCAAAACTAGGATGAAACACAGCTGACCAGAATTCTCTGGTATTCAGTCGTTCTCTCATTGGTATTAGTCCGTGATCAAACACTTGACATAGTTACAACAGTTAGAAAATGTTATATTGATGCTGTATTAATTTAGACACATTATTCTAAATAATGAAAGAAACTACTAACCAAGGGAAAAAATATTTAAAAGAATGAGACTTACAAAAGATGAAAAGGAAGATAAAATACCACCTGAACTGTCACGCTGTTGTCCAAATTTTCTACATAACATGAAAAATAAATACCAAGGTGTTAGTTATGTACAGTATTAAAAAATTAATAAAAGAATTATACGGATGAGAAACTTCACTTTTTCTTCGCGAAACAGTATTTTTTCTTAATCTGTTCCTCTACTGCTTGTATAGATGGAAGTTGTTGATCTCTTCAGATAATCATGAAATTATTATTATCTCTTTAGGTTCCAAGTGGAACATAGGAGGCTTCAGCAGGACATCTCTATATTTCATCCTGTTTTCCGCAATCCCCTTTTAGCTGGCTCAGTGATTGTCTACAAGCATTCCATTCCCACTAAGACGATTTCTTCCATGTCACCAATGGATATCCAACTCGTCATTCTCTTCCTGATTCGACTACTACTCGAATTTCTGACTCACAGTGTCACTCAGCTGTCTCCTCAATGTTCGTCCAATCCATTTCAATTGTCTTCGGCATATTACTTAGGCGATAGGTTCATAGTTGATTCGCTGTTAGGGTCAAATGTTATTAGTTGGAGGATTTCATCATCAGCTGACATCAGTTAGAGAACCATTGGAAAACCAACTGGGAATACTAGGCAGCCAGCTGTTTCGTCAGCCCACTCTGGGACTCTTCATCGGTGCGCACCTACCGTCAGGGTTAGAACCCAAGACCTTCTGGTTACAAGACTAGCGAGCTAGCTCGTAGATCATTCATCAGCCACTGGAACCTGATCCAATGGCCATCCAGGCCATAAATTCTAACTTCTGCCAATTCACGATATGGCGCGACCACTTCGCAATGTCTTCTTCGATGGATAACTGTCCTCACCTTCAACCCACTGTAGCGCACTTGGTCACGACTTCCCACTGATGTCTGCTCATGATAAAAACTTCCAACCAATCAAACAAAATCCCTACAAAACCAATACTTGAAAATTAAATGCTACAACTTCTGAAAGAATACATAGTAGCTTCTTGACTCTATATTCCATAATAAGTTCGGTATTGAATACACAAATTCGTGCAAATGTGGGCGTTGACGTTTAATGGAAAAATGGATTTAAATGTTTTCCAGGTCTGTTCGAGGTGAATAGCATACAATAATGTAATAATGTATACCAATTAATGTATAGCAAACAGATACAAGTGGAAAAAGTACACACAGTAAATTCAAATATACATTTTCTAAACTTGGTACTTCAAACATACGCAATCTAACTACCAACTCAATAAAATACACAAAGAATATACTAATTAGGCATAGATATTTTCAATGAACACACAAACGTAAGGACAAGAATTAAACGCTTTAACTCAATATATAATGAATAGCAGTGAATAAGCAAACTAACAACATTCAAGAATGACCTTAATAAATCATATATTTTAATAGTTCTATTCAACCTGTAGTGATCTCTATTTATACATACATTAGGTAGATTCAATCATATATATACATATATATATACCATATATTTATGTAGTACTATATTATAATATTGTTTCCTATAGTTCCTAGAGGAATATAGGGCTTCAACCGCAGGTCTCCATTGCGTTCGGTTTTCTCCCAACGTTTTCATATGGCTTCAAGTCTGCCCACATGCTTTCATCTCCTCTTTGCATGGCCTCCTCCATGTCATCCTCGCGCTGACAAGCAACTCTCCACTCCCTATTCGGATTCCACTCGAGCTATGACCTGCCGTGTGATGTCACTCCCTTGATGGTGTGTTTTCTCAGAGCATGGTCAATCCACCTCCATTTCTTCCTTCATATTTGTTGCACAATTGGTTTCTGGTTGGTTCGCCCCCCAGAGATCACTGTTGTTGATCTTTTCTGGCCGTCCATCTGATCTTGAGTGAAGTATTGAGCGAACACAGCTGTTGATGAAGGTTTTTAGTTTATTTGAAGTGCCCTTCATGACGCGACGCCAAGTGTCTGATCCGTATTGTGAGTAGCACTGACTTCACATTGGAGTTGAAAATCCAGACCTTATTTTTCATGCTGAGTAGCGCTGTTGATATCCTCTGTCTGTCTCATTATTCAGTCTATCGCAATCAGGAAAATTATTGAGGATAGTATGCAGCCAGCTTGTCTTACTTCCGTCTTCACTTCGAAGGATTCCGTAAGTTTCCAGTTGTGGATTTACTTGCCATGCAGCACTATCGTACAACTGTTGGGTAAGATGTATAATTTTTGGCGGCACCCTGCAGTAGGGAAATAGTTGCTGTCGAAAGACTTATATATATATATATATATATATATATATATATATATATAATCGATGGTGGAATCATGGATGCAGACTGCTGAATATTCTAGGACGAGACAGCTGTCCAGTGCTCTTAGGTTTTCAATGCTCTCTAATTGATGATGTTGGTTTGTGACGAAACTCGTTAACATTTAAAGATGAAACTTACAAGTTGAACTCAGACAAAGCGAGAGCGACGGTTGAGAGTATACTCTAAAATGATGAAAAAAACAAACAAAAACAAATGAGAATCATAGTTATCATTATGCTGTTAATAAATCACATAATTTCTAATCGGATCTAAAGCAAACGATGGATTATATATCAAGATCAAATGTCATGTATAAATTTCTCTAACAACTTTAAGAAACAAATAACAGAGTGAGAGAACAGCTTAGTAAGAGTGTCAAAAACCTCCAGAGATTGAAAAAGTATTCCACTGGTTTTGATGGGATTATCTTATTCTTAAAAAAAATGTTTGGTTAATCTTACTTGAACGTAACTTTGCACACTTCATGTAGTACACAAAAGTAGAGAAAAGAGAAATTCAAAAAAGAGGAGCAATGAACAGACATGTCACAGTCACATCATTTGTGTCTTTACACGGGGTTCTTTAATCATGAAAAAGGAACAGGTACACTACACTCCGCACCAACTCAGCTGGATTTAGAGGCAGTTACTGTTCTCATTTTGATGAAACAATGAGTTGGGTGAATATCTAATCAACCAATCTATCAATCTATTCTAAGATCACGTTAACTAGAAATCAAAACACGGCTTTGTATTCAGATATGTGAGAAATCAGATGAAGTATAAAAGCCTTCTGTCTAAGAAGTTTACTGAAGGCAGAGGTACCGAAACTATAATCATTAGCATTGTTGTTTATTAAAACAAGAATGATTTCAGTGGGCAATTATCTTCAATAACTTCATACATTTATTCCCCTTGATGAATTTGAATAAAGCAAGAACAACAGTGGTTTGTGCAGAATAATATACTACCATCATTTTTATTTATATTTTGTTGGGTTCCCATCAGCTGCTTACAGACTAAATAAATTATTACTAAATTCATGTACAGAAAAGTTTTAACATACTTGCAAATTTTTCATGGTCTCAGTTGACAGGAGGCCATAAAGACGAGAGGTGCGTAAAATGCTGAATGACTAATTCATTAGGTAACAATGTACTGAGTCCAACTTAGATAATAGAAACAAGAGACAAACAAAATTATACTGCATCAAAGAGGTGAGGTTAAAACCAAAGATTATGCAGTCAAATGAAAGAGAGAGAGAGAGAGTGAGCGTTTGATAGAAATTGTTTCGGCAAACTTGAAACCCAATTTATGTGTTCAGAAAGAAGCAGTTAACAGTCTTTCCTTGCCCTGGTAACTGGATGTCTTCACTCAATCTCTCTCTCTCTCTCTGTTTCCTTTGATTGCATAATCCTTGGTTTTAACCTCGCCTCCTTGATATAGTGTAATTTTGTTTGTCTATTGTTTCTATTATCTGAGTTGGACTCAGTACATTGTTACCTAATGAATTAGTCATTCAGCATTTTACGCACTTCTCGTTTCTATTCCGTAAGTCCTTTACCATTGTATGCATACATTCACTTTGCTTAAACTTGAACTGCCTGTGTAAAAAAAACTATATAAGCGTGATTTTCTGAACACTGTTCACTGATTCCAGAACCTCCAGTCAACTGAGATCATGAAAAACTAGCAAATATATTAAAACGTTTCTGTACATGAATTTAGTAATAATTTATTTAGGCTGTAAGCAGCTGATGAGAAGTCAACGAAATAAGTAATGATGGTAGCATATTATTCTGCGCAAACCACTGTTGTTCTTGCTTTATTCAAACTACCTTCAATAATTCTCTTCTTCAGGCTCGACAGTTATACATAATTGAATGTTAAAAGACTACGTCTATCTTGTCTCCATCATTTGACGGCAGTTCACCATATGACCACTATATTTTATAATCATTATTACTTTTATTTGTGATCCATTGAACTTAAATTCACCTTACCTACATTTGTTTGTTTACATACATACCAATGAATATAACTTACCCCCTTTAAACTTTTTTTTCCTTCACGTTCCCAGTGGAGCATAGGGCTTCAAGCTAGTGGCTTGAAGTTTCTGTAGCACTGTTTATTTTACAGGATGGGGTTGCTAGCCTCATGCCCGACCTTTCCTTTCTACCAGCACTATTTCTGGCTTAGAGAGGTAAAGGAGCGCGTCGGCGGGAGATCGAACCCCGGACCATGTGCATGGTCAGCGGGCGTCCTAACCGCTAGACCACCGACATTTTATCTATTCAAATGTTGGTTTGCAGGGATTTGACTTGAGTGGTTATAGAATTTCATCATGAGCTGACATTAGTTAGAGAACAATTGGAAAACCAGCTAGAAGTACTGAACAGCCAGTTGTTTCGTCAGTCTACTTTTGGACTCGTCATCAGTACGCATCCGCCACCAGGGTTAGAACCCAGACTTCAAGCCACTCATTGGGACCCAATCCAATGACCAGCCCATGAATTCCGACTTCTGCCAATTCACGACATAGCGTGAAAACTAGCCGATGTCTTTGGCGAGTATTTGTCCTAACACCCGACCGACTGTACTCTAATGGTCACGACTTCCCACTAGAACCCAAGTAACTACCCACCTGGATAAAGCCAGTCACTAGTGTGCATCAGATTGGTATTCAAATGTTGGTTTGTTGATTATATATATATATATATATATATATATATATATATATATATATACACAAACAGATCACATAATTGTTTATCCACGTTTTATTTTATATTCTTAATAACAGTACATTTCATTGCCATTTATATGACAATTAAAACTAACAGACTATTACTCCATGGTATATTTGTACCCCAATACAGTTTCTGATATCAAACTAATTTGCCTTTACTGCCTATTGCATTCTAACGTGCATGGATGTATAATTGCATAGTGCGAGAATAAGTGTAAGCTGAAATTCTGCATGTTCTGAATTTATATACACACTATGAACATATTTATATTACTAAAAACAAACAATTAACCTATCATCATCAAGTTATGATAATTTTCTGTCCAGATGATTAAGCAACAACAAACTTACATTTAACAACAATTCATCTTCTGTCTGGTGTATAAGTGTTTGAAATGAATTTACCGACTGTAAAGAAATAACAAAAGAAAATGTACAAGTTATTAGAATGTAAAAAATATATGCTGAAAATTCAATGAGAAAAAGAATTCCACTACTACTGATAATTAACATGAGACGTGTCAATGCTGGTGAACATTGAATCGTTTTTTTGCTTGTTGGTTCGAACTGGTCTCCATTTTTGGCGGGAGACAAGAAGGCTGTCGTCATACCTTAATTATGTACTGACTAGCAGAAGATTAGAGAAATACAATCAAAAGTATTGTTGTACATTATATTAACATTTATTTGCAGACTTTGGTAGTGGCTAACGACTGTAAATCTGTTTCATTATCGCTTGAGGAATAAAGTCACGTTGCCCAACAGTTTTCTATTGTTCTGCAACGGTTACAGTGTAGAGTATTCTGCATATCAGGCTTAGTCTTCGGAAACCTGAGATAGGTCCAGGATCTTTCCGATCTGGGTATTTGACAAGACGAGCAGATCATAGATGGCGATTATAAGATGAGATTATTTAACCTATTAACTTTGTCAGCCTAGTGACCTCAAGCTAACAAATTTCTGAGCTTGTCACTATACACAGTTATGGAAGTTTTGTATGGAAAAGAAAACAATTGTCTCCCCTATCTGTGAACTAATTGGTCAGAAGCATTCATGGTAGGTGCTGACGTTGTCACTGGTTAACTATCACCATGAATATATATATATATATATATATGTTTGAGGAAGACATTTCCAACAGCCACCTTACGTATCACATACTCCAGCAGACAGCTAATCAAGTCTAACGTTAAGAATAAGATACCGTTTTTGGCCCCTTCAATGTGTATTTATCAATTTACTTGTTCGTGTAGAGCAAAGTGTATCAGCCGTATGCAACGTCAAGTACACAAACATATTCTAGAACACTGTCCAGCTTGGTTAGCCAGAAGTGAAAAGAATAGCAGCAGCTCTATCCCCCGAACACCTTGTCCTCTCCGGACAACGAGCACCCCCGCATGAATGCTTCACAGTGCTACACTGAGTCTCTCAATATCCTACAAAGGAACTTCGCATACGCTATCTGTACATAGCTGAAGCATTAGCTATTCGAGATCTGAAACCCGACCCCTTTATTAAAAAGCAATACATACATTCACTCGCCACACCGTGGCCAGAGTAACGTTCTTACTCTAATTCCACCTCTTTTTTATTATGTAAGTTTACTATTACCACTGTTATTATTATAATATTATCATTGTTACTCCCATCATCCATATTTTATTACTACTCTACTACTGTTTATTAATTACATTGCGTTTTCAAACAGATTTTATATAAAACACTTTATCGCCTTTCTACTAGTTCCTGTCCATTCTACATGAGCTTATTGATTAGTCATTATATCACACTTGTTGCGTCATACCAACTTCTGCCCCTTTTCTAACTTGTCATCTCTTCTTAAACCTTACATTATCTAATACATTTTTCGAGGACAAAGTTTACTAGTATCTGATTGGTCTAAAGGTTTATTTGTTGAATATATTATTACGATTGTACAGCTAATGAAAATGAATTGTCGAAAAGAAAATTTTTTTCGCTGTTTACGCCTATATATACATATATATATATATATATATATATATATATATATATATATATATATATACTTAAAATATCTAATTCTTTGAACCCATTAAAAGACTGTAAAGTCTGACGTTCATATCCGAATTTGAAACACCAAAGTCAAGCCAGTGCTTCCATATAGATCAGAGACTTGGCACATCACGACAAGCACTTCCAACAATCTAATTCAGACTGTCAACAACAGGTGTCTCCTGCACCTTATACTGAAGGTCAGATAGCCAGTTGGAAAGGATAAACATAAAGGAACTCTGGTGGGCTACGAAACAACAATCTACTGCTCAAGAAATACGCTGAAGGAAATGGATATACGTTGAGGGGGTCACTGAGTGTAATCACACATAGTGCAGGCTCCCCAATGGAATCCTAATGGAAAACGAAGACCAGAGTGTTGGTTCGGTGGTAACATAAAACAGATCGTTTGAGCAGGGGAAATGAGTATACGGTTAATCGTGGAGTTAGATGAAGAGGACTTCAGAGAACACGATAAAACGGAGATGTGTTGCTGAAAGCGTATGTTCCACACGGAAACCAGGGAAATAATAATAATATCCTTGATTTAAAAATAACATTGAAATAATACGTCCATAACGATAAAAGTGACAGTCCATATTTTTCACTATGAGAGTTATATGTTAAAAAGACATTTTTCTTCAATTTACTGGGTGTGGTATGCACAACGGGACTAAAACCAGGGCAATACAAACGTTTGAAGTAGTTTACACAGTTATACCATGGTAATATTACTAATTAATCAATATTATGCGGATCTACACGTTAACAAATTTTCACTCCATTTGAAAAGTTAATCTTTCCAGCGGTACAACCAGTTGTACTACTCAAATGTCAGGGAATAATTAGACATACAAAAGCTTTACAACTGAGCAGCAGTTAAGGTAACTATTGAAGAAGGTATCTTTTTTCCTTCACGTTCTCAGTGGAACATAGGGTCTCAAGCTAGTGGCTTGAAATTTCTGTAGCAGTGTTTATTTTACAGGATGGGGCTGATAGCCTCATGCCCAACCTTTCCTCTTTACCAACATTATTATTTCTGGCTTAGCGAGGTAAAGGAATGCGTCGGTGCCCGGGGATCGAACCCCGGACCATGTGCATGGTCGGCGAGCGTCCTAATCGCTATGCCACCAATGCACGTTTGAAGAAGGTATAGGCTAAAGAAATTCTTTTGATAACCAGACCTAACTGCTGGCCTACGCTGTATGCATCAGTATAGGTTTCATTTTTGGAAACTGTGAGCTAGTGGAAAGTGATAATAATCGACTCTAGTTGTTACAGCTTAGAACTCATGCAATAGTATAAATGCCCCTTAATTGTAATATCACTTAGTTTTATTTACGAGTCCCGAATAGGATGAACCGAGAATCCTGGATCCCACTGCTAGTCATCATCCACTAATTAACTTCTACCCGACCGAAAGCTGCTACCTTGACGTGGTGGTCGGGCTTGAACACCGCAATGACCTAATCAAGCTATACTGGCTGAGACTTATGTCTCTTGAGGTTCTACCATGCCAGGCAGGTTGTTTGGATAGCGGTTAAACAAAAAGCAGCTACCCCATCCAATACCATGATTCAAACAAATTCACAAAATATCATGCCGGATCGGCCGTGGCCCGGATTAACAACGACCGCGCTTCCTGCTGCCGTGTCACAGGGCAGGAGTGATAAGTATGCTACTGAGGCACACCAAACAAAAAAGAACAAACAAAAACAGGCCGCGTGTGACCGGCCTCAAGCAGTTGTCCCCTGGGCTCTGCGGTCACGCAACCAACTTCCACGGTGTGGGCAGCCGGGAAGTAACAATCGCCCTCACAATCCGAAATGCACACAAAACCTCTCTAATCCTCACTTATCTTTGTCTTCATCTTCATCTCTATTACCTTGCCTTCCTCCCACTGATGCAACTCCTCTACTTGATGGCTCCTCACTCCCTCTTCACTCTGTGTCCACTAAAAACGACGAAAGCCAAAAAACCACCGATAGTCTCCTAAAGCCACGCCACCAATTTCATATAGGAGCATTTAATGTTAGGACACTTTGCCAAATAGGACAACAAGCATCACTAGCTAAGACCCTGGCATCCGAGCCATTGATGTATGTTGTGTTTCAGAAACACGCATACAAGACCCAAGTGTGGTTATTCACCTAACCCCACCTGGCCAACAGGATGAATCTTCAAAATTCACCTTGAGGGTGTCAGGAGATGCCACAGCTAGTTCACGAGGATTAGCTGGCGTAGGGATAGCTTGAGTACTAGGGCAGAAAAGACATTACTTGACTGGATCCCGGTAGATAGCCGAATGTGTGCTGTCCGTCTGAACGGATCAGTAAGAAGGAGAAAGGACTGCACTACTCGCCGATGCCTTTTCGTAATCTCCGCCTACGCCCCCACTGACTGCAGTTCGGATGAAACGAAGGATGAGTTCTACCAAAAGCTGTCTAGTTTGGTGAGAAAGGCTAAACGCTCAGATATAGTCGTTCTAGCTGGTGACTTTAACGCTCAAGTAGGGAAATTGTGTCAATCTGAGAAGGATGTCGGTGGCACCTATGGAGTTCCGTGCCAGCGAACCGACAACGGTGACCGTCTCCTACAGTTCTGTTCAGATAATCATTTGTTTCTTGTAAGCACTAACTTTAAACACAAGGAGAGACACTGTTTAACCTGGCGACCCCCATCATCAAACCAACGCTGGACACAAATAGACCACATAGCAATAAGCTATCGTTGGCGTGGGTCGGTAGGAGATTGTCGCTCCTTCTGGAACACGTGTGTAGATACCGATCACGCACTGGTCCGGGCTCGTGTGTGCTTACGACTGAACGGACGTAGGAAACAGCTGGCGGTAAAACCATCACGTCCCCAGCTCGATCAGGAAACTAAATCCCTATTTGAGGAAGAACTAGCTAAACGCATATCTGAATTCGACAGCTGTGCTCACCCTGGAGAAGCCTGGAAGAATATTCAGTCAGCTATAGATACAGCTGTAAAAGCTGTGAATAAGGCAAATCCAAAGGTGAGTAAAAACCACTGGATTTCGACTGCCTCATCCGAACTGATAGATGCTAGAAGACTTATTCCGGCGAGCTCCGAATTCAATGAGGAGCGAAAGCTGCACAAAAGGAAACTTACTAAAAGTCTCCGCAAGGACCGTGAACAGTGGTGGGTGACAAAGGCGAAAGAGATGGAAAAAGCATCGGCGATAGGCAACACTAGGCAACTCTTTAGACTCATCAGAAACGGGGGGAGAAGGCAATTCATAAGTGAGACTATTTCTGAGAAAAATGGCTCCTTAATTAGCTCTCAGGATAGACGCCTTGAACGCTGGAAAGAACACTTTGAGGGACAATTTAACTTGCCTACAGCCACACTGAACCTCCCCGCCATCCACCCACACCCGAATGGGATATAGACACTGGTCCGCCGTCTGTAAGTGAGGTCACAAAAGCTATCAGTAATTTGAAACGAGGCAAAGCGGCAGGACCCGACGGAATTATTCCGGAGGTGTTTAAATATGGGGGTGACATACTAGTTTGTAGATTAACTGAGGTACTAGGCAAAGTCTGGGAATCAGAGACAGTGCCATCAGACTGGGGTAAGTCACTTATTATACCGATATTCAAGAAGGGAAACAAGTCCTCGTGTGATAATCATAGGGGGATCAGCCTAACGAACATAGTCTCTAAAATCCTAGGCTCAGTAATCATGCATAGACTAAGCAGAACTCGGGAGGAACAGACAAGGGAAAATCAAGCAGGCTTTAGACCAGGTAGAGGGTGCATAGATCATATCTTCACTCTTCGACAGATTCTAGAACATAGACACACTTTTCGGCGTCCAACAATTGTCATATTTCTTGACTTGAAGGCGGCCTTCGACTCCGTGGATCGAAAGGTACTATGGCAATGTCTGACTGTGAAGGGAGTGCCAAGAAAGTACATTGCACTAATCAAGGCACTCTATTCAAACTCACGTAGTCGTGTAAGGGCTTATGGGGAATTGTCATCTGAATTGGTAACAACCAGTGGTGTCCGACAGGGATGTCCACTTTCCCCATTTCTGTTTAACTTCATCATAGATATGCTGATGGAAGTATGCGTCGGTGGCACAGTGGTTAGGACTCTCGCCGACCATGCACATGGTCCGGGGTTCGAGCCCACGCCGACGCACACCTGATATCTGTGGTTGGCCTGCGAATTTTGGGCTACCGATATCCACGCTGAAAATTCCATACTTGTACCAAAAATACGGTGTGGAATCAAGCTGTAACCAAAAAATAAAAAAATTAAAAAAAAATCCTTAACTGAACGTAACGACTTAGGAATCGACTTGTTACCAGGGAATAGTCTTATGGAATTAGAATATGCAGATGACATAGTCTTGTTAAGGCAGGATGCTGACAAAATGCAGAGTCTTCTGAACACCTTGAGCAGCAATCTTCGTATGTTTGGCATGCGATTCGCCCCTGTAAAATGTAAGATGATGCTACAGGACTGGACCCCGTCAACCCCTAACTTAGTGATAGGGAGTGAAGTGATAGAACATGTTGACCACTTCACCTACTTGGGAAGTTGTATTGGCACCAACGGACTGATTGGCAATGAAATCTCAGCACGGATCCGAAAAGCTCGAGCTGCTTTCGCTGACTTACACCATCTCTGGCGTAGGCGTGACATCCGGTTATCAACCAAGGGACGTGTGTACTGCTCATCAGTTCGCTCCATCCTTCTCTATGGATCTGAAACATGGCCAATACGCGTTGAAGACATGAAAAGGTTGACTGCTTTCGATCATAGATGTCTGCGATCTCTGTCTCACGTTAGGTGGTTTCACAAGGTAAGTAATGTTGACGTTAGGCGTAGAGTGTTGGGCAAAGAGGGAAAATCAATCGACGAGGCTATAAAGTTACATAGACTAAGATGGCTAGGTCACGTGCTGCGCATGCCTAACCATCACCTCCCCCGACGGGCATTACTAGCTGATATAGGTGCAGGTTGGAAAAGGGTAAATGGTGGCCAAACAAAAACATGGCCTCATCAATCCATGAAATCCTTGACAGTTAAACTGAGTCAGCAGGTAGGGAGATGCAGACTTCCGGGTTGGGGCCCTCGGGACTGACTCTAGGAATCAATGGCTAGAGACAATAGGTGAAATGGCTCAAAATCGTTGTCAATGGCCAGCGCAGATGTATTCAGTCTCTGTAATCTTTCATATTCCTTTCTACCATTACTCATTCTGTTCCACTCTTATACTTGTCAGACTGTATTGATTCTCTTCACTCATCTTCTTGTCTACCTTTGTGTGGTATTTGGAACGTGGCAAGTCGAACAGCTGCACTTCGGCGCCAAGTTCTATGTTGAATCCAGACAGAATTAACTTCTAAATACAAAGATCTTCCCAAATTTTCTAAAGCTAACTTGCCTACTGTGGGAATAACTGTGATACCACCAGTCTGTGTTGTACGTCCACGAACTCCACTGACTAGGGCGAATAGACATACAATAAACAAAACGTCTTTCTTTACAAGATATATCAGTTCACTACACTACTCCACTACTACTACTACACCACAAAGTCGATGTGGTTAAAATATGCTAGAGAGTATACTGTCTCATTGAAGCCGCAGTTTACAATAATAATTTTTCACTTCGAAATAACCATGGTAACTTGTGAAGTTTAAATCACTGGACTACCAGAATTTCCATCCATCAAAATGCTTAAACTCTTCGGCATTTCTTATTGTTTTATTCGTGCAATTATATCAAACAAACACCATATGAACTCGCGTGCATATTTAATTAGCTTCCTACAAAAAACGCTGTGCAATTCCTGAAAGAAATGAAGAGAAAACTTACAGAATTGTTTTTTTTCATATACAACAACATTACACATCACATGATTTACTTCAGATTATTAATTTACATGTAAATTATGTATGAAGAGGAAATATTTTGGAACTAAATACGCTGAAAATTTCTGTACTATCTGTCCACGTATTGTCTTGAAATAAAGCTTTATTATTATTATTATTATTATTATTGTAAAGCAATTTATTGCATATAAAAAGACTCGGAAAAGAGTCAGTGGTTCGATGGTAGAATGTTCGCCTACAGACCGTAGGTAGAATGTTCCCGACTGATAGCTGCTACCTTGACGTGTTGGTCGGGCTTGCACATCTCGATGACCCAACAAGCTGCACTGGCTGGAACCAATGTCCCTTCAGGTCCTACCATGCCAGGAAAACTGTTAGGACAGCGACTAGACTAAAAGCAGTTACCGGAATTGTGTAAGAATCTTTCTTACACTATGCTGGGGGTCTGAGGGCGAAGTAGTGCTGCTGGGGAACAGGGGTGTAACAGCAGTGAGGTGTTTCCCTCAGATGACCAGCATGCCAGCCAGCTATACTCTCCCACTATGGAGAGAGGGAGTTAGAAAAGGTCGACCCCAAAAATTGTACATCCCGACTTACCCTACGGTGGTCCGTAACTGGCGGTAAGTTTACTTATACGGAACCAATCCCAGAAACGAGTTCATACGGGCCGTGTGTGACCGGCCATAAGCAGTAGCCCCCTGGGCTTTGGGGTAACGCAACACTAACCCTCTTTCTGTTTCAGGTACCAGAAGAATCAGTCAACTACCACAGTGTGAGCAGCCGAGAAGTAACAACCGCCCACACACTCCCACTTCCACTTCACCTACGACACACGTGAGCGGACCGACTATGACTGACTGACTGGTTTCAACATTGACCCTTGTACCGATGTGAAGCAGTTCGAGTCGCTACACTTCACTTAGCACACAAAGCAAGAGAAGAAAGTAAAAAGAGACTCAAAAGAGAGATAACAAACAGAGATATAAGGCAAAAAGAATAGTAACATGGAAGAACAATATAGTTTCATTGGAAATTATAAGTCACAGGGAGTGGATGCATCTGCGTCAGCCATTGAGAACGATTTAGAGTCATATCACCAATTGTCTCCAGCCTTCATTGGTTTTTACCGTCCCAAGAACCTCAACCAGTCAGGATGTCTACACCTTCCTAGGTGGCTTAAACTAACTGTTGTGGATTTTAGACCGACTCATTATTAATCGTCACCCAGTTTACTAACCAATAGTAAGGCTGTAAGAGGGGAAATGTTGAGCGAGAGATCAGCAACTTCACCTCATAAAAACAACACTATTGCTACAGAAAAATCAACATCCTGAAGAACTATTTTCCCCCTGGGACGCAAAGAATGAATAAATAAAAGGATATTGATAAGTTAAACTGAAGAATTAGCTTCAGTATAATTGGAAAGCACTCCAATAAACATAAAATATTTGAGACCTCAAAAATGTCTTTATATGCTGCATTGATATTAAAAAGGATCCTGTCTGTATCAATACCTAAATAATACGTTAAATCAAATATTTATCAAAGGCTAATCTATAAAGTTATAACTCACTTCATCAGTTGCATACTGTAACAGCAAGCCAAGAAATCTGCAAGCAGTTACACCATGATAATATCTCAGCTGAGGATTGGTCAATGTGTTCATCACTAAATCATAAATGCGATCGTCTAGAAGACTAGCTACAAATGGATTCTTGTCCAAGGATGAAGTAACCTAAGTTAAGAGATAAAATATAATGAAATTTAAATCTGAATTATAATTTAAGAATGTGTAAAACTACAAGCTTTCACTAGTGGTATGAAAGCAGATATAAAAGGTTGGTGAATTAGCTAAGTATTAACTGTGGTTGCCATGCTTTACACACACATGCTCACAAACCACAGCCAATTAGAAGGCAAACTAGAGAGAAATTATTTTTTATTCCATTTGAGTTCCAAGTGGAACACATGGCTTCAGGCTTGACGCCTTGAACTTTCAGTAGCCGTGATGTTGGTTTTACAGAGTGGCATTGCTAGCCTCACACCCAACGTTACCTTTTTTCTGGACAAGGTTTAGGAGCGTATTAGTCGGGGATCTAACCTCAGACTACCTGCGTCGTTGGAGAGCATTTAAACACTGAATCACGGGTAAGAGAAAGTAAAATGATAATGATGCAAAGACTGAAGCAAGGGGGATAAAAAAGAATGATAATAATATACCATGATACTTTAAAGATACTACTACAGAACAAAAACCAGTAGCAGGAAATCAACATAACTTGTCAAATAGCAAACTGTAGCACTTAGGTGTGACCAATTCAACTTCTTCATAATCACTTATACTTGTTTTAATTCATGAATAATCCCCATCCAGGCATTAATGAAAACAAAACACGTAGTTCAGATGAGTCTTTTTTCGGCGAAGTGATTTTCTTAGCTGTGTAATCAGAAATATATGTGTGAGTTACTTTGTATGTGTGTGTATATTAAGTTTGTCAAACAAAAACACAATTGGTTTTGGTTTATTTAACTAAACATGTGAAAGTTAGTAAGTTTTGTGTAGAGTTACATAATACATATCGGTCAAGAAGACTGCGTGTTAATAAAACTAGGGCAGTAACAAAGGTGATCAACTGTCACAAACAGTTGTTAAAAAGGAGTTACGTAATAATATGAATAGTCTAATGATTGAATTGTACTCAGGATGCATAAAGAAACAAAGTAGAGAATACGAAATTACATACGAGTTCAAGGTGAATACAAGAATTATAAGCAATTAAAGGAACAGGCAAACCAACAAAATTAAGTGGTCAAAAGTCAACAAAGTTGTTACTATGATAATAGAAGTGGTTGAGTAATTCTCTTTTGCATGAACAGCTCTAGTTTTCCTATATGAATGGCCGGAGCTTCAACGACAGTTAATCACCTTCGTTACTGCCCTAGTTTTATTAACACGCAATCTTCTTGACCGATATGTACTACGTAACTCTACACAAACTTACTAACTTTCAACTGTTTAGTTAAAATAATCATAACCTATTGTATTTTTGTTTGACAAACTTAATACAAAATAACCCATACATATATTTCTGATTGTACAGCTAGGAAAATCACTTCGCCGAAAAGAGAGTCTTCGTTGATCTACGTGTGTTTTTTTTTCATTTATACTTGTATCGCAGTTGAACTCAGTATTATTGCTGCCTCGATTGAATTGAACATAAAAGATGGAATTAATTTACCACTTTAATCTGACGGTTACAATTACATTTATATAGTTTCGGACAGCGCTTTAGTACAGTAATGACAAAAATAGTAACGAAAATCAATCTTACTCTAGTAACTGGAATCAGGTGATCCCAGATAATTTTGTTTTCTAATCCAAGTTCAATTAGATATTTACACTAAACAAATAGTTTTGTGTTGCTACATTCTCAAAATCTTAACAACAAAAGTGTGTGCATACGAAATATATTGATACACACGTCGTTGTACACACCTGTGATGATAGAATTATGATGTTTTAGCAAATAAGAGTAAACTTCTGAGAATCTAATAGACTGATGGTATACGATATGTCGCGAAGCTATTCAAATACATTAGAATAACTCTCTCCAAATACCATTTCACTTATAATCCTTTGCGTTTTTTGATGACTTAGCAATATATCTTATACCATCAGTCAGCTAATCTTACATACCCGTACTTGATCATGGAGTATTTAAGGGTATTGAACCCCAATTATCTAGTCCATATATAAATTAAATACAGGTTTTTCAAGGTTAGGGAGATGCAGTATGTGAAGGTTACCAATTCACTGTTATATTTGGAACAGTAAATTGTTAGTGTTACGAGCCTGTCGCTAAAATATGTTATGATGGAGTCTTACTGATTCGTAATTTCGTCTAACTTGACTAGAATGCGCCTCCAAAAAACACGAGACTATAAACAAGCGATCATTTGAAATGACCTCCCACATCGAAGTATACGCAAAGACCAGATTGGAAAAGCAATGACGACAACAACAGCAACAACGATCATAACCTTTTATTTTATGAAATACATGGTATCCTCTATATATATAGAAATCCTCAGAAAATTAAGCCATAAATAAACCAATCAAAACTGTCCAATATGATTATTATATCAGTGTACATGCATGAATCATGACTTCGCGGCTAACCAAAACGTTAGACCATCTTAGCACATACTCATTACAAATTTCTTAAAACAGCTTGTAACAGCCTAATTCTGACCAGTTTAGTTCATTCAGTCGTATGCTTTACTAACTAATTTTAACAAGTATACTACACATGTCACACTTATCATAATTAGTGAATACGACTGAAAGCGAAGCCAAGTGAAGTTACACTTTTTTTCCTTTACGTTCCCAGTAGAATATAGGGCCTCAAGCTAGTGGCTTGAAGTTTCTGTAGCAGTGTTTAGTTTTACAGGATGGGGTCACTAGCCTCATGCTAAGCATTATTTCTGGTTTAGCTAGGTAAAGGGGTGCGTCGGCTGGGGATCGAACCCCGGACCGTCTGCATGGTCGGCGAGCGTCCTAACCGCTGTGTCACCGACGCACGAAATTACACTGAAGTGTTAAAAATAAACTCATCTGCAAAGTATGTTTTTGTATTCCCCATAATTTATTTTTAAAAAATTGATAGTGAAACCCTAGCTGAAATATCAGTCATTATATATGTATGAAAAAGAAAAAATCAAAAGTCAGCACGTTTCCTCATGATGACTGAAGAATTACTAATTTGACGATGAAGACAAAAAAAATCTTTGAGAAGTATGATTAATTTATCGGATTAGTTATAAAACTTACCGAGGCAAATGTTAACATTGAATTGAATATGAGACTACGAAGTGGTTCTGGTCTATCTTCACGAACTAATTCAACGCATAGTAAAATATAATTCTATAATATATACGTAAAAGAAAACAAATGAATAGATAAGGATTTAGCAACTGCAAGAATTAAATAATGCCAGATTGTAAGGGAAGTAAGTAAACTGTTTTAATGAAGATGCAATACGCTTAAAGGTTGATAAGAAAGGGATTAGAAACTATAAATAATAGGTGGTGGTAATACTGTCAGTTAGTTAGGGTCTTAATTGGTTAAGGGAGTGACAATGGCTGTACACAATTCTAAATGCATAAATTAGGCTGAATAGCTGTACAGCCAATCACCTCACCTATATGCAGTAGACGAAGACAGAGTCCATTGGGAAGATTCGGAAGAATGCAATGAATCACCTTGAAGGCCTTTGTATCTTCCACTGAATGGCCACTATCAACTAAATGCAACAAAACAGAGCTGTCTGTCCGTCCTTTACTGAATCGCGATAAAACCTGGTTGTCTGATACAATGTTATGAGGTCTATTTTAATTGTGGCCTGTTCTGCTTCAGTTGCCAGTGTGTCGCAGAATTGTCTTTTGTCTCTAGTAGAACTCTTCTTCACTTCTTTATTCAGTACAGTGTACACTGAACTCAGCTTCTTCTCCTTCTGTTGTCCACCTTTGCATTGGTTCATTTTCTGTCTCACCATCCTCTCTTCTATTAGCTTCCAGGTGTCTGTTGAGAGCTATCCTTTGTCTTGACTCTTCTTTCTCACCAGAACGGTTGTAGATGTCTGCTTGAACACCACCTTCAGAGAGTCTCGGTATTCTACCCCACATACTTCCTCATTGATGCTACGTAGTTTCTCCAATTTTGCTCTGATGGCTGCAGTGAAGGTATCTTTTGCAGCTTATTCTTTCAGTTTCTGAATATTGAACTTGAATTATGGTCTGCCTCCAGCTGTTCTGAGGGATTTCAGCTTCAGAGAGAGAATGGTCTTAGCTAGAGTCTGATCGCCTCCTCGACTTTGTGTCCAGCAGGCTGGATCCTTACTTCCTTGAGTAGCATTGAGATGAAGTTTATCAGGTTTGTGGTGTGACCATCAGGTGAAAACCATATGGCTTTGTGTATATCCTTGTACTTCTACACGCTGACTCCGATTACCAAATCATTGAAGGCACACAAATCTGAGAAGAGTTCTTCGTTCTCATGCGTTTCACCCAAAGCCTCTCGACCTATGATGAACTATCTTCCTGTATTTTCTACTCCCAGCTTAGCATTCATGTCATCCATTAGGATTTTGATGTCGCCATTCAGGATGCTGTCCAATACGGTTCGCAGTTATCCATAACAATCTTTCTTCTTCTCTTGTTCTGAGTTGTTTGTAGGCACGTAGCATCGGACGATTGTAACCTTCCTTTCTTTTGAGTTGAATCTTGATGTTGTTATCCTGAAGGGGATTGGTTCCCACTGCATAAGAGCCTTGACTGCCAATGCTGAAATCGTGATAGCCACTCACTACCTCAGTATGCTCGTGGTTGTCGTCTGGGTGAACGGAGTAGATTACTGACCCCCCAGTTGACAATTTCGATATTCCACAACCATTTCACCTGCTCTCGCAGACTCCTAGCACTTCAATGCCATGTCTTCTCATTTCTGTAGTAACCTGAGAAGCCTTCCCAGGCTCGTGCATTCTACGAGCATTCCACGTCCCCTTGTTTATTTTCGCTTTCATCGAAAGGAGACACATCGGCTGACTGGCTTCCCGAAGGCTTTCACCAGCCTGCGTCATTTCGTCTCCCCGAATCAATCCTCCTTTTCCTGGGCTTGGAAACGCCTAGAAAACTAACGAGCTAGTAAACTAAGCGCGGGTGCCACTACACACAAAAAGAAATCAGATGCGTTCATAAAGCCACAGAATCCGCATTTGTAGTCTTGACACTATGAAGAGCAGCTGAACACCCTCAAAAGAATTCTTGAAAATGACTACCCCTTGTTGTTTGCGGAAATTTGACGACCATGGTTAATAACTTCACCTCACTTTTATTTGAATTCGAGAATAGAATTCGGATATGTCATGACTAATAGGAAAGGCTTTAGTTAGGTCCTACCTATTAAGCCAAATAAATAATATTTGACGAATGCTAAGAATCGATGGTTGAAGCTTGTTAACGATTAGGGTCGAAATAGTTGACAGTGTTACAGATATGTTCACTCCTTTACATTTTCCAGATTCTGAAAATCTGCACTAACATTCTTACATATATATTCGTTATATATTCATCCACTTATCATAGCCTCATTACACTTCAACCTCTATACTTTTGTGTGTTTCCCCGAAAAGTGGTACCTGCGGTGATAAACACTTTTGGAGTTCTCTGTCGATGAGTCAACCAGGTACACTGATATAAAAATAATTGTGACTAGCTACATGGGTCTACTGTATGTTCTGAAGAAATTTAATGGGATTATCACTATATAACCAAAAATGAAGCATTAGCTTTTGTTTACGAGCAGATTAAAAAATAATTTTAATTTTAAATATACTGCGGTAAACTAACCTCCATGAAATGATTAATGTGTTCTGGTCCTAAGAGAATTTCACTTAAATCTTCATTTATGCTTCCTGATGATCTACATTTATAAACGCCACTTAGAAGGCAATCCAATGTTTGGATGGCATTAGCAATTCGAATACGATGTCTATCGTATTGAGCTGTTTGAAGGCACTGGATAAATAATCTATTGAGTTGAGGCTATCAAGATAGAATAAAGGTCCAATAGTTATTCCAACATAAAAGCATTTGTAAAATCTACATAGAAGCAAATAGAATGATCATGATATATAGAAAGAACTAAAGCCATAGGGAATATGTTATTTAGAGGTGACCAAAATTAGCTCTTAACTGTTTCGGCTAAAATCACCATCAAGTCGAAACGATGGTTATAACTGAGGTCTTTAACTAACACCCACTTCTGGTTTACTTGACCACATTAATCCCAATGTGTTTCCAAAATGCCTCTAATTGTGCTTGTTATTGCAATTTGCAAAGAGCGTTCCTGCTTTCGATGTAAGTTATTTGGATGTTCATGAGTCCATATTTGTGCTGCAATTACAACTCAGCAAAGTTCTTCCAATAGGGATAGATAGTAGATCGCAACGGTTACCATTCAATCATTGAGGGCAAGTTTGTCTTTTGGGTCTTCATTTTTCCGACAGATGACCTATGAGACTCAGTCTAGTACAATTACATGGTCAAACATTATATTTTTGTCATACATGTAAAGAATTCAAGTCCGTTTACACACATGAAGTTTTTAAACGGATATGTGGTTTATCGGCTTAAGCAATTCACTTTAAGTCAAAAGGTTCAGCGACCGAGTCCCTCGCCCCCTATATTAGCGTAGAGAACTGATTAGTCTCATCAGTCCTAAGAGTGAGAGTTCCAGCCATTGAGAAAGTAAATTATCAGGTAACGCGGGACGAGCACTTACTTGAGTGCCTTACCTAAGCACTTACCTTTATGCAATATGACTTATAATTTTGAGTGTTCCATTCATTTTATTAGACTCTTCAAAGGAAATATAATACTATTATCATATAATGGTGACGACTAAATTAATTTCGGTCGACCAAATCGCATCATATTATTATGAGAATACTACTGAAAAGTACTCAGCACAAACCCAGAACTAAGTTGTCAGAGTCTATAACTTTGGCTGAATAATTCTGGAGTAATCCACCACTGTAAACCCCTCAATTGACTAACACAGCTTCAGCAATCGCTCACCAGTTAGGAACATATAATTTATCAAAGCTCACAAATCAGATATAACGCGATATACTATAGTATTGAAAAATAAGAAAAACTTACCTTTAACCGCACGAGGTCCTCCCAATTTGTCTTTTCGAAGTGTGCAGACAAACATTTGAGATTAGGCTAAGTATAAATCCATAAAACATAGCAATTACTTTCAATAGAAAGAAATCGTCCCAAAACTCTGCCCTCCCTTGTGTTATATCTTGCCCTTGAAACAACTTGTCGTATATTTGAAGAACTTTCTCCTTCAGTGAACCCCTCTGAGTCTTTTTACGTTCTGTAACCGTAGTCATTTTCAAAACGATGAAGGTCACAGGTGATCTAATAACCTACACCTATCATACAAATAAACAAAACTTTGGAATGGTTTGAAGTCAGTATTTCGGCCTTGAAAAGACACGCATAATACACAATACTTTCTTCTTGACAAATATACGTAAGTGTTTTAGGGTTTCAATTTGTTAGTATTATGTCATTATGTGGAGTATCGTAGCTCCCTATTTTCTGCGGTTCACTTAGTCGACCTTCACTAGGTCCAGTGTGTGTGCAGGTCACTCATGTAAGTTACTGGCCCTTATCTCAATATAAGTTGATGCAAAATGACATGTACCGCGAAATTCAAAGAAGTGATGACCTGGAGCGACTTTATTGCATATCCCCCCAATGACGCTTGTTGCTATGTTGCTATTGGTTGCAAGTGGCCTTGATTTTGGTAGAAGATATAACTGATGTAATATTGCGATTCCATAGACATAACTCAGGCGCATAGGTGAAAGGAAGTTATTATTCTGGAATAAGGACAATTGTCCTTAAATTGCTCATAAGGTAATGAGAACATTATTTTTCAGTTTATTTGTATATAGACTATTGTGCATCGAGCTGCACTGAGTTCCTAGTGCAACTCTATGTAACTGCATTTACATAAAGTAAAACATTACGAATGCTCCTGTTTTTAGAATAAAAAAGATGATTCTTTTCATTATTGTAGTAATAAAGAATGGAATTTCTCCAACGTCAGTGTTATTTGATTGAAGTTTTAATCTCTGTAGGTCCTTAAAGGAATAAATTCGGTACCGAGAACTCCTATAGAAACCGAAAGTACTTCTAGTTTACTAAATCTTACTGACTTGCTTTATAAATTTGATATTTGTCAAGTGTTCATTTGAAATCTGCTGGAGTATTCAGTAAAGTAAAAGTTGTAGTGCATAATTCCCAGACTTGTTGTAGTCATTGGTACTGCCAGGATACCGCTTACTCGTTTAATGAAGCCGAAATATCCAATTCTCGCTTTATTGAGGAAACGCTATATTGCCTGCAAAAGTAGTGCGTCAGTTTATGAGTTTCACAAAGCCTACAGAATGTTTTCTATTCAGTAATTACTGTTTGCGAATTATCCGAGAAAACACATTTCCGAGTGGGATGTAAAACAAGGCTGAATTCTTAAACTGTCATCCTTATATCAGTTCAATTCAGTCACACATATACTAGTAGGATAGTCTGTAATTGACTTTAGAGACTTATCAGGGAATAGTCTCATCAACTTACAGTTTGCTGATGATATTGTCCACCTAGACTATGAGAAGTAACCCCTGATGCTGTTGTCGATAGGCACTTGACTTCGTGCAATAAATTTGCTAAAGGGATTTTGTCTGACTTGGAGCATCCGCTTTACCCTCAGCTTTCACCTTGCATCTCCTCAGGTAGAACAAGGAGTAACTTCAGAAAACTGTATGCTCGCACGTCTAAGTATAAGAATTCTGTGACACCATACTTGGCACGTATTTTATGTGATGAAAATAGTGTCAGGCAAGAATTAACTAACCTTTTTTCATCTAGTAAATAAACAATTTCCTCCATCCATCCTTATATACCTTCAAGTTTTACTTTTATTACTTCTATTATATTTATGGTCCTGTTACTTCTCTGTTTTACTCTCATAATTGCAAACACCGACTTATCTCCATGACGGCTGTAATCTTTGTTTTTCCCTTCACCATATCATGTAAAGAGAACATTATATTCAAGATTTTTGAAACATGTTAGGATTTCTATACCACATTGCCAATACTGTGTGACACAAGACAACGGCAATTTTCACTTGTATTATTATTATTACCCCAGCTGTTATCATTATTATTGCTATTTCCACTTTATATGCTGCATGTTTTTGACATTACCTCTATTGTAAATGTGGAAAATTTTCTGTGCGATTAATTTTTATTTATAATTTGAGGAAATTAGATGCAATGTTGTGATTAATGCTGAAAATTCCATTCTGTACCACGAGTACTGTTTTTGGAATAAAGTAAATCATTATTATTATTAAAAATATGAAAAGAATACCTGTGTTTGATTAAAGGTGTCTGTGTTCTATCTCATGAGTAAAGCAGTATTATATGGCGAGTGCTGTTGACCCAATACAGCAACACTTGTTTTCGTTTAGTCATGAATTTCCAAAATAGCTGCAATCAGGAAGAGAGAGACTCGACTGAACAAGATGTTTCGACGCCGGCCTTTCGACTCCTTATGAAAAGGATCTAGTATTCCACCAAATAATGAGCCATGTAAATGTGACCTCAGTGGTTTGTAGACAGGCCATCTTTCCATGCACATCCTTAACTTTCAGACAGGTTAAAATACATGCATATTTCGTACGCAACATTCTTCCTTTCTTTTTCGTGAAGCGTGTGGGCAAGTCTACATTCTAAGAATGACAGTTTTCCTAAGGTACCTGCCCAAAAAAAGATTGATATAATCATCTGCTTCACAAAACGCCTGTTTACCGGTCTCATTCTGCACTGCAGCAACACGTTTTAACATTCTTAAATTGAATCGGGTGCGTGCTATTACTAATGAGGAGCTTAAATAACCTTTCAGAGAGTGGCGGTGATTAACAGTGAAAAAGATGAATCAGTAGGAGTAAAGAAGTGTGACTGTGTCGGTTTTCATTTGCCGATTTTAAGACTCAGTCGCTCACTCACTCATGAGGGTTATTGAAACAGTTCTAGCTATTTTGGTATAGATGTTCACATATCTGGTAAGCCATGCATCTGTATTCTCTGATAGACATGATATTCAGAACGTACAGACCTGAATATCTTACGTGCATGCGTTCCAGTATTACACCCACCTTCAACTCTGGGGTGAATACAGGTGGTTCATATTGTCTAATAAGCCACACATTATGCATCAAAGGCACATCTGTATCAATTTTTTAATCACATATACGTCATTCAATCCCCCAAGAGTAACGCTGGTAGGATCTTGTCATGAAAATACATACTTTCACTGATTTCAGCTCCTTTATACGCAAATAAGAGGCACTACATCATATAATTTGTAGGAATATCTCTCAAACATAATACAAATACATAGCATATTAATGTTCAACTCTATTTTTCAAGTACTATCCGAATGCCATTGGTTTCACGCTGTTTCATTCGTGTGATTAAAAATAAGATATACAGATGACGCTGAAGGGGACTTTTTCGGGTGTACATTAAGCATAGTAATTCTCCTGCTTACATTTTTACACAAAATCTTACAGTTAAACGGGATGGGTCGTTGATACTATTAGCAAGAAAAATATGATTTTTATTTATACCTCTTGCCGCGGGTGGGTGATTTCCAGGTTGTGTGACAACTGGATAAATACTGGATTTAGTTTTGGTAGCCATCTCAAGCTTCATTTTTTGGTCAATACATGGGAGACCTCTTTTAAGGTAAGGGGTGGGTTGTGTGTTGATATCAGTAGGGCTGACAGCATCTTTTTAGTAACTGATTTCGCCTGCCGTGATACTTTGTTTGACACGACGTCGCAGAGGTGTCCTGTAGTGAATGGTAAGCGTATTTTAAAACTGCTTGCTTTCCTAAGAATTTGCTGTCACTGACCAGCGGCTTGCATCCACAATGCATTGAATTCTGGCATTATTGGACAAGAAGTACTAGGTGACGATATCCGTAGTCATTTACCGGTACAACATGAATCTGGTATCTCACATACCCTGAAAAGTGTGCTTTTCAATGCTTTAATGGTGTACTATAGGGCACGTTGAAGACAGTGGCTTTCTGCATGCACCGAACACACTTTATCACTTCCGTGGAAATGTGATCATTAATTCTGTATAATGTATCGTAGTCAGGATAATTGTCAGACTTGATCAGATACCTGGAGGGTTTGTGGTCACACCTGCAGTTCGAATATTCAAAGAAATTCCCGAGTGAGCCTCATTTCAGAGTAAACCTTTATCAATGGCATTTCAACTACCTCACCTGGTTCAGTAGCCGATCTTAAGGCAGTAAAGTATGATGGGTTGGGAATATGGCTAACAACTTCATGACGTATGGAGTAATCGTATTGATACCGGGCCTTCAAAGTACAGAAAAAAACAAAATTAACGCTCACTGGAATTGGGCGTAATTCACTTGGGGGACGGATGACAATAGTGAGTTTTGTGGAAAAAGTTCAATCAAATTATTTTCTTCCAGTGAAGGCAAAAATAATCATGTGAATATGGAATGTCCGCACTATGTTTGAGGCTGAATTCCAAAGCTGTTCAGACTTCGGGATGATTGTGAAGATGAAGTTTGGAAACGTTGGGGACCTGGAGGAGCAGACGGTATTGAAGTCAATCCCTCAGTTTGTATACCGGTGAATGAATTATGCACTGTGGTTATTCAGGCGACAACCACCGGCGCACAGATAGCGTGACTTTTGTGGTAAAACCAAAGGTGTCGAAGACTCTCATGTCGTCAGGAATAATCTTTAGGATCATAAAGGCCAGATTCGACCCTATAGAAAGGTAGGTCACAACTACTCAGTGATCAGTACTCAAAAATGACTCGGACGCTGTGACTAAGGAGAGGTTCTATAGACAGCTGCAAGCAGCAGTGAACAAGAAACAAACCAGATGATGACAACAGAAATCCAGTGAGTGATATGAACTCAAGTTTAACCTGGACAACACAGAAAGCGAACAAATTATTAGCTGGCTGAGGGTAGCCCCATGATATGAACGAAAAGGGAGAACTATTGAAGAAATCAGATCTTCTACTGATCTGCTGACTGGATGTTGTACAAGTATACCCGTGTTTTGACGAGAGTTTCACGAGATATAAATACGAGAATCAAACACATTTTGCCAAACAACCACGCACCCTGAACACGGACGTACGTCAAACGTTTTAGCTGGGAAAAGCTTATGTCATGGATTTACCCCTTGGGGAACCTGATCTTTTTTGGCGGTGAATCTGCTTCAGCCATTACTTCCGGATAGAATTTCTGTGTGGTAAGTCCAGCGTCTCCAACTGCCGCAAAAGCCTCAGGTGCCACTTCTGCACTTCACTAAAAATAATAAGCAAAACTTATCGGTCTTCCAAATGATAGATGCGAAGCTGAATAACCTGAAAATTTAGGGTGAATTCGGAGTTCTTTTTTTCTATACTTTGCCAGTCCCTTCTCCCTGACTGAGCAAACATTCTGCTGCCACTTGTGTTACTATTATTTAGTCATACTTAGTAATGAGTGGTAATATAGCGATGGACAGTCATCTTGAGAGGTGCATCACTATTTCATGTTCTGTCACGTCTAGGGCCTCAGCCAGAGGAGGTGGCGAAACCTCAAAACTAACGCCGTCTAGAATACTGCTTCTAAAGACCATGGCACATATTCCCTACCCTGTTAATGTGTCTATGCCTCCACATTCTATCAATGAAATTACACACCTCAGACCAGGTGGACGTGGTACGACACATGTCATCCTTATT
Organism: Trichobilharzia regenti; assembly: GCA_944472135.2. Classification (NCBI taxonomy): domain Eukaryota; kingdom Metazoa; phylum Platyhelminthes; class Trematoda; order Strigeidida; family Schistosomatidae; genus Trichobilharzia; species Trichobilharzia regenti. The sequence goes on along the minus strand of OX235265.1, from coordinate 63,561,397 downwards.
ATTATTGCTCCCTTGGGTTCCTAGTGGAACATAGGGCTTCAACTCCACGTCTACACTTGCTTCTGTCTTCTGCATCCGTGTTAGTCTATACTGTTCCAACTCCTCTTCACATGATCTCCTCCATGTCACCCTTGGACTTCCCACTCGCCGTTTCCCTTTCGGGTTCCACCCAAGGGCCTGACGCGCGACGTTATCTGGTGGCCTCTTCAGCGAGTGTCTGATCCATCTCCACTTTCTCCTGCATAGTTGTTGGTTGGCGGTTGGTTCTTGTTTTGTTTGTTCCCAGCCATAGTTTTTTGTTGGTGATTCTTTCTGGCCCGGCCGTCTGATCTTCAGTATAGAGCCAGAGAAGTCAGTTGTTGGTTGATAAAGGTCTGCAACAGGCTGTTGGAAATTTTCTTTGTGACCGGCCTGCCAAGTTTCTGAACCGTATTAAAGAACTGACTGACTTGACGTTTGTATTGAAAATCCAACCGAATTTTGTTGTTGTTGTTGACTGGCGTGATGCTGATTTCCAGATTGGTTTCAGGTTGATGGATAAGTTTCTCGCCATCTTGATTCTCGATTTGACATCGTCGTCCGTTCCGACTGCCTGTAGTTGCAAATGAACGTTGTCAGCCTAGGTAGTTTCCTTTATAAATGCATTTATTAATGAAACTTGCACTTACCTATTTCATTACAATTTAATGATTCACCTCAGCACTTTAATTTTTCTAAACCAGACTTCAATCCCTTGTAAAAGTTGTACTTACCTCAATATTGGTTGGTTATCGTATGCCTACAACCCCGGGATGAAAACGAAACGAAGTCGATTTTCCCGCTCAACCTGGAGGACAACTGTACAATTCAATAACTATACGGCCTAGTTCAGAAAATGAGTGCATTATATGTATCAAATATTTAACAGTTGAAATATGATTAACTTGTAGACAATCTGAGATTTGAGACTATATCTTACTTGATCGTGACTGTAAAAAAAGGCATGCATTCTCATGTAAATTTGCATGGAATACATTATTATTATTACAGTGCTCCTTAGATAAGTGAATGAAGTAACCTCTTTCATATCCCTCCCGTTAACGGCGATTGGCACTGGATGTTTCTGCTGTTGTTGTTGTTGGTTGGTTGGTTATTTTCATAACCTCCATGTTGTCTATGTTCACTTGGAGTCCTGTCTTTGCTGCTTCTTCGACCAGTTTGTCGGCTTTCGCTTGCCTGTAAGTCTTCGATTTTTTGTGACATCAAACACAAATCATCCACTCGCAAAATCTAGGTCTTCTACGTTCTTCACGTTGGTCGGTTCAGGATATCCCTGTCTTCTCGTTTCCCACTCACTGTCTGACGCATAATTCAGTCCACCACAATTAGGAATATCATCGTGGGTGGTAATAAGCACTCTTGTCTGACTCCTGTGTTTACTCCAAACGCCTCGCTGAGTTTTCCGTTGTGGATCACTTGACATGTGCCGTTGTCGTACAGTCGTTGAATAAGGTTGATGAATATTTGGGGTACGCTGTAGTGCTTGAGTAGTTCGCAAATTACTTCACGGTCAACGCTGTCGAAGGCCTTCTCAAAGTCTATAAAGTTGAGGTAGAGGTTTGATTGTCATTCCATGCTTTGTTCTGTGATGATGATGCGTAGAGTTGCAATTTAGTCAGAACATGATTTGCCTTTTCTGAATCCAGCTTGTTCTGGTCGGAGTTCTGTCTCCAGTGCGTCCTTTATTCTCTCCAGGATGATGCGACTCAGGGTTTTACTTGGCGTCGCCAGGAGCATGATTCCTCGCCAGTTCTTGCAGAGTCCCAGGTCACCCTTCCTCGATAGTTTCACGAGGTAACCTTTCCTCCAGTCAGTAGGCACCCTTCCCTCCTTCCAGACCTTTTGCAATAATGGAGTCAGCATGTCTGCTGTCGTCTCTTGGTCTGCTTTCAGTGCTTCAGGGGGTATTCCATCTGGTCCGGCTGTTTTTCCAGCTTTCAGAAGATTGATTGCGTTCACGACTTCAGCTCTCATTGGAGGATTGGTGTCAACTTGCAGTTGTGTGCGCGCTGTTGTTGGTATTTCTGGACGGGTTGCAGGTGATAGTCGGTTCAAGAGTCTTTTGAAGTGATCCGCCCATTGTTTAATCTGTTTTTCTTCCTTGAAAATGGGCTTCCCTTGGCTGTCTTTTATAGGTTTCGCTTGTGTTGGTCTCTTCCCGGATAGAGATTTGGTTAATAATAATAATATATTCCCATTTTGTACATGAGGGACGCCAGTTTACAGGCATCATCAATATGATGAATTGCATATACGATTAGCAATCATACTTAATAATAATGTTTTAATAAAAAACATATTTCTCCTACCTGTGTAGGACACACTAAATGTACAGGCATGGATAAGCCTTATTTAAATTTCATAAATTTGGTTTATGGTTAAATTACATGGTTGCTGACGTTTTTGTCTTTGGTTTGTGGGAACAATATGATAACCAGTCATTCAATGGAGCACATCATGAAATATAGAAATATTGTCTTCGGATTAACAAAAAAACCCAAGTATGTTTTGGATGGATTAAAAATACTTGGGAAAAAATAAAGCTTGAAGCAATTCCCCGATGTAACTTAGGTGTGTACAAAACCGAATCTTAATCTTGATTTATATCCAAATTTGGTAATAATTAAAATAAGTGATACACTTGTATAGATTTGTCAGTATTTTCATCGTAACGTCACGAGTGAATTGTACTCAATGTAGAATAATAATAGTATACATTTCCTTATACATTGTGTGTTTCCAAGAAAAGAAAGCTATTTTTACAGATACGATCAGTTATGTTATAAGTTACAATCGTGAAGTTGTATTACAAATCAATACTTTTCCATCGGTTTAAGAGTATATTCCATAAATGTAGTCCAGGTTGCGTCGTGGGGAAAGTAATACGTAATTCACGAAGGATATGTAAGATATGGGACCAATAATGTTTGCAGATCATTTGTCGCTGTAAATGGTCAAATATCCACATTCTTCATTCACATTCAAAAAGTCAAATGTCAGCCAAGTCTCATAAACCGTTAATGCCCAGCTCTCGCTACGCTCGGGCCCACGCTGTTCTTAGAAGATTTCTCAGAAACGCTTAGTTATAACGGACGCAAAAACCAAAACACCGATCTGCCGTTTGATATTTCTGTATTGTTACACCAACATATAAAAGGAATAAGCGAACTAAGCAACTAAGGTCTGTAAACAAATATTACAATAATAAATCGTTATGTTACTTCTGACGATATTTTACTCTTCTTTCTGAACAGCGACCGATGAGACGATGACTGTCGTATTGATGCCTCCGCGAAAATCGAGGAAGTTGATTTTGAGCAAACAACCAAGAATTGATCGTTCAATCTTCAACTCCATTGACACTCCCCGGCAAAAAAGGGATCCAACCCTTTTTTCCTTCACGACCAATGCACGTTGACTTGGATGCCATTGCGAGAACCTGGGTCACACGGACAGAGCTGAAATGGAAAACAAACAGAAAAGCCAACACACCACAAGCATACCCACAGCACAATCTCACACATCAATGACGACCTGCGCCTCCAGACAGAGACCTCCTCTTGACATCTTGCAACACAATCGCCACTTGCTAGAATGACTCTTGCAGAATGCAATGTGACCATAGCACCACCTCACGATACTCTACGCACATCCTCTTATCTACTCACTACCAATTACCACTGAAATCGCTTGTCACTCATTCTGCCTCAGTTCTAGTAGCGGTGACGCATGCGAGCCTCAGTCGTTTACACTCTTTCTCCCCGGCGTGTCGGACCGCAGCTAACAATTATCTCCGTGTGCATTTCATTCTCAGCAATAGCCTAGCCTCCCCGGCGTATACGACCCATCTGCTGTCCTTAACATCAATCAATTCATTCACGGATGTAGAAGACTGGAAACAACTTCAGAAGTAATCACGACGAAAATTTTAACAAAATTATGCAATAAAAACAAGGCACGAAAACAACGAGTAAACACAATTGATCCAAAATCACAAATTGCGAAGACACACCACACGTATACACAAACAGTACAAATAACCTCGCGGATCATGTCTTGGTGGAATTATTTTGAAGAATTGCAGGACTTACACCAGTACGCCTACAACCCTTCACAGGTTGACGATTGTAAGTTGTGGAATGTCCAGACACAAACAAGATTAACCAACAATTACATCAATTGGAACTCACACAACTATTTAACACAAACATATGTACAATCAACACATCAAATGTTGTGGATTCTGACACGACAAACTACCCTTGAAGAACTGTAGGACTTACAGCAGTACGCCTACATTCCTTCTCAGGTTGATGATCCAAGTGGAAGTCGTCCGGACACAAACAGAATTACCAACAGCTAGATGACAGATGATATCAATTCAGTATATACAATATGAACATATGTACAAGATCATACACCAAGCACATTGGACTGCTCATTGATGCGCTACCCTTTGAAGAACTGTAGGACTTACACCAGTACGCCTACAACCCTTCTCAGGTTGACGCCCTAGGTTGGAAAATCGTCGCAGAGTTCATTTGCTAACTTCCTTCTATCAGCTATATCCTCAAATCTGAACGGCAACACGCCCATGTCATTGTATCGTAGAATATAGATGACCAACAAACACACGACATATCTCATCAACCAAGTATAGAAACAGAGTAATTTACACCAAAGATAATAACATTCAAATAGTAACTTGAAACTAGAAATGCCTTTATTCGTGCAAGTCAATTTAACAATAACTCTCTCCTTTACACTTGGCTTATCCACACTAAACTGACCATTGATATTCGTCCTTTCAAACGAACTGATACTACCATAGTCATTGCAGAAGATACTTGAGTTGATGGGCATCTGTTTCATTGTGGATGAAAACACCAACGATGACTGAGTGACACAAGGTGATGAACTTAGCGGTGGATCAGAAGCTGTTCTTTTTCGGCTTTCAGATAGTTGTCCAACTGCAAGATTACCACCACTGCTGTCTTTCACTACTAGTTCGGGTTTAGCACTATCATCTGATGATAGGTGGGCTACACGCTGATCAATTACACTGACTGTCTCACAAGTATGCACACCTTCTGGAACTGCATCTGCGTTCAATTCTACTTCACGTTGTAGTTGTACAGAACCTTTATTTAACTTAGCAGTAGTAGGCATATCCCTCATCTCATAATGATCAACCAAAGACAAATCTGCACTATCATGATCATTACCACAAATATTCAATTTACCGTCAAGTTCATCATTTTCAAACTCTTTAATAACAGAAGTAGACAATTTTGGTTCCTCCTCAAAAATCATTAAAGGTTTTATAACTTCACTCTGACTAGATATACTTTGTAAACTTGTGGAGTCAGAACTCCACTCTGAAGCAGTAACTCTATTCTGTGACACTCTATTCAACAACGGCTTACCAGTTGCAACTACAGACTTCTTCACAACACCGTTATCGTCACACAATTCGGAGTCAGACCTGGAGTTTACATTTAGCTTATCACTGAACTTGCTCACCGGTTCACAGTTCACTTCTGTATGCACCTCTTGCACACGTGTCAAGCACAACCGTGTTTGTCTTGCATCTTGTAACTTATCTGTTGAGGATGTACTACGAAACCTGTTACACTCACTAGGTCTATATGCATTACTAGACATCATGGAGCTTTCTCGATATCCACCTCTCTGAGGCCTACTCGTCATCAATGATTGCATTTTGATCTCAGACTGCTCTATTCTAGGGGTGAGATCTAATAGACTGGCGAACTTGCTCATAGATTGATTGACACTAGTATTTACCAGTTTCAGGATATCATCAAACTTTGGCTCGATACCCTCATCCTCCATACGGGAGCTTATCTTCACCCACTTCCTTTGCAGTCGAGTAGGTAGACGTCTTGCTATTACTTCTAGTATAAAACTCGAGTTGAGGTCACTCATTCGATTCATCGAAATCATTCCATTCTTGTAAATTAGCAAATTATCTAAAAACTCAGTGAGTGCCTGGGAGTCATCCTGTAATTGACCACCATTACCCTTAACAGCCTCGAATAATTTCCCTGCAATCATCGAAGGTCTTCCAAACCTTTGACGTAATATGCTCATAGCCTCATCGTAGCCCTCTTTTGGCTTCATAAACTTACAACACTGTATAGCTCTTGCAGCATCTCCAGTGCAATATCTCATCAAATACATTAACTTCAATTCATCATTTAATAAAAAACCACTCAACATGATCTCAAACTCCTTTACAAATTGTAAATAATCAGCCGGGTTTCCATCAAAACACCGTGGTTCAAATTTAGGGAGTTTGATGTTCCTATTATCCCTGAACGGCGAAACAGTAACATCAACCATGTCATGCTTAACATCAGACACATCGTTACAATTAACAGACAAGTCACCATGACTTACTTTCCTGTTTGCATCCAAGACACTCTGTCCCTTCTTTGACCCAGGCATTGTTGAACTTGACCCAATTCCAAAAAAGTTCCAGATATTGCTTGTTCAAAGAGGACTTGACCGGCACCAGGAAAATGAACGGCGACTATCCAAACTTTCACCAACTGTTTGAATCCGCCAGATCTGTTTCTATCGTCAGAAACTGTCAGCCAAGTCTCATAAACCGTTAATGCCCAGCTCTCGCTACGCTCGGGCCCACGCTGTTCTTAGAAGATTTCTCAGAAACGCTTAGTTATAACGGACGCAAAAACCAAAACACCGATCTGCCGTTTGATATTTCTGTATTGTTACACCAACATATAAAAGGAATAAGCGAACTAAGCAAACTAAGGTCTGTAAACAAATATTACAATAATAAATCGTTATGTTACTTCTGACGATGTTTTACTCTTCTTTCTGAACAGCGACCGATGAGACGATGACTGTCGTATTGATGCCTCCGCGAAAATCGAGGAAGTTGATTTTGAGCAAACAACCAAGAATTGATCGTTCAATCTTCAACTCCATTGACATCAAATGAAAGCTAAAATGGTGAGACAGAAAAGAAGACAAACAACAGCAACGCAAAAGAAAGCAAGTGGAGTCCTAAAGGAGTGATTAATAAATATATACATATATATTCTGTTTAGTAACTATGGTTATGTGATATAGTGTTCTCAGGTCCCTTTTGCCTGCTGCCTTCTCAGCTTCAGTGGCCAGGTTGTCGTAGAATCGTCTTTTGTCCTTCCCAGCACTCTTCTTCACTTCTTTGTCCGGTGCTGTGCAAGTTGAGCTAAGCGTCTCCTTCTCCTGTCCGTCCTTGCATTAAATCACTTTCTCTTTCACCATTCTCCTCTCTTCTATTAGTTTCCAAGTGTCCGTTGAGAGCCATTACTTGTCTTGTCTCTTCTTTCTTCCTAGAACCGTTGAACACGTCTCGTTGAGAATCGCCCTCAGAGACTTCCAATGTTCTTCCACGTATGATTCTTCAGTAATGTCGCGTAGTGTTTCCTGCTTTGTTCTGACAGCTGCAGTGAAAGTGTCCTTTGTGGTTGCGTCCTTCAGTAATTGAGGGTTGAACTTGCGTTGTGGCCTATACCCAGCAATCCTCAAGGCTTTTAGTTTCACCTTGAAAGTCCCTTCTACTAGATCATGGTCCAAACCCACATCTGCTCCTCTCCTTGACCTTATGTCCAGTAGGCTCCGTCTCCATTTTCTTGAAATTGAGATGAAGTCTATTTGATTCTTTGTGTTTCCATTTGGTGAAATCCATGTCGTCTTGTGTACATCCTTGTGTTTGAACACACTACCGCCAATCACCAAATCATTGAAGGAGCAGAAGTCTGAGAAGAGTTCACCATTGTCCTTCATTTCACCGAGGGCCTCTCGACCCATGGTGAGTTCTCTTCCTATGTTGTCTCCTCCCAGCTTCGCATTTATATCGCCCATCAGGATTTTGATATCGCCATTTGGGACGTTGTCCATTATTGCTTGTCGTTGTCTGTAGAAAGCCTCCTTCTCCTCTTGTTCTGAGACGTTTGTAGGCACATAGCATTGAATGATTGTAACCTTCCTTCCTTTTGAGTTGAAGCTGGCTGTAATTATCCTGGAGGTGATTGGTTCCCACTGCATGAAAACTTTGGCTGCTGTTGGTGACATCATGACGGCCACCTCCTCGGTGTGCTCGTGGTTGTCCTTTGGGTGGCCGGAATAGTTTATTGTCTCCCCAGTTGGTAGTTGGCACCTTCCACATCTGTTCCATCTGCTTTCGCAAACTCCCAACACTTCTATTCTATACCTTCTCATTTCAGCGGCTATCTGGGCAGCCTTTCCAGTTTCGTACATTGTACGAACAGTCCAGGTACCCATCCTTACTTTTGCTTTCATCGAGAGAAGGCACATCGGTTGACTGGCTTCCCGAAGGCTTTCACCAGCCTGCGTCATTTCACTTTCCCGATTCCAGCGGGAGATAATGCTATTGTTTATGTTTTTAGAATTTTTAATACATCTGCGCGTTAACGTTTCTGTAGCGATTTGATTGAGTTTTATGGGGGTGGAGTTGCTAGCACCACGCCCCAACATTCCCTCTTTATCCAGGCTTGAGACCGGCTAGAAAACTAGCGAGCTAGTAATCTAGGCGAGGTTCATGTCATTCTTAACAAAACTAAATTGGAACGTGGAAGGCATCGCATGATCTTGAACACCTTTTCTGGGAAATGGAACGAATGTCAAGTCTTCAGTACTTCTGTTCGCGAAAGAAACTCAGCTCTCAGATGCAGTTTTCGCAAACAGCGGTTGGATTGCCGATGTGACAAGGAGGTGCCGCAATCATCTTATGAGTCTGGGAAGAAATAAGCCATGTCCGTGATTTCATTACGTGTACCTACTTTGTCACCCCAACACAATCTCACTCAGCGTTTTGACGGAAAACACAAACAGTGCACCTCCAAAAGTATTCGAAAACGTCGAACGAAATACTCCATCCCATCTGACTAGGATTATAAATTCAAGGAAACAGAAGACACCCGGAAACACACGCGTTAAATAAACCCAACGAACATGGTGGTGTGAATAGTAGGGATTTCTTACTGTATTCTTCATCTGGTCTTCCTGTCTATTACACTGAGAAATTTTATTAATTCAACCTTTGACGGGAAATAATTCCAGGACTTTCTCACACATTTACTATAAATGCACGAATCCACAGCCTAGTTGATCGCTTCGTCGGAAAGAAAGTTTTTTCGCTGCACCCGTCTTTCTAACTCTTGTGGGGTAAAAAGCCACTCGTATCCGTTTACAAAGGTGATCTTGGCAGTCAGAGACCAAATAATAATACTACGAAGCAGTCTAAGGCTACTGACCTCAGAAGGCCAGACAATCGACTAAGGGCCGAACCTAAGTCCAGTATTTGCCTATGAAACTGCCTTATCCTGTTTAACATGTCTATGTTCGGGAACCATCTATCCCAGAAAAAATTGCTGTTTGATTAGGAATATTGACTGAAGTCGTAATCTCAGGAGTCACTGGTTACAATGCTGCAACAATGGTGTGAGATCAAGGATAAGCTCAGGGCTCAGTTCAAAATCTAACCGACTCCTATGACGATAATTTGCAGCTTCTGAATGTTTTATCCGTCATTTGATATGGATAATATTGACATTATTTTATATCCTAACTGCCTATGAACTGAAAATTACCTGCTACGGATCACTTTTGGAGTAGTAATAGGTCCTTAATTGTTTAACTGCACGCTAACCGCCTTAGTGACCGTCGGAAGTTAACAATGCTGCAGGCATTGTCACCGAACTTTTTCCCTTGAAATAATTTATAGCCACTCGTGGATGTAGTTTTTAACTGAGTACTGTTTTATTATTACTTGAGTAGAATAACCAGTAAGAAAAGAGATGAAAATTGCGTTACCTGTTCAGTTCAAACGACGGCTTTACAATCTAACATCGCAATGAAAACAAAACCTATGTAATAAACAGCAGCCAATGTTCTACTTTCTTTATTTGAAGGGGGATGCTTGAGAATATGAATAAAGAGATAAAACAATTGCAGGATCTAAACCTTAGCGAAGAAAAGAAAAATTGTTAGCCTCTGAGACTGGATCCCCGCATCTTTCAAAACTCATTGTCATGGAATAAACGTTCTCTGCACGGTTCGTTTTCAGTTTTCATTGTTCGTGTGCCTGCTACCTTGCTTGTTACAAACTGGTCCGAACTGAGTCTCAACATGAAATCGACCCGCATAAACCTCCTGCAATACGCCCTACCCAGAAAGCCAGCAGCAGTCTCCAACAAGAGAACACAAACTTCCAGTGCGAGGGCCGCTGCCACTAGACATCAACATCTACTACGAGCTGTGGAAATTCCTCAGCACTATCCCCACAAAGTCAGCATAATCAGATCACACTGGAATTGGGTGTTTCTACCTCACCTCTTACAATTGCTGAAGGACTGATCCCATGCAAGACGCTCAAAGACAACTGGTGCATATTAAATGAATGCTCTTCCGAAACCATCTAGTTCCTCCGCATACATGGACTTCTTTCTACGTCCTCATCAAGAATCTGGAGAAACGGCTTCCGATTGCCTCTACCAACTTTGTAAAATTACGTCCTACTCTTTTCTAACTCCCTCCAATGCGAGTCGTGATGAGGCTATTTGTACCGGCTTTGCACAAGGCCTCCTATCCGTCGGGTGTCGGTATCACAGCGGTTAGGAATCCCGCCGACCATGCAAATGGTCCGGGGTTCGATCCTGCAGACGCACACCTAACATCAATGGTCAGCCTGCGAAGTTTGGGCTACCGATATCACATGCTGAAAATCCCTTACTTGTAACAAAATTACGGCTTGGAATCAAGCTATAATAAAAACTTTTTACATCAATTAAGTGCCAGCTATTGCGAAACCCAATAAAATCCATCTCAGAGGCTGCCGAGGTAGTCAAGCGCTTCGAGGGTGTTATGCACTTCATTTTGCCAACTCCCAGTATGTCCTGTTACACACTGGGGATCACTGAATAAAGAACACCCGTCCCAGCGCTTCGAAAACGGCGCTTCAACGTTCCATCACCTGCTCGGCCTGTGACACCATCTACAACCCCTATCAAACCAAAAGGTGACCCGGACAGTTGTTAGTATTGTTGTGGATTTGGTCGTAAAGCATGGAGGTGTGGACACTATAGAAGAAGACCTTCAGGTGAGGTACTGCTTAATACGCCCTATATCAGTCAGCGTTTGAAATCCCCACTTTTTCTTGAGGCTAAAATTTATGGCATAGACACATCTTTTCTGTTTGATACTGAGGCGTTGGCCTTTGTTGTACGCACGGGATTTGTCCAGCGATTGGTGGCTAACCCCAAACCTCTCACCAGTCAGCTGCAGTAAATTACTGCCAACGGAGCCCCCAACAGATTAACTGATTCTGTTCCTCTTCCCGTGACCTTACAAGGATTTACGTGCACTCATTCTTTTGTTCTTTGTGATGTAATACACTAGGACTCCATACTGAGTGTTTATTTCTTAACCGCTAAACACGCTGTCATTAACCCAAATCGTCCTTGAATTCTGTTAAAGGCACGTAACCTTGCACTTGGCTGATCAGTTATTCACATTCAGTGTGCTAACGACTGTAGCCTACACCAGGTGACTACGGTGGACATAAATACCGACCCTCACCTCAACTCGAAAGACCGTGCCGACACCCGGGCGTTGTTGCAAGAGAATAGCGACGTGTTTGATTATGGTCATGTTATTGGGCGAACTAGTGTTGCCCAACACGAGATAAAGACAGGGGATAACTTGCCCTTAGGGATGCCATCTCGGCGAGCGCCCATCTGTTATCAACAACAGTTGGAAACGACGATAGCAGAAATGTCACAAAAGAAAGTAATGAAACTGTCTACTTCACTGTGGGCATCCCCTATCTCCATTATTAGGAAGAAAGATGGCTCCCTCAGTCTATGCGTAGATTATCGTTGCCTAAATGCAGTCAGCAACCGAGACTCTTTTCCCTTACCTCACATAGACACTACACCATATGCTTTGAGTGTGGCTCAGTGGTTCTCCACTTCGAACCTAGCTTGCGGCTGCCGGTAGGTTGAAATTCGTCCTGAAGATCAGCTGAAAACTGCCTCTGTTGGTCCTATGGGGCTACATGATCCCGAAACCATCGGCTTGTCTAATGCTCCGTCTACGTTTCAACGGCTCATGCAGACGGTGCTTGCAGGGTTAGTACCCAAATAATGCCCTATTTGCCTGAAAGTTATTATCATGTTAGAAACAGTCCCTAGAAGAGTACCATGCCAACCTCCGAGCCGTATTCCAACGTTTACGCGAGAGTAGTCTTAAACTAAAAGCCTCAAAGCCATTTCCTGTAGAAATCTGTTACCTTTCTTCGTCATGAGATTACTCCGCAGACAGTTAGTCCAGATAGAAGCAAAGTATAAGCGATCCTCAAATGACCCACCCCTAAATCGACAGCGGGCGCACGCAGTTTCTTGAGGTTTGCTCCTTGATACTGTCGTTTCTTTCAAAATTTCAGCAGTAAAACAGCCCCTCTTCATCGATTAACGGTAAATCGACGGAAATTCGCGTGGACCAACGAGTGTCAGACAGCATTTAATACGTTTAAAACACGTTTTAGCGTTCACAGATGCATTGCCTGGCAGCGGCAATCCTGGATACAGACGTCATTGCACAGGCGATAGGAGCTGTCCTCTCACAGGTGATCCCTGAATGACAGGTGCGAGCAAGGACATAAGCTAGTCGGACGCTGGACAAGACAGAGAAATGGTATTATGCGACTAGTTGTGAGGTGTTGACCCTTGTAAACTTCCACACTTACTTTCACCATTATTTATTGGGGCTCAGATTTCGAGTCCGGACCGATTACAAAACGTTACAATGTTTGCAGTAAGTCGGCAACAGTAAGCTGACGTATAAGGAATTACGAGGTCTGCCAGCAGCTACATGGTGCATTTGCGGTAAGTGGGGTCTACTTCGGCTAACGGATAATGTCCTCTACATAGCTGAACCGAATTCTAGCCCACGACACCTACTTCCAAATGTCAAAGTACAGGAGCTCATCAGTCGAGTACATCACCAACTTGTGCACGCTGGTCGACACATAATGGAACGCGCCATCCGTCAGTTTTTATAGTGGCCGTCGCTTCATTGAGATTGATTTTTTTTTTATTTTTGATTTACAGCTTGATTCCACACTGTATTTTTGGTACAAGTATTGAATTTTCAGCATGGATATCGGTAGCCCAAATTTTGCAGGCCAACCATAGATATCAGGTGTGCACCGGCGTGGGCTCGAACCCCGGACCATGTGCATGGTCGGCGAGAGTCCTAACCACTGTGCTACCGATGTGATCGAGTTCCGCCAAAACTGTGATCTGTGTAGCCGCAGCGAGCAGTCTACACAAACACCGAGAGCGTCAGTTGTACCTATGCTAACCCAAGCATCAAATCAGCGCTTCGGCATAGATATATAATGGGGCCACTTCCAGCCCCAGAAAGGGGTAACCGATATATCTTAGTGGCGACTAACTATTTGACAAAATGGTGTCAGGTGGTACCTCTGCAACAACAAGACGCAAACAGCGTGGCCAAGGCGTCCACTGACAGCTACATTAATCACTATGGTTCCCCACAATCATTGCATTCTGATCAGGGTGTCGCTTTGGAGAAAAAGCTTGTTCATCACATCTGCAACACATTTGGTATTCGGAAGGCACGCATGACCAGAGGAAAAGGTTCGGTGGAACATACTAATACAGCAATCAAGAATAAACTACGAGCTTTCCTCAGCCGCTTGTCTGCTGACGCCTGGGATGATACGCTACCTCACTGTCTCCTTGCCTACCGCCCTTCCGTGCATTCCTCCATGGGTTTCTCTCCTGTTTTACTTTTGTATTATGGTCAAGAACTACTCCCCCCTACTGAAGTTCAAGTACCTCTCTTACCCTTTGAACAAATCGACCATGTTGCTTATGTCCGACATTTACGCAGTCGTTTGGCAATCGCTTATGATCCTCGCGCCCTCTGCAACAGTTGTCAAGCTATCACCAGAAAAGCGTGTATGACCGTCTTGTTCGTGGCCCAGCTGACTCTGTCAGCGATCATTTTTGGTTTCACCGTCCTCCTGAACCGGGCTCAAAATTCTACTGCCATGGCATGGGCCCTTCGCGATTGTGTGGAGATGCCCCCTACAACTTACTTCGCCAAAACCTTCAGCAGCCAAATACCGATGTTATTCCTGCCCTCTACAATCAACTTAAGCCGCATCTCACGTTCCCCTCCAATAATCTTCCTCTCCCCTATGAGCCACCACCCTCCACCTGTCAATATGAAGTTCCAGTTGTTGGGTGTGCAGGCTACCCAGTTCCCCCATTCGGCGCTAGAGACAAATCTATTCACACTTTGAAAGGATTAAAGTAATTTCAGTCTTTTGTAAGACGGGTCTGCTGTCATTATCTTGTTGACAACAATGACTATCACGCTTGTATTTTTGGGTGAGTTCTGCAATTTCTTGCTGAAAGTGTTGAAAAAGATTGCTGTATTTGTTGTGTAATTCGGGAACTTCTTTTGTCTCTCTAGTTGGTATGTTTAAAGCTTAAACAAGGATTGGCTATCAACTCACCAGTAGTTCATTGGTAGAATACTCACCCAACCACCAGCGTGGTCAGGAAGTCGGTCCCTGACCAACACTCTTCTTAACCTGTCCTAGCTGGTGGCAAGCCCGATAAAAAGGAAACTCTGAGCATGAGGCTATCAGCTTACTCCGTAAGAAACAACTCTAAAGCTGCTGAATACTCAAAGCTCAAAGCCTGAATCCTTATATTTCACTCAGAAGGTGGTGCATTATAAAAAAATAAGTAATTATCTCGTTTAAAATACAGCCATAAACAAATTAAAGAAGTTACAATTCCCTAGCAGTTAATGATTAGCAAAAGTTAGTCTACCACCCATTCTATAAAAATATTTAGGGTTTTTATCTCCAGGTAAAGTTGTCTCGTATAGCGACCAAAGATACACTGCTTACTTTCCACTAATAGCCAAAAACCGTTAAATAAAAGATGTAACTGAGTAACTCTCTGTCGTAATATAAATTAAAATCGCTGAGGAAACTTCAGTTTATAACATCGCAGTATGAGAATTGACCACTCAATTATAATCGTAAAGTGTATTCAACATTATTTTTTTCTGACTGTCAATACAACCTGATCATACCTGACTGGATTACTATTATGTCAATGAAAAGTATGCCACATGTCAGTTTCAGGTGTTATTCATTTCATATCTGAATTTAACTACCGAAAATTATGGACTTTCTAGTACCAGGTATCAAAATCTGCTCCGGTAGTATTATCGCTAACTGGTGACACTATTTTACTTTTATTTCATACTGTATTCAGCCGTCTGATTTTTTTAAATCACTGGAATTCGATTCCTGGTGGGGTCGTGGCAGAGTTCTGAACGAGGACGAAACCACAATCCAGTGTTTCCTGGTTTTTAATAATTTTTTTCTTGATGTTGGCTAGTGAAGAAGTCTAAACCGAAATTTGATGTACTATAAGTATCCGGACGATAGCTTTGACAAATATTTTAGTAGAATTTTAAAACTCCACCTGATTAAATGATTACAAAGTTATTAACAGCAGTCGTAGTGTATTTTAAAACATTACGGTTTCAATTGTGATAGGTAATTCTTTCGATATCTGAAGTCTCTAGACAAATTGAGGTTTTTTTTTATGATAAAATTCAGAAAAATTACCAAAACTAACACTTTCATTTTCTTTTTATCAGTCTGAGCATCTCACAGGCTAAGATAGAGTTAAATAACCAGGAAAGTTAACATCAAAATGATTCCATGACGATATCAAAAATAAAAGCTTTCTACCAAGTCTTTATTCTGACGTAGTTTAAAAGCCCTAAGTTTGCTAAATGAGACGTTTATTTTTATGGATGCGTGACTACTTCAATCATTAGATATGTGAAATTTAATACTTTTAAGTTTAATTTTTGGGGGGAGGATTGAGGACATTGGGAAGTGTTTTCGTGCATAGTATAGCAAAAGCCACAACAATTATTCCAGCTGTGTAAAAAAGTTTATGTAGCACATTTGAAGCTGTTAACCATAAAATCTAATGGGATTACAGCACTCCTGTAGGTACGTAATACAATGCCAAATAATTGAAGAAAATTAAGACCGTAACTGACCGTCTCCGCTCTACCTATACAAGTATACTGAGACGAAAGCGGGACAAGTTTGATTTGTAATAGAATACCTTCACCGTTTCAAATACTGACTTTTATGGGTTTAACTGGTTAGATTAGGAACTGAAATCAGTTAGAGAACCGTTGGAAGGCATGGTGTACTGGAAAGCCTTTTGTTCTAGTTTGGGATTCTTCTGCAGTGCGCTGCCGGAGATCATCAGGTTATGATGAGGTGCCATAAGTTTCCTGGAGTCGTAATCATTGGAGTTCCCTTAGCTGGGTATAAGGACAAAAACCCGCCTAAGATACTGATTGGTAGCAACGCTAGATATTAGTGAATTAAAGGAAGATAGAATTCATGGACCACTGAATTCCATCTCAGTGGCTCAACAGTCAACGTTGTAACTGTAATCTAAGTTTCCCGTTCATGGCCGACGGTGGGATCACAGATGAGTGCTGTTGAAGAGTTCCAAACATCTTTCCAATTTTCTGTGGTTTGCAATGGTTCTCTAACTAAAGTCAGTTTGTAGTCTAATTTGAAAATTATTATTTTTGACTTGTTCTCATTGTTTTGTTGTTTTTTAAAATGGAGTTTTGAAGCACAGAGGTACTTTCCACCAACTCAGAAATAGTAAGGGTATATTTCAACTACTTTCAGCCCTCTTCATCCTCGTTAGTTCTTATTCTCAGGAAATAACAAAATTCCTCACTAATAACAAATATACGATGTATTTTCCTAGTGTATTTATAAAGGGATCGATGGATCATTGCTTATCACTGATCAATATTAATGCATTAAAATTGTACTGTGATCTCCAATATATGTGAAATGGCAGCATGACTTTTATATAGTTATCACTTCGGGATAGAAAGCTTTCTGTTACACAGAAGATATATAAAACAAGCAAACTATGAAGTATTGTACAGTGTCGTATGACGGAGAGTCAACTAGAAAATCACCTAAACAATTTATTCTGTATGATTTCCTTTAAGAGGTGGGAGACAACCACGTTTAGAAGAAACTAATCTCAAACTATGAGGAGTTTCACTTTGGATTAATACTAAACAACTGAATGTAGGAATTTTCACCCCTATTTACTTACAGGATTTCGAGGATTATTATGCTGACACACTAGATGTTTAGTTGAAGAAAAATTACATAGAAACTCTTGGAATTATTATTGTGAAATTTTTTCATAAATAAGTTTGGAATGCTGGGCTCACATGATGTAAATGACATTTTCCAAGTGAAGATGTCTGGACACCGAACAATGAGCCTTCCTTGGGAAGGGAAAACGTCGCAACTATTAGCATCATTTCTCAACTTACCCTCTGTTTACCTGTTGTGTATTACATTTTGAAACATGGCTAAATGTTTTTCCCTGTAAAACAAAAGTTTTCTAAACTCTTTTAGTCTAAACTCAGTATTCCCGACGTTCTGGAAACAGAATTAGATATTCTAAGAGAAATCTTCATTCAAAATGGATACCCATTAAGATTCATCGACAAAAATATCAAACCAATAATTCGGAGAAACGAAGCTTTAATTGTGCCTAAAAAGAAACTCTACATGAACTTGGATTTCAAGCGAGATTTACCAAGCGATATTCTCAAGAGAAGGATCAAATCATCTCTGAGAAGAACATTCATTGCAGCGACGCAAAGAATAGTGTTCTCTAGTCGCCAATGGTCTGCAGATGCCTCAAGGAAAAGACCCCGCATCTGACCATTTCTATGTGCATATATCAGCTTACTTGCTGCTGTGGAGTCAAGCACATCGGTCGTTCGACGCACACCCTGTCCAAGAGGATTCAACAACACTATCCAGCATGGTTGAGAAAAGGCAACAGTGGTGCAATAAGGGGTGCGATAATTGAAAACCTGATTAACACTTATCATTTCATCTTAACAGACGCCTCCTACTTCAAAGTAATCTATAGAGTCTAGAATAATCTATCAGATGCAATACCGTTTCGTCTTCTTTGTATTGCTGAAGCTCTCAGCATTCAAACAGAAAAAATGGAGCTGTGCATACAAAAGAAGATTACTCAACCACTTCTACTGTCATGGTAACAACTTTGTTGATTTTTGATGACTTAATTTTGCTACTTTGCCTGTTCTTTAATTGCTTATAATTCTTGTATTCATTTAGATCTCTTACATAATTTCGTATTACCTACTTTGTTTCTATGTGCATCCTGAGTGTAACTCAATCATCAAACTATACATATTATTGCGTAACTCCTTCCTAACAGCTGTTTGTGACAACTCATCACCTTTGTTACTACCCTAATTTCATTAACACCTAATTTTCTTGACTGATTTTGTATTACCAATCTTCACCTATTTAGTTAAAATAACCATAATCAATTGTATTTTCCTTTGACAAACTTAATGTACACATACATACAAAATAACACATATGTATTTGCAATTTTACAGCTAAGAAAATGAATTCACCGAAAAGAGACTCTTCGCAAATCTACGTATTTTGTTTTCATTAATGCCTGGATGGGGATTATCCATGGACTAAACTCAGTAATCCTCAAACCCACTTAATATTTGACTTATCTCTATTATTAATCTCCCTTATTGCTCATTATAACCGATGATACTCTTAATTGTAATAGACTGAATTATGTGTCAGACTGTGCACAGGAGTGAAAAGACAGAAATATGTTGGCCCGATAAGAAGATTCTAGAAGATCTGAATTTTGCAGATGATTTTATATTTAATGGCACGCATACCCGAAGAGTTATAGGCGAGAAGCAACAAACTAGCTGAAGAGGTTGGCAGCGAAGACAGAATTTCAGGTGAACATCTAGAAGATGCAGGTGATGAAGATAACCAACCAACAGTGACAACAAACAGCACCAGTCACCATCAGTGGGAGAGTTCTGACAGAGGCTACTTCTTTCACTTGTCTAGGAAGCATCGTTTCGACTACAGGTGAAAAGGATGAAAATGTCAAGGTCAGAATTGGAAAGGCAAGACACG
Organism: Trichobilharzia regenti; assembly: GCA_944472135.2. Taxonomy (NCBI): domain Eukaryota; kingdom Metazoa; phylum Platyhelminthes; class Trematoda; order Strigeidida; family Schistosomatidae; genus Trichobilharzia; species Trichobilharzia regenti. The sequence continues at coordinate 63,542,181 of OX235265.1, read as the reverse complement.
CCTTTATCACTCTGAAATCAGCTTGGAAATCTTCTGCATTCAGAATAAAGAACAAGATTAAAATTTTCAACACAAATATGAAGTGAGTTAGTTCTTTTATATGGGTCAGAAACTTGGCGTATGCATCACGAAAAGCATTTCCAACAGGCCAGTGCAGACTTTTATCAACAGTTCCTTTCGCTTCATTTTGTGCGTCGGTGGCACAGTGGTTAGGACTCTCGCCGACCATGCACGTGGTCCGGGGTTCGAGCCCGCACCGACGCACATCTGATATCTATGGTCGGCCTGCAAAATTTGGGCTACCGATATCCATGCTGAAAATTCCATACTTGTACCGAAAATACAGTGTGGAATCAAGCTGTAAATCAAAAATCAAAATCAAAAATTGCCAAAAGAGTCGGCAACAAGGAACTCTAGAAACAAACTAACCAATACACGATCCCTCAACAAATACGTGGGCGATAATGGAGATGGATCAGGCATACATCGAGGAGGCCTTCAAATGACAGCGAGTGTAATGCAAGCCATCGTTCAAGTAGAATTCAAATGGGAAGCGATGATTGGGTAGTCCGAGAGTGAATATGAGGAAATCGTGCGAAGAAAAGACGAGAGATTATGGGCGATTGTGGACCGAGCTGAAGAGGATAGCAGGAAATAGATCACAGTGGAGATGTGTTGTTGAAGCCTCTTGTTCTGCTCGAAACCCAATAAATAGTAATCACTATAACGAGAGATTTTGTTAATGCAGACAATATTAGGAGCTATTTTTTAAAATTTCTTTTTCAAGTATTGGTTTGTAGGGATTTGGTTGATTGGTTACAGGATTTCATCATGAGCTGACATTGGTTAGAGAACCATTGGAAAACCCGGGAGTACTGGATAGCTGTTTCGTCATAGTTTGGGACTCTTCAGCAGTACGCACTCGCTGTGGTTCGAACCCAGGACCTTCTGGTTACAAGGCGAGGTCGTATACCATTAAGCCACTGGAACTCGATCCTATGGCCCATAAAATCCAGTGGGAAGTCGTGACTACCAGGGTGCAACTGGTCGAGTGTGAGGACAAACACTCGCTGAAGACATTGGCTAGCTGTCGCGCTATATCGTGAATTGGCTGAAGTTAGAATTCATGGACTGGCTGGCCGCTGGATCGGGTCCCAGTGGCTCAATGGTATACGAGCTCGTCTTGTAACCAGAAGATCCTGGGTTCGAACATTTGTGGTGGGCGTGTACTGTTGAAGAGTCCAAAACTAGGACGAAACAGCTGTCCAGTACGCCCGGGTTTTCCAACGGTTCTCTAACCAATGTCAGCTCATGATGAAATCCTGTAACAAATTTCTTTTTGCTGTATTCGACAGAGTAAACGTGCACAAAAATGACTGTATGTAATTGCCATTAAACTAATGAATAAATGAATTCACCGAAAACAGCCTCTTCATTCAAGTATTTATTCTTATGTTCATGTCTAGATGGGCATAATTCACGTATTTTCATTTGAAATCAAGACACGTAATACAACAGACTTCCAGGCATGAACCTAAACTTACTGGCTTATTAACTCATAAACAGCAAAATAAAGAGAATTTTAGAAACAGAGCATATTGGTATGTATCTCTTACGGACAGAAAACATAACATTTCCATCTTACTCTGATTGTTTATACGCATCTGTATATCTAAATACCGAATCACTTAATCATTCCGTTAATTGTTTAATAGAATGTAGTCATTACCTAAAATGTTCATTGTGATTGATTCTTTGAAAGCATCTACGAGTTTAGTGACAGATTATGCAACTCCAAGCCTTTTGAAAACAAACAGTTTCTATGATGTTTCTGAGGGTAGGCGAAAATTTAGCGTGAAATAAGTGATATCATTAGGAGCACTCTCTCACAGTTTTAAACCTACGTGTTTCAGGTCATAAAAATACTCTACTAGTGAAATACCATAAAACTTCTGTAACCTGCAGTCAAAGAATTACTACATTTACATATATTTCATATATTAGGCCACTTACATTCGAATAATCAAGATACACGTTTAATATTTGCCCATGCGGGTGGCTAGAATAGTTGAGGTGTCTCAAAATAGCACTTCAGATACACTAATAATTAGCCTCACAATGAATGATCTACCTCAGGTGGTTCAATGGTAGAATCCTAACCATCCTACCAATTTTGTCTGCTAGCCATACAACTAATCCGGGTTCGATTCTCGGCCAACCCATTCCTAAACACTGCTTAGTTTACCGGTCGATAGTAAGCTCTGGAAAGAGGACACGGTGGGCATGTGTGGAGTCCTCAAAAATCAACTTATCCAATTTTTACTACTATGTAAGAAATGAACATATTGTACATCACTTTGTTTTAACCATAAACTCTGTACTTTGAACTTTACCTCGGGTTTTGAATAAATATATAGTTCTGCCTTCGACTATCCGTCTTCTCCACCGTCTCAACTGCCGTCGATAAATTTTAATCGCCTGCTTTCTACCTCAAATTTTTGCAGGAGCACCGTAGTTTCTCCCTACGTACTTTGGTCGACCTCCGGCAACGTCAACACTGGAGAATTAGTACTGGAGCAGTCTTCTCGCAGCGCCTCTGGAGTCTATTACGTTTATTGTGGATTTTGGATCTTTGTAAACCCAAGTAACGAAACTTGTATATATTCTTCCCGTAACTAAACTGATTTGGTATTTTATTTTCTATTTGAATTTGGGTAACTAAGCTAACAGAGTAAAAGGTCCACCACGCATGAAGTTGGCAACCCAGCCCTGTGAAATAAAACCACCACTAATCTCACGGAACGCGAAAGAATGAAAAAAGTAAATGATTTAAACAGGTTATCAGAGTTAACAGAGACTCCATCTTTTATTAAGCTTTCTTTTAGACTATTTTTATCCATCATTAGTATGTCTCAGACGACTGTTCCATTCATTTTATGTTTTATGTTTTTGGTTCGTTAACAGTCAGTGGCGAAATTTGTCAAGGAAATCATCTTTTTTTACCATGTGTTAAACTACTTTTCAGAAATGTTTTGTAGTCTATTCATTTTACTTTTATTCTATGTAATTATTTTCAAATCAGTAGACCGGAAGTGTTGTACGTAGTAATGTAAAAATATTAAAAAGTACTCTCCCTTCTATTCATTGCACTAAGTTGTTTTTTTTTACAAGATTATTATACTTTATCATTCAGTTCTCTTTTTATATTTATACTATATTATTATCTTTCAAACCACTGAAATTATGGAAATATTCATCCATTTTCATTTAACTTAACTTTTGTATGTTTTTCTGAAGTACGACATGGTACATTTTAGTCAGTTCTTCAATAAAAAGAGTCACTGGGTATCATTTTCTGTTAACTGTGTGTCTCCCGTTGATTGGATATATTGAAGCAAAATGTTCGATATCCGTTAACATGTTCGGAGTGCACGTACTGAGAGTCGACATTTCAACTGAGATTGAACATTCTGGTCCAACACAAAAAATCAAAGGGAAATACACAGTTCTATAGTTAGCTTGTAAGGATAAGTTTTGTTTCCACGAGTTGACCACGGATTGATATCAGTTAGAGAGCCATTGAAAACCAGCTGAGAGTACTGGACAGCTGTTTCGTCAGCCTAGTTTGGGAATCATCGGCAGTAAGCACCGACTGGGTTCGAACCAAGGACCTTCCGGTTACAAGGCTAGTGTCTTTTTACAGGAGAGAGTTTCCTGGAGTTCTAGTGAGAAGTCGTGACTAATGAGGTCCATTTAGTCAAGTGTAAGGATGGATGCCCCACCGACGACATTAGTTGGTGGTCGCAATAAATCACGAATTGGTAGAAGTTACAATTCATGGGCTGGCTGGTCACTGAATTGGGTTGCAGTGGCTGAATGACATACGAGCTTGCATTGTAACCACCAAAAGGTCCTGGGTTCAAACTCTGGTGGTGGGTGCGAACTGCCAGTGATTCCCCAACTAGGCTGACGGAACAGCTGTCCAGTAATTCCTGATGGTTTTCAATGGTTCTCTAACCGATAGCAATCCGTGATCAACTCGTAAATACACAGTTAACTTAGACAAATCGTAATTTATCCCCTCTTGCAAAAAAAGTGACAAGGCACTCCAGGCCCTCAAGTGGGATTGAAATTAGAAACATTCAGTTGTACATTCGACGGTGATATGGAAGAGACTGTGTGAGGATAAGATGAAAACTTATGGTCACTCATCGGGCCAGTTAGAAGGGATAACAAAGAAGGAAGTTTAATGGAGACATGCTACTTAAGGCCTTTATTCCGTTTGCAACCCGGGGTAGTAATGAGAATGATGCAACACATATAATTAGCATCTATTCTCACTGTGTTTTGCAGTGTGAAAACCGCAAAATTTTCAGTGGCAAGATTATTTTTCAAATTAAAAGTCAGATAATTCAATGAAAATGTTGTATTTAAACTTAACAAAAAAGAAGAAAACAAAACAAAGGATGTATTAAACAATTTTGTCATTCAGAGATTTTATCCCTATGTATATGCATACGTATACACATATGTATATGTCTATGATGTGCTTTGATTAGAAGTTGTAGACATTACTCACAATACACTTTAACTTTTTATACTGTTAATAAGGTCTTGTTTATTTGGTTCAGTTCTCATATAAATTTCACAACTTTGTCTTTAAAATATATTTTTCAGTGTACAAAGTGAAATAAGAAATAACAGATTTCATTGTTTTGTCTGTTCATATACACAATAATTTATATATGTTGCCTTTATATTTGGTCAATAATGAGCACTGTAGTTAAACAACTCATGATTTGTCCAATGAATGAATTACAAAATGATAGAATGACTGAATATAGAATATTGCTTATTATACAAGAAATAGGAAATTCATTGTTTCAACAATTAAAAAAAGAAAGGTTAAACGAAATTTTTTTCTAATTATTCAATTGAACCCTGTAACCTCAATAAAACAAAAAAAGTTTATTGTGCGCTCGATTTAAAAAATAAGATGTTTGTTTTTGTTTTTATTAATATTCTGTTAAATGCATTCTGAAAAGAAGAAGGTAGAAAAACAAAACTTTAAATACATACGAAAAATTTGTTTATTTGTGAGTACATTTCAAAAAGAAAACTGGATAAATTTGTTGTTATGTTTGTTTAAATATACATACATAAGTGTTGTCTTAAGTAGGATTTATGCATATTCATAAATTTCGCTGAGTGAATGACAGAATGAGAAATGAGATATTTCCTACTAATGCCTTTAATAATTATGAATTGAAATTTCCTACTATGCTTGTTGTATTTTGTAAGTGTACTTTTGAAGGATTTACAGATAAGTTTACAAGAAATATCAGCTTGCTTGTTTTCCTCTCAATGATAACTTATACTCACAAGATTTCCGTTACTTGTTAGTGAAAAAAAATTGAAGAAAGAAAATTTTGAAGAATAATCAAGTACGGAGGTAATGAGGTTGAAAATGCTGTCGGAAATCTTTACAGTCTGAATTTTCATTATGAACAAAATCACCAAACGGGGCTGTATAATGATTTGTAAGTGTACTTGAAGAGACTGGACTTTGACTGACAGCTGAATATTGATCAAAGGATACATCGCTTACATTTGAAGGAGGTTGGGGTACATTAAGCATAATACCTGGAAATGGTGCAGGTTGATAAGTTGGTTGTTGTATAGAATTGTCGTTAAAAACTTGTGGATTTAAATTCTTTTCACTTGAACCTATAAAATAGGCAGGAAATTGATTAAAATTATTCATTGTCTGTTGAATATCACTTTGATTTGATGGTGGTGTTATACTATGAGGATTAGGTGGACATGGTAAAAGACAGTGAGATGGATGAGAGGAATTCGGCATACAATTACCATTCATGATTGGTCCAGAACTTGCTTTACTATTTACACGACTTGAATCATCACTAATATTTAAAAGTAATCTAGGATCACTTGTCATTGATGTATTTTGTGAGAAATTGACAGCTTGATTAAAATGTGATGGATTCACTTGAATATTTGGATAAGGATTATTTAATTCTGATCCAGTTTGGGTTTGATTATACTGGTTATCATTGGAAGGATATACAGATTGAACTCCCATGAAAGAATAGTTTGGTTTCCCTGTATTTTGACTATTTGATGATTGTCTAGAGGATGCATGTAAGCTGGATGACTTTTTCCCATTTGGTATAACATGATATGCTTCAGGAGTGAGTTCAGCTGTTCTCAGTATACATCTTTCATTACTAGAAGATATTAAATGATCTGGTGCACGTTTTCGACGAAATACAAACATATAGGCAATTAGCCCAAGAACAGCAAGTAAAATACTGAATGGTACTAAGAAGTATATGAGAACACGTCGACCTTTCAGAAATGCTGATTCTATCAATAGAAAAATCACAAAAACGAAACATTGATTTAACATTTTTGATTAGCGGAAAACTTCATTTAGTTCCCATTAATAAAAAGCAGTGCTAATTAGGTTGCATAACTAAAAGCTAATAAATCTAGAAACTCATTCGAAAGTAACACGGATTTTTAATATGCAGCTGAAATCTGTTTTGTTCACCGTAAAAAGTAAGATTCTGACTTTCAACACCACTGACCCGCCATAAAAGATTAGTAACAAGGAACTCTGACGTTCAGTGAACGAACCAAGAACCTACTGTCTGATAAATATGTGGAAAGAAATGAAGATGTGTCAGACACATTCTGAAAAGACCGTTGAATGACATTACGTGTAAAGTAGTCCCTAGACTGGAGGCCGAATGGGAAACGACGGATGACGTGGAGAACATTCTGTGAAAAGGAGATCAGATCCTAGGGACAATCATGTAGCCAGATTAATAGGACTGTAGAAAACAGGATACATTGGAGATTCACTGATCAAGGCCTATGTTCTCTTTGGAAATCAAGGGAATAACAATGATATCGTAATAATAATAGTGTGGACGGTATTTTATAATGAAGTGTACCTGTCAATTCCCTACTGCTTGAAAAGTCTATTGCTAAGCAGCCGGTGTCATTTTCACCAGGTTACATTAGTATACGTCCAAATTACTGATTCTTTTGTGTTCATTACTTTTGGCAGAAAGTGCTGTTTAGACATCATCTACATGACTGAAAGTCAGAGTTGAATCTAAGTAGAGTGAGACTCCCTCAAAACAGTAAGACTGAATTTAGACTGTTTTATATCAGTTGGCTATTTCGAAGTAATCATTGCCATGTGCCTTATCTTTAGTGTTGGTCCCAACTAAAATTCTACCACAGTCAAGCTTACAATATAGTTACCATTTTAGGTAACTCACCAGTGTTGTACACTTTAAGATTCTGGTGAGTAAAAGTTAATATATTTGATTCTTTTTGCATGAATTAAGTTACATATCTGCCTATAGATTCCTTGTACATAGTTCTTCTTTTCCCTGATTTAACAATGTATTTTTTGAAAGCATTACTTGACTCGAATATCTTTATGCACTTAGTGAAGCAATTCACGAATTTCACCAGTTCTTTTTTATCTGTTCAACGGTCATATTATCCTTCTGGTGCACAGTAACAGGACATCCAAGGCATGTGTTCACTTTCAAACAGCATCATTTAAAAAAATAGATTAGGCTGGATCTTTCATTTGTTTCATGGGTAGTTTACTACACACCTTAACATTAAAATACTTTTCACTATAAATGCATTACAGTATATAATACAGAGTGGTTGATATGAGCATTTGGGTACAACTTGAACCAACTAGTTGGAAGTGATGTAAACACTGGATGGCCTTGTCATCCTTTCAATGCCAATGCCATCGGTGATGTACCCTTTTTGATTCAGTTCAAATAACTAAACCAGTTCAAACCACTGAATTTCTGCCTAGCTACTTCAATGAACTGGAAACACGTCAAATCAAATTGACAATTTGTAATTTCAATTTCTAAAGTGAAATTTTGTCTCGAATTGTGTAAATTGCAAATGGTTAATTAATTTACAGATTGTGAATTTACTTTTTACTCTGTACTAACAGTTTTAATGGACTTCTTTAAGAATACCATCTTGATTTGAGCAATATCTTTAAATATTTTATAGATGCAGAGGCCATTTGTGTTAAAATGAGCAAATTTTTCTTTTAAGAACACTTGCTGTACGAAGCGAATTCGTGAGACCAACCAATATATCCATTACGGTCTTATGAAGAGGCAGTCATGAGTTTGAACAGCTATGTGGTAGTGTATCTGACTTCACCACCGAGTGGCGCGGGTTGGAATCTCTGATTAGGAAGACAGTTTCTTTGGGTTTACAGACGTGTCTTGTCATCAAAAGTTAATAAACACGAAATCTAGGTTCACAGCTTCCTCCCAATTACCTACAACCATCCAACAATGCGTTTTCATATCCTGGAATCATTCTTCGTGTCAGAAGTACTGAATACTCACAGCCTTTAACAAATACTTTATTATGAAAACATAATGAAGAAACTGTCTACTCAAGTGAACATAGTAGTGACAAGCTTTCAGATTATATAAAAACGGAATATATTACAAGGGGAATAAATATTATTTTTCAACCTACCTTGTACTACATTCACATATATTACAATATATTCTAAACTTTTAACATCTGATAAACTCATTGTCATGACAATATACTTTCCCTCATGTCTTTCTTTTTCTAAAGGTTTTTGAAATCGTAATTTAGTAACAAAAAGTTGTTCTTTTTTCTCGCCTCCAAGATGATTTTGTTTAGCATAATTCGGCTTAGAATGATAATACATTGATCGTTTTCCATCATTATTTTCAGATGATAAAATTTCAGATGCTGATGATGATGATGATGTGTCCATATCATGAATACTTTTTGATCTATCCGTATAGGCTGTTGTTTTTTCGACAATAGCTGGTGAATCAATCCATGAGCCTAATATCACATAGACTTCATTCTGTTCTGTTATTCTAGCATTAGGCAATGGGATTTTTGTTGCACCTGATTGTTCATACATCATTTCTTCGCCTGGTTCAACTCGTTTCAACCACTAAAGTAAAGAAGGAAAAATTTGATAGAAGGATAAAAGTTTAGGTAAAATATGCCTAATAATATGCATATAAAGATCCGTCTAAATTTTTGTTAAGAATAATTGAATTTTCAACTTTAAATACCGTATTATTGTGAAGGTTACTCAAGCGAATATAAGTCAACAGTATTTATTTTTATCAGGACTAAATATTTTAGTATGAGTTCACACTTACCTTAATTATGCATTTACCATGTGACATTGAATACTTATTAGGTATAACTATTCCATCAGAGGACTTATATGTAAGGACCGTATTTAGTCGTGTATTAAGGTAAACTGCTTCAGGTTAATTAGTAATTCGGAATTATCAGCAGCTATAAATCAAGATAAACTGAAGCATAAAATCTTAAATCTTACTAGACGCCTGGCGTCGATTTGTTGTGCGCTCACTGTAGGATACCATCTAAACATGATAGGTTAGAGTTTTTCCACCCCTTTGCGTTCGGAGTAGAAAATAGGGTATCAAGCTGTGAAGTTCTACTAGAGGTGCCATTTTTTCTTATGGGATGAGACTGCTAGTCTCACGCCCATTCCTCCTCCTTTTCTGGACTTATTACCAGTTAAATGAAGCTTAGCAGTGAGCTAACGGCCGGGAATCGAACTCGGAACATATGTGTGGTTGGTGGGCATACTACCTTTGAACCATAGACTCACCATAAGAGACATTATCGAGTTCTGTATGGGAATAGCGCTGTTATACCAAGATGAAACTGATCAATTTTCAAGTACTGGTTTTGAAGGGAATTTTTTTGATTGGTTGGAGGATTTCATCATGAGCTGACATCGCTTAGAGGATGCGTAGTTCTGAGGAGCTCGAAACTAGGACGAAACAGCTGTCCAGAGCCCTCAGTTGGTATTCCAATGCTTCTGTAGCTGATATCAGCTCATGATGAAATCCTCCAAATGATCGGTTTTCCTCGAATAACTTCAGGGATGAAATACATTATCATTATTATTGTTCCCTTGGGTTGCTAGTGGAAAATGGGGCTTCAACTTCACGTCTCCACTTGCTTCTGTCTTCCTTCTGCTGTACTTTTCGCCTCCATCCATGTTGATCCATACTGTTTCAACTCCTCTTCACACGATCTCCTTCATGTCACGCTTGCACCGACGTCCCACTCGACGCTTCCCTTTCGGCCTAGTTCCACTCGAGCAATGGCCTGACGCGCGCGCCATCTCACCCAGCAGCCTCCTCAGCGAGTGAGTGTCCAATCCATCTCCACTTTCTTCTGCATATTTGTTGGTTGGCGATTGGTTCTTGTTTTGTTTGTTCCAAGCCATAGTTTCTTGTTGGTGATTCTTTCTGGCCCGGCCATCTGATCTTCAGTATAGATCCGGCGAAGACAGTTAGTTGTTGATAAAGGTCTGCAACAGGCTGCTGAAAGTATTCTTTGTGACCCGCCCACCAAGTTTCTGATCCGTATAGAAGAACTGACTTACTTGACGTTTATATTGAAAATCCGACTGAGTTTTGTTGTTGATGCTGAGTGACGAAGATTTCCAGATTGGTTTCAGGTTGATGAATGTGTTTCTCGCTCGCCTTCCCAATTCTCGCTCGATTTGACATCCTCGTCCTTTCCGACTGCCTGTAGTTGAGACTACTAGCTTGCTAGTTTTCTAGCCGGTTCCAAGCCCGCTTAAAGAGGGAGGGTTGGGGTGTGGTGCTAGCAACTCCACCCCCAAAACTTAACCAAACCGTTACAGAAACTTCAATGCACCAATATATTAAAAATTCTAAAAATATAAACAGTAACCTTATTTTTCGCTAGAATCGGGGAAGTGAAATGACGCAAGCTGGTGAAAGCCTTCGGGAAGCCAGTCAGCCGATGTGCCTTCTTTCGATGAAAGCAAAAATAAAGAATGGGTACCTGGAAGGTTCGTACAATGTACGAAACTGGAAAGGCTGCCCAGGTAGCCGCAGAAATGAGGAGATGCGATACATAGAAAGGTTAAATTGTTAACTAGCAAAATATTTATGAAAATAAGTTGAATGATTTGTCGTCTTGTTTACAATAGAAATTATTTCCTCTGATTATTCCTCTTTGTATACATTCCATTGTGTATTTCTAAGACAACCTATCCGTAATTAATTCCTTTTATTTATATCTGTGAGAAACAGTATGCATATATATATAAATGCCCTTAGGCATCTTCGTATATACAAATATATGCTAAGTGACATTTACTATAAGTGACACGTGTCTGTAAATAAGTAATCTTAGATAAAAATGAATAAATAAGTGTGCTGTTATTATTATTATTATTAGTCACCGTTTAGTACACGTCGATTCGCGTTAAACGCATGCATTATACGCTTTCTAAGCCTACAATCTCCCATTATTGTTAGAACAAAACTTTTAGAAATGCATTTCAAAAAATAAAGAGGCTTAAAGTCTACATTAACTCAAATGTTATCACTTCAGTATGTCAACGATAGAGGTAATCCCAATTTGTTTGAATGGTGGCAATAACCTCTTCGTTTTTTGCAAAATAAACAAAAATATATGTAAAAGATTCATATGATTAGGAAGACATATATAAGTGAAGACTGCGAAAAAAAATAGGGATTGTGAAAATATTTCTAATCAAACAGACTAAACTCCTCTTCAAAATACGTACTGATTTTACAAGAGTACAAATGCATTTAAGCTGACGAAAAAGCTGAACAATTTTGTAGATAGTGTTCCTCTCGCCTTCTCTCCCCTTTTCTCTTAATCGATATTATTATTTCGGCTTTCTACTCAAATTCTGCATAACTGAGATTTCGTCTGGTGGTTATGAGCTAAAGATACTGAAGATTACTTTGATGGAAATAAAGAAAGCTAGGCCCAAATATATGATGCTCACTAAAGACTGATTACAGGATTAAGTTACCTGGAGTTCTAGAGAAAAATCGTGACCAGTAGGTTCCACCAAGTCAAATGTGAAGACGAATACTAGCTGATGACATTGCCTGACATTGGCGCTAATAATCGCAGATTGACAGAAGTTAGAATTCACAGGTCGGTCAATGAATTCCGTCCTAGAGGCTGAATGGTCAATGATCTCGCCTCGTAAAACGAAAGTCCTAGATTCGATTCCCAGTAAGATAATGGTTGCGTACAGCTGAAGAGTCTCAAAATAGAGTGAAATGGATGTCTAGTAGTTACTGGCATTCAGTGGTTTTCTAAATGATCAAACTTGAAAGGTAGATCGGTTATTCATTTCAATGTACCAGGAATTTTTCGAAATGGCATACAGAAAACTATCTCTTGTTAAAAGTGTTATTTTAGCCTTTGCTTATTTAGTTTGAATAAGATAAAACACTATCATCTGACATTCATTACCAAATTTCTAAGGTTTAAATGAATCTAAAATCAAAGCAGCCCAAGGTACCAACAGTTTCTAAAATGACGTTATTCTCAAAAATTCAGTTCCTCGGGAACAACATCAGTGAGATACTAACACAACACCTTAGAAATGCGGTAAAAAAAGAGCATTCAGTGCTGCTGAATTACTTTGTGTCTTCAAAATCACCCCTATTTTGCATTCAGGAGTAAAAGATTAACTGCCTATTTTCGCCTCTTTCATGTATATCTACCAATTTAACTGCTCCTGTGGAGCCAGTTACATAGAACATACAATTAGGCGTGTTTCTCGTCGGATTTGCGAACATTAGCCTGCAAGGGGATTAAGTAAAGGACAAACAAAATCTATTCATAGCGCCATTCTATCTCATCTTGTGGATACAGAACACATGATTGATGTTAACCAGGCTTTCAGAGTCATTTACCGCATACCAACAAATCTTAATTTCGCCTTAAGAGTTCGATCACTAAATATTGCTGAGGCTGTCGGGATCCACCTTAAGAAGCCTAACTTATGTGTCTAGAAGAAGCTAGTTCAGACATTATCCTCATCTCGGCTATCTAGGTTTGAATGATCCTCAATTTTATGGAATTTTCCTAATTTTAGTTGAATTTTTATTTGTTATTATATTATTATTATTTTTATTATTATAATCTAAGCATCTTCAATGAACTGTAATTCCATCGATCTTACTTTACAAATCGATATTATTTAAAAAACACTAATATTGTTATTGACTACTATTCTAGAATATTCTATGTATATAAACATATGTATAATTGTAGAGCCAGAAGAGGGAATTATCGGAAAGGATACTCTTTGCTCAATTATTTTGTTTTTATTGATGTCTGAATGGATATATTCGCTATATTAAAGTTTAACTTTTGCTAATATCGAGGACTAATCCATTGGTTGAGTATTTATGGGATGATTACTGCGTGGTTAATATATAATGGTTATTTCCCATCAAAGATTGAACGCTTAAGAGATGCCACAAACTGATATTGGTTAGAGAACCATTGAATACCAAAGAGTACTGGGAAACTGTTTTGTACTAATTTGAGACTCTACAAAAGTACGCACCCATGAACTCACTGGAGTTAGGATCCGGTTACTAGACGCACCATGTACTAAATGTAGTATGTATGAACTGTAACAGACATTAGATCAGCCAAAATGGGCGTCCCCTTCGAATCAGAATCCAGGAACATAAATCAGCTGTGAAAAGACATGATATATATATATATATATATATATATATATATATATTCTTTCATATCACTTCATGTAGGTAATTATGGACATCAGTTTGATGACTGAGATAATGTCAAAATTTTAAATAGAGGAAACACAAAAAGTGCCAGGGAATTCCTAGAAGCCTGGTTCTCAACATTACTATAGACCAAATTTACCAGCTAATAAAAAGTGAATCTCATGACAAGAAACCTTGAAATTCAAGTCACTAAAAAATGATCACTACAGGTGTAAATTGACTACCAGTCGCGAAGATGGTTACCAGGAGACGCAAACCTATCATTTTATGCTAAAACTTGCGCTGAAGATGTTGTCCAGAAGGGGGGTGGGCGACGAAAGCTTCGCAATTAAACCAATCAGCTCAGAGAACACAACTTATTACAAATCATTCATCTGAGGTACAAATCTTCTTTATTATTCCAAATCTATTCGAATGCTAATATTTGAAGAAATATACAATAGCTAGATTATGCAACTGGGTAAATGCATAAGATTATTTCACAGTATAACCACAATAAAAGTTCCTACCTGTATAACTGGTTCATCGCATGCACATTTGATTCTTGCTATAACTGTTGCACTGTCATCATTTTTAAAGGTATAATTCTGTACAGGACCAATGATTTTTGGTGTAGCTGATGGTGGTTCTGTAATTTGATAAGAAGAAAATACAATTCATAGAAATAATACTACGAGTCTGTATATATGTGAGATAATAAATAACATTGCAAGGTGAGTATTTTAAGAGTAAATTACACTGAAACTTCTACTGTAACAATAGAAGACAAGGGCCAGGCAACAGATCGTTAATTAAGGAAATCAACACATATTTATAGATTTTCATGTACATTATTATAGATTATTGTTAGCAGAAAAACACAGTCCTCTGATTGGTTGTTTGTCACAGAAAGTTAACCTTGCATCTCATTGTGACTGTTTGTTCTCATATTTCTCACGACCAGTATTGGGGACATAAACACTGACGTAAATTACTGTCCACCAATTTTCACTAACAGCCAGCTCTCACCACACTACTACGGGGATGTCTAAGGTACCACTTATATATAATAAGTCTCATTTTAAGAGGTTGACAAAACCATTTAAAAAGTGTATAGACTGATTGATCTCAGTTTGAATAATTTGTGCAAGTAAGTAGGGTATTTTAAGTGTCTTTTGCACTCAAAATTAAAAAAACAACCAATCAGTAACTTTTCAGTTACCTGCTTTATTCATCAGCCACTGTTTATGTATTTTGATTGACAAATAATGCATTATTAGCGTAGTAATTTCCATAAGAAGTCTATTAAAATCTACAGTAGATGCTCCGTTGTAAATTGAGAAAAAAGGCTCTTTTATTTGATAAAGTTGTTTGTAGAATAAACAGGATGAAGTCGACAACATTTGTTTAGGGTTGAAATTATTACTTCCTCCCCAGTTAAAGGTGGGGAACACGTGACCCAAGTAACTTTTTTGGCATCTCTTAACGGAGCCATCGAAACTGACTAATGCAGGAATCGAGATGAGAAGGAATAAATGAATGATATATGACACAACTGCTGAGATTCAGGGGGAAATAAATGCAACGTGATATAAATTGGCGGCTTACATAAATTTGTATTTTGATGCAGACAAGGTTACATGATAATACTACCCTTAAATTTTGATTAATGAAGGTGAAATTCTCTTAGTACAATGAATAAACAGTTTTAGCACCACTTTTAATTTCATCTGACTGTATCAGTGGAAATCACTTATGTGATGAATAAAACGAACACTTTGTGATTACTCATAGTAGAAATTCCCCCATTTAGTTTCATATTACTTATTAGTAACACATTAATTCATCGTTGACTATGTTTTACTGACTTTTTTCCTTGTAGAACTATGTTTCTACTCTTGGCGGTAATTTATATTAATTTGACTTCACTTAAGAGTTTGAAACACTGACAACAATAGAGTATGACTTGTTACAATAATATTGAATGAATATGATGAAAAGGATAAGAGAACACTGAAAACCTTGTAGTTATTAGGCTATAGTGAGTAAAGAAATCGAGATGTTGGATTGTGTTCCATTTATTATTTTTTTTTATTCTTTTACGTTCCCAGTGGAACATAGGGCTTCAAGTCAGATCTTTGAAGTTTCTGTAGAATTGGTGTTATTTTTTATTTTTACGAGATGGGGTTGTTAGTCCTATATTCAACCTTCCCTCTTTACCGGACTTATAACCAGTTTAGTGAGGTTAAAAAAATGCATTGGTTGTGGTTCGAAACCCGGACAAAATGCATGTTTGGCGAACACTCTACCACAAAGCCCCCGACACACGTGTCGCGTTTATAGATAGTTGTTAATCATGTATATTATTTCCGTGTTTGCGTCACCAGTTTGTATTCGTCTCTTCAAAGGTCACTCACTCAAGCAGTATAGCCTACATTAATGGTCTATCATTAAAAATTCCATGCCTCAGGTTACCATTTTGAGTAAAAGTGAAACAAGGTGACAAAGTGTAAACCGAAATATGTGTGTTGCTATTCTTACTGCGAGCCACCATTATATAATAATATCAGCCTTCTGATATTTAGATGCTTAAGGGAACTAACCAGATTAATCCTTAAGTAAAATTCATATGACTAATTCACACTCCGTTTGGTTCGGCGTAAAAAACCTTAGTAAAACCAAAAAAAAAGTAAATAATAGACAATGGCTTTTGTTACGAAGAATTTACTTCATTAGAACAGCCACTTCTAATTGTGTCTACCAATTCAACTACGCTTGTGGATCGAGTTATATTGACAGTTGCTCTAGGAACTTGATTCTTCATGTACGAGAGCATCTACCAGTGTGGCTAAGTAAAGGTGTAGTAGAAACCATCAACAGTTGGATATTAGACCACTTAGTCCAAACCGGTCAAAAGTCAGCCACCATTGAAGAATCCTTTTCTATCATCTACCGGGTACCAAATAAGTTGCTAAAAACATCCAGGTACCGCATACTCTAAACTACAGAGGCTATCTCATGAAACAGCTAGTGCATTTTGCTCAAAAGAAGCAAGTTCAGTAACCACTACTGCCCCTGGCTGGCTTTCAGTGGAGACTATGAATTCATGAATTGGTATTATCATCTTTACTAATTTTTTCTGATATTCAGTTTATTGTTATGTTGATACTATTGAACTGTAATTTGTTGATATTATTGATTCGTGGTTATTTAACCATTAATCTTGTTCATAACACCAATTCACTCACTACTATTATGTATGTGTAACTGTAGAACCTAAGGATGAACTTATCGAAAAGAGTACTTTTTGTTCAGTATCCATTCTTCTGAAAAATTTACTTCTCCTTAATTTAATGACAAACTTTTCACAAGTCGACTGAACTCCTAAAATGTAATTACTGAATGACAGTATTCGGCGGGTGAATGCACTGCATAACTGACTGTTCGTTTTGGCATTTTCTTTCAAACTAAGCAGAGTGTTTTACCAGATAATAAAATTAGGGCTAATAATTTCATACCATACCATACCATAACATATACTAATGGAATCAATATTTATTGCATAACGTTTGGTTTCTCATTTTTCTTAGTGCGCTGTAATCGCGTTGAGTAATATAAACACGTTTAGTCCATGCCCAAAATATAGGCCTATATTACTTTGATTGAACACTACTTGTAAATACTGTCACACGTTCTTAGTCTGATGAAGTCTGTATTCTTACCGTCACGTTTGCAATATGGCTAACATATTTGGAGGCTCGCCATGATGTAGTGTGAATTGTTATGGATAGATGGTATCAGGGAATCAGCAGGAAGCCTTGGACCTACGTTTCGTACTTGCTGGTATTCGTCAGCATGGCGTGTCAGTAATTTCGAAGGAATTTACGTTCCTTCTGAGATTCAAACTCGTGTCACCCAGCAATGCAGCCAGAGATGTCACTATTGGGCTATTCGGCCTCCCTGTTTGCCTCCTCTTAATCTCATAAACTGTAACTGTTTTTGTTTTTTTTGTTTCTTGAGTTGCTATGTGAACCTAAAAGCTAACACTGTTCTGTTAATCAATTTTTTCTGTTTTCTCTCTTACCCCTCCCTCTCTTTTCAACTTTAAAAGCGTATAAATTGATGATGAAAACTTAAACTAAAAACATTGTAATGCTTTCATTTAGATGCGTCAATTTTATAGTATCTCTTTTCTACCACCACTCGAACATTAAAGTATGTTATTATCATCTATATAACCATTGTAATTTCAGGTAGTCTGCAGCTGATGAGAACCTGTGAAATAGAATGATATCATTTTATACTGCAAATTTCGTGATATCACTTTCATGATCAACTCGTAAAAGAAAAAGCAAATCTAATCCTTACAAACCAACTCTTTGAAAACTCTGTTTTCATTCCATCCCAAATGATGCTAAATTTAAATCCTCCTATGTTTCTTTGTTAATCTTTCATTAAACTAAGAAGTTATATACAATTCAGTTTCCTCTTCACAGAAGTACGTCTCTAATCATCTTGTAATAATTTGTTCTAGTATATTCAAAGGTTGTATAAGAAGTAGAATGCATTTGTCCTTCAGCTCATAAGTGTATTTATATACATATAAAGTAATATTATTACAACATACTTCATTAGTTTAGATAATCGGGTAATATATATATATATATATATATATATATATATATATAATGGACTAGAGACATAGATGTTATGATGGGTTGAAGTGGAGTAGAAATACGAAAACTAACTGTTTTGGATAAACTTTAGAAATAGTTTCTTAGCTTTCCTTACTTACACACCTTAACAATATTCTGCTGACAAGCAGTAATCTTTCTTTCTATCAATGCCATCATCTTAGTGAAAATGCATCTGAGGTGTGTTATTATGATCATTAAGATTATTTTGTACTGAGAAGAGAATAAGAAATGCAGACAGAATTCACTTGAACTGATAGACAGATAAATAACTCCATCTCCTTTTCTTTTCTCTTCTTTTTTTACTATTTTAATAGATAATTGTTATGTTGATGTTGATGAATAAATATACTAGTTAGTTAGGTGGATAAAATGGTGAATAACGTGCACAAAAGTGACCCAGACATAAATTGAAGGAAATAGAAAAGAGGGTAGAATAGATAATGAATTGAGAAAGGAAATATTTTCTTCTACTTGTCCATCATTTTCTTCTTTTCTACTAGACATTATAAAATCAGTTAATAAAGAAATTGATAAATCTTTCTTTGATATGAATTTTATTTTACTTCACTTCGTTTAAGCAGCAGACGGTAATTTCACTTCCTATATTATTGATAGTAGTATTAACAGTAGTATGTTTATTGATGTTTATTTATTGATTTACTGTAAGTTTGAAAGTCATTTATTGATTTTTTTTGCTATGGACACGTTAGGAACTAAAAGACTGTCAAGTGAATTATCTAACATTCAAGAAACTATTCTTGGTTATTTTCAAGTATTGGTTTTGTCGGGATTTTTGTTTGCTTGATTAGTTGGAGGATTTCATCATGAGCTGACATCAGTTAAAGAACCATTGGAAAATCAGCTGAGAGTACTGAACAATCAGCTGTTTCGTCCCATTAATTTGGGACCCTTCAGCGGTACGCACTTACCTGGGTTTCCAACCCAGGACCTTCTGATTACAAGCAAGGAAGCTCGTAGATCATTAGGCCAATGGGAACCAACCCAATGACCAGCACATCAATTCTAACTTCTGCCAAATCATGACGTAGCGTGACCACTTCGCACTATTTTCTTCAATGAGTTATTGCCTCAATGATTTACTCGCAGATTTTCTGAATGAGGCAGTTTTACGTTTTTGGTGGAATGTTCATCTCTCCAAACTTTTGGGTGGTTTGAAGTGATTTGGCAGTCTAAGGTGAGTCAAGCCAATTATACGGCTGACGAGCTCGTGTCTGGTGTTTACACTACTTTGATCTGACTAGTAATCACTAATACTCAGTTTATAGAATGCAGAGTCATACACCTTTTCGATGTATTAGCAAATGAGTAATCTTGTAAGGGGAACATCCTTTCTGATAGTTTCCAAAATGTTAAGAGAAAGAAAGTACAGAATAATGTTGTGGAAATTGTCTCAAATTTTTTATTCTAATACACCATGAGCAACACTGAGTCACTCACAACTAAGTTTGTTGACAATTCTAAACCGGAATAATTCTTGGGATTTGAAAATGTACTTTTTAGATTTTATCTTCTAATTTAGACAACTGTTGAAGGCAAAAGCCTGGATAAATTGGAAAAATTTTCTGAATGGTTGAGTTATCTTTGATAAAGGGTAGGTTTTCCTAAAACAACTTTGTGTTTACTGTCAAAGAAGCCCATGTTAGTAAAACAAAGTTCCCCATCTAGTTTGACTGTAACGACGTACACAGAAAAATGCCCGGTACTAGATTTAAAATTACTAAGGTATGCAACCTAGATTCCACCAATTAAAGAGTCCACTTAAAAATCCTACTTATTGTATTGCATAATTCATCTATCTCTCTCAAAAAAATTATAACTTACCACTGACTAATAGCCTATAAGTATAATTTAGACTTCCAACTGCATTAGAAACCTGACATGTATACTGTCCAGTATGTTCACGGCCAACTCGATCAATTGTTAATATTGGTCCACGAACACCTTGACCAGTTGTTATCCAATCAGCTACTGCATTACCCATAAACCATCGATATTTTATTGGTTCAGTACCTTCGGCTTCACAATTAAATGTTACAGAAGAGCCTATAGCTCTTTCCAAACTAATTGATGGGTTAGTTTTCAAGGCTGTATCAACAAAACACGGAGCTGAAAAAAAAACAAAAAGTGTGATTACATAACTTTTTAGATTACGATAATAAAGTGAGTGTTGAAAATGATGTCGAGCCCAAACGACTTAAGAAACCACTGAAAACTCGAGAACACTATATAGCCATTTCGTCGTTTCTCGTAAATCTTCAACATGATTGCTCACTCTTGATGCAAATAAGGACCGAGCTTACGAGCTTCAAGGGACAGCATTTTAAAGTAAGTTTGTATATGTGAGGATATAAAATAAACTACTTAAAAAAGATAAATAATTTACTGTTTTGAAGCAACACCTTGAAAGTCTCCTATTCAAATTGCGTTTTTTTCCGCAGTTGTCAATCAAGTTTCTTGGAAAATCATAAATAATATTTTACTTAGTAAAAACCACAATTTTTCTAAATGAAAAATTGTGAGACGTTACATTGATTGGCATGTTAAACATAATGCCAATTAGCGTGATAAGCACATGATTGACAATTATAATGAGTACAAAAACTTTTGAGAGATATGTTACAGTGATCAGCTTGTTCTATTTGGGAATAAAGCGGTTGATTTATGTCACTAAAAACTGGTTTTCCTCTGTTAAGCTTGAGTTAGTTGAGAAGAATTAAGACTTCTTGATTTATTTTATAATGGATAATTCGTCCGGTTTAAAAATACTATGCTCAACTATTAATTTTGTAAACCCTTAAAAAGAAGAAAGGCCTTTCAGGGAATAACAGTAACAAGTATATTGAAAAAAATTCATGAAATTATTTTGATTTGAGTTAAAAAACTTCCAGCTGACTCCAAGAAAAAAACTGAATAGCCCCTAGGAAATCTTTGCCAAATAATCACTTCAAATCACTCCACTTTTTCCTGTGAAAGTTCATAAACCTTAAAGGAAATCCTCAATTTCTGGTTTTCAGGGATTTGAATGCAAGATTGATCACAAAATTGTTTCAGTTAGAGGAGTACTGGCAGTCAGGGAGTAATGAACATCTGTTTCGTCCACCATTGAGACACTTCAATGCGCGTTGGTGGCAGATTGGTTAGGACTCTCGCCGACCATTCACATGGTACAAGGTTCGATCCCCTGCCGACGCACACCTGATATCTATGGTCGGCCTGCAAATTTGGGCTACCGATATCCACGCTGAAAATTCCATACTTGTACCAAAAGTACAGAGTGGAATCAAGCTGTAAATAAAAAAAGTATGCACCCTTGACTCCATCAGGGATTCAATCCACGAAATTCAGATTGAGAGGTGAGCCCATTGGCCATTCAGCTACTGTTGCAGAATCCAATCATTTGGGAATTCCAGCTGCCAGTTTGTTATACAGTAAAACCAACAACGCAAATTATTTCACGTCAAGGATATTTCTCTACTGTTAAATAAACACAACTTACCTAAAGCATACAAATAATTCATAAATCAAGTCAATAAATAAATAATATTTGTGTTTTCCAAAAGCCTCTTGATATATGCTTACCTTTAGCCTTTGTATTTTCTACATTCGGCACAGCACAAAGAAGATTGATATTAGGATCTGTAAATATAAGAAAACAAGATGGAAGTTATATTATGGAGAAACTTATGTGAAATCTGATCGGATTGTTAGTAATTTATTATTATTCTGATATATATATAAAGGTATTGATCTGCATTGATGATTTAACCTTAGAATGTTTTCTGAACACGTACGGAATTCAATTCCTTGTCGACGCCCTTCTAAACCTTTCTTAACCGGAAGTAAGTCCTGGAAGGAAGAAAGCAACTCCATCCCGTAAAATACAAATCAACACTGCTACTGAAACTTCACAGCTCGAACTTGAGGTGTTATGTTCTACTCAGAAGACAAGGGAATGGAAAAATATAAAGAATCCACTAGTTGGGATTTTCATGCTCTTTCTCAACCTAATCAAATGTAATTTTAGGGGCACATACGATGAATAAGTATAAACTGATTGCGCTTGGTAGGTAACATGACTATTTCAGCTTCTTACTCAACAAAATGACCTGGAATTACAGTCTATTATTATTACCATGTACAAGATTGTCAAAATCATAGTGCAAATGTTGTTACAAAGAGTGTAGACTGTTTAGAAGTCTAACTTATGCATCGCTGATATTAAATGTATTGCATAAAGAACTCATTAAAATTATTGTCATACAACATCAGTGTTACTGTTGTAACTATCCTATTGTGAAAATTATTTATTTACCCTAATATTATTGGCTAATTTTAATGTCTGTTTGTTACTTTCCTCTAACCATTTGATATGTCTGATAAAAGTGCTAAAGTCATTTAAGTATATGTGTGGGAAATAAGGATTGTTGTATTGGTTTCTGATGATTGTTGACTAACATTATTAAGTTATGCTTATATCTTGGCTTTCATCTCACATAAGCTTTTGTTATATAATTAAAGAATTTGTAATTCAACACAGAAATGATTTCATTATTTATGAGACAGAAAGCATACATTAGTTGAGTAGAACAGAGCACTTTTTGTCTACCATTTCGTGCACTTTATATTCTCATAGTTGAGCAGTTATCGAATGTCGAAGGAAATAGAGTCAATTTGGATGCATTTTGAGGAGACCCTTATGTGACATCATGTGCCTGACCTTTGGGTGGAACCTTAATGGAGAGCAACGAATTAGACGTGTGTTTGACAGTGACGTGGAGGAAATCGTGTGAGGGGGAGATGAAACCATATGGTCAATCGTGGGACCTTCTTGGGATGAATGCGAAGAATAGGATGAAGCGGAGATGTACTGTTGAAGCCCTATGTTCCACATGGAACTCA
The DNA here is from genome assembly GCA_944472135.2 of Trichobilharzia regenti. Classification (NCBI taxonomy): domain Eukaryota; kingdom Metazoa; phylum Platyhelminthes; class Trematoda; order Strigeidida; family Schistosomatidae; genus Trichobilharzia; species Trichobilharzia regenti. Next base: position 63,518,894 of record OX235265.1, on the reverse strand, counting down.
AAGAACAATAGTAATAATAAGTAGTCATCGGAATTCTTAGATGATTTTTAGTAAAGTTATTGAGTTATCGTCTGTTCATGCATAACCCCACCGGAGGTACAACCTAGTAACTTCAGACTACCAGGTGAGCTTGTTAACCAATCAGTCACTGGTGCTGAGTCAATGGCCCATGAATTCTAACTTCTATGTCAATAGTCAGTGTTTACTAATATGACGAATAGTTTAGCTGAAATAAATGTCATGATATAGCTTAAAACGTCTCGTAAATTATTTGGTAACTATTTTATAAAGCGATTTTCTGAAAGGCGAAAATAACTCATTAATATTTCCTACTGATTTCTTTGAATTTGTGGGTCTACTTCTCTGTTAATAATACCTTCGATAATTAAAACGCGGTCCACTATCAACAAGATTTGACTGTCCTGGATTCAATCTAGTTAAATCGATCTGTGTTTAATAAAAATTAAGTTTTATTGAGAAGTTTTCAATGTCTTTCTAACCAGTCTGGAAAACCGATGAAAGCTATTCACTTATATATACTACCCGGTTCAGAGTACACAACCACATCAAGCTAAGAATTCATAAACTTCAGATAAGAGTATTATGCAAGCGCATCCAACTGACGAGTCCCAAATACGTCTCTTGATTCATACTACCCGTCACTATTGAAACATGTAACTTGAAACACTTAATGTCATTATTTTTTTGCACATATGACCATATGATTTTGTTATTGAAGAAACCCGAGATGAATTATCTAGAAAAACTGTCTGAATCTTATTGGTACCGATGTGGAATTTTCTGCATGTGATATAGGTAGCCCAAATTTGCAGGCCGACCATACATATCAGGTGTGCATCGGCAGGGGATCGAACCTCGTACCATGTGCATGGTCAGCGAGAGTCCTAACCACTGTGCCACCGACGCATAAGTATAAGTATAAAAGTTAGAAATGAATTTATACTTCTCAGTATCGATTCACAACCTCAAGTTTTATAGGTTGTTGTTTTTCCCAAAGATTGATGAATCTAAAATCATATGACAGTTTCAAAGTTTATGCAAAAGTAAATATGTAGGGGTATACCATCCTACTGTAAATTAGTCATTTTACCATCCAAGAAAAGAATCATCACTGACAGTCTCACCTTTATTTTTTCACAAACACTCACACATACAAATAAAGGGAATATGAAGTACATATTCACAGCCAACAGTTTTTGATAATCTGATTTGATTGTATTACCAAGAGATGTTATTGTTTTCAATGCTTTTCTGTTCATGCATCATATCTGCAGTGATCACAGAAATAGTATGATTGTTTTATTTACTCTTTCTGTATATATTTTCTTTGTTTCATTTGACCTCTGTTAGCAGCTTAGTGTTGTTTAGTCTCTCTCTCTAAATTAAAAATGATCTTACTTCCTCTTTGGTCACACTGTTTAATTTCTATTGTGTTTACGTGATAATTCTACTTCAACAACTAAATATAACTAACTTTCATTCATTTGACAGATAATAATTCACCCTGGTGTGTGTGTGCGTGTTTTTACTGACCTATCTTTGGTTTACTAAGAGGTCAGCTTGTCACAAAATGTGGATTAGAAAATGATGGTAATTGTCAAGTGGGGTAGTTTTTTCTCATTATTCAAATATACCCTGATGAAGTATAAGGAGTCATTGTGAAAAAAAAGAGAGAAACGTGTGGGCTTCTTTATTTTATACTGTTGTACTTTAGATTCCCTGAGATTAATCTTTTTCACAGAGTAGTTAGTATTTACTAATCACTCCACTGGATATTTATATTTTCTAAAGCATTTGTGATTTTTTTTTCACTATTTAATTATTTACTTTTACGAGTTTGATCACGGATTGATATCATTTAGAGAACCATTGAAAAACCTTACAAACCAACTCTTGAAAATTAATCTGATGCTCGCTAGTGACCTGCTATAAGATGGAGTTTCCTGGAATTCAAGTGAGAAGTTGTGATCAGTGAGGTCCATTCAGTCAAGTGTGAGGATGGATAATCTGCCAACGATGTTGGTTGGTGGTCACACTAAATCACAAATTGGTAGAAATTAGAATTCATGAGCTGGTTGACCATTGAATCGGGTCCCAGTGGCTGAATGGTATACAAGCCAGCTTGCTTTGTAACCGGAAGGTCCTGGGTTCGAATCATGGTGATAGGTGTGTACTGCCAATGATTCCCAGACTAGTTGAATGAAACAGCTGTCCATTACTCCAGTGCTGGTTTTCAATGGTTCTGTAACTGATATCCATCTGTAATCAAACTTGAAGCCAGTCAAATCCCTACAAGCTAATACCTGAAAATTATTGATGCCTGTCTGATTCAGTATTTCCTACGGTTTTCCTCTCATCAGCATAAACAGCTAAGTTCTTTTATAACAGAGTGTAGAACACGGATCTGTTAGTTAATTTTTGAAAGAAATCGTCTCCACTCTAAGTCATAAAGCAGCTTTGTTTGAAAAAAGAGCGTAAAAGAGTGTCAGACACAATTTCAGACACAAGTGTGAAGTACTTACAGAAGTGCTGTCACTGTCTGATATTGACGGTGCTATGTTACGGAATGGCAAATGCAAGAAGTTATAATCCATCTTTTTTTAGTAGACTGGCTTACTACTGATGTCGTTAGTTCATGGCTTTATTGTCGCAGTTTCCTTTCTTCAACGTCTCATGAGAGTTTACCATTGGAAAGTTTACGACTAGGAATAAATAATTATTCCATGCTACTTATCTTTGAGTGATTCTACTAACTGATTTTTAGATGGTGACAAAGCCTACATTCAAAATAAAATGAGCCATGGCAAATTAAACCTCTGTATCCACTGAAATAGTCTAAATAAAAAGACAGTAACTATCCTCCAGTAATAAGCTTACGCACGAGTTCCAGTGTCTTAGAGGTTTGATAGTTGAAAAGTACTGCCTCGTTACAAGGTAAATACCGTTGATTAACCTAGAAAATGGTGTTAGTGGTTCATAGACAGAATGCTCATCCACCACGCTTGTGGTATAGGTTCGACTCCTGAATAATGCACTCCTAAACCTCGCCTATTTTAATAGTCTGTAATAAGCTCGGAAAAGACAGAAGGCTGAGCATTAGGCTAGCAACCCAACGCCTTAAAAATAACGCAAACACCAACGAAACTTCAAAAACTTAAAGCCTGAAGCTTTGTGTTCTACTTGGAACTCAAATAGATGACGAAGAGCTTAGAATAAAAAATGAAACGCTATCATATTCCCATGTCTAGGGCTTACTTCATTGTTAATGATAACTTTACTTGTCTTAAAAATGTAAAAGTTTACATCATTGAATATGGCTTTCGCCTTTCTGACATAAAAGCACCCTTGGTCCCTAAAATAACACTAAATATATTGTACAGACTCCGTATTTCAGTATTACATAACTCGTGATTTTTATCCAAAGAAATAATTAACCTTCTGAGCTAAATAAATGGGAAGTAACAGACAGCTAATTGGATTTTCAGTTGCATAATATCTTTAATTCATTATCTAAACAGTAGCTGAAAATCCATCTTTTCCACTAGATAACATTTCTGTCCATTGTTGTAACTATACAAATTCAGGATTTCATCATGAGCTGGCATTGGTTAGAGATGCACATTGGCGACTGGCCCTATTCAGGTAGGTAGTTACCTGGGGTTCCAGTGGGAAGTAGTGACCAGTAGCCGAAGACATCGGCTAGCGGTTGCGCTATATCGTGAATTGGCAGAAGTTAGAATTCATGGACTGACTGGTCATTGGATAGGGTCCCAGTGGCTTAATGGTATACGAGCTCGCCTTGTAACCAGAAGGTCCTGGGTTCGAACCTCCTGTGGTGGGTGAGTACTGATGAAGAGTCCCAAACTAGGACGAAACTAGTACTCCAAGGTTTTCCAATGGTTCTCTAATCAATGTCAGTTCATGATGAAATTCTGTAGCCAATAAACGAAATCCCTACAAACCAATACTTTTATACAAATTCACTTCTCCTAGGATATGATCAAAAACTCTTCAATACTGATAATACGTATATATATATATACATACATATATATATTGCCTTGAATTATGTCATACTCTGTCATAAACTCAATAAAAGTTTTTTATCTTTCTTCTATAATAAAAAATGAAATCACAGAATAAATTTTAGAGAGTTTTACCATCTGATAGGTTTTTGAAAAGAAAGATGAGTACTACACACTGACAGAATGATAGACTGTGGGAATTTAACCATATGCTGAGATATGATTATGTTTAGAGTTGGCTAGTCAAAATATAACTTCTTCAGGTCATGAGCATATATATCTATAAATATATATTTCTCTAGGAGATATCATATTTCATTGATACGCGCCACATACTGATATACACTTATATATATATATATATATATATATATATATATATATATATGAAAATATAATCTCCTGATTGATAAGATTATCTTACTGTGTATATCAATGAATTTCTCTACTACATATGCTGTGTTTCCCATAGTCATATAAATATATCTATCACAAGGTATGCCTTCTCTCTGTACATTATGTCAATCAGTATGATACATAATCATCATATTACACAATATTATAATATAACTAAGTAACGTCATATCCTTGACATATTTACTTACAAGTGAATAGTATAAAATGTGATGTGGTGTACGTTGTATAAAAACCCCAAAAATAGTTAGTCAGTAGACAAATTTTGTTTTGTCTTATTGTATGCCTACTTTTTTCGTCCTTCTTCTGATATGGAAGACATCTGACATATGAGACAAAATTAGGTTTAGTTGTTTTTTTCATTAATGACATTTCAAGTGTTTATCAAGTGAACTAAAGTAAAGAACTACTGCTACTGCTATCAGTAAGAATATTGATATTCTCAGAATTTTGGCGTTTTAATATTCTTCTTTCGACTGAATACTTTCAATGCTAAGCTATTTTTTTTGTTTCTGTGGGAGTTAGAATAACAATGATACACCAGTCTTATAATCTAAATATCAACCATCAGCTCATTGACGGTTACTACATGAATGCCTGAAAGCTGTACTAAGATGTTATAACCAGTGGAGTCCACCATGTCAAGATGAAGTTGATGCTCATTGAAAGCATTGGTCGAGGGTAGGGCTATATCACGAATAGACAGAAGTTAGAATCCAATGGTCATGAAGAAAATAAAAGACAAATTCAGCGAAGAAAATTTTCTTTATCAACGGAATCATCTTCAGAGGCTGACTGTACAGTTGTATTTATATTTACCAAAAATGTATAGTTGTCTATTATTGAGTAATATGGGATGTCACAATTGATATAATTACTCAGAATTGGCTCTAGAAGTGAAAATTAAAAGTTGTAAATCACATGGTACTCAACGGAACAAAGATAGAAGTTTGATAAGGTTAAAATTGCTCTTGAGTGAGAATAAAGGTATTTGAGTGTTAATTTAACAAGTGTGAAGAGGGTGTGAAAATATACAAAAGGAGCATATGAGAGTAATAATAGCGAATTAATCATTATAGTGAAAGCAAACTAAAAAGTAAAATTGAAAAAAAAAGAATTAAAATTTTTACATAGAATGACTAGGGAGATGTTAAGACCAGGGAAGAATAAGAGATTGGACAAACTTTTTCTGTATACAGAGTTCGGGGTTGCATCGACGAATTGCCAGTGCCCCCGCTATACACAAAAGACGAAACCTGATGTCATTTGTACCATTTGGCGGCCTTACTTTGTACATGATTTTGAAAGATGACTCTGGTGGAGCTACATGGTTTGAGTTTACCAAGTGCTCGAAAATTGAGCTAGTAATTGTCTTCCATTGTCCATTGGCTAACCATGCTGGATAATGTCCAGGGATGCGTTTGGAAAGCGTGCGCTTTGTGTGGGCGGCCAGTATAACTAGCTCCACACAAGCAGGCGAATTGATAAACACATACACATTGAAGTGGCCTGTCCAAAGCGGCAGTTTATTCTTCACACATCCATTGGTCATTTGTCAGCTGTAGAAATTGATACGTAGCTCAGCCGTAAAGAAGGCTTTCCTCAGTGATCTGCATAAGCGATTCTTCAGGATCTCAGCTGCGGTATCACCTTTGAATTCAACGCTCATAAATAGCAGTTTCTTCGACACCGTTTAGGTTCTTTCATGGTTTTGCTTTAACTTCATGTTTTTCTCGATGAATTTTAGAGCATATCCATTTTGTTTGAGGACTTGTTTGAGTCGCCACAGTTCCCCGTCTTATTCTTGAGGTGAGGATAACGAGTGGATCAGTTATCCATTTCTTCTCAAAGGTACCCAACTACGAAATTTCGTGTACTGAACATTCCATGTTGGTTTCCTGTCTATCGATCTTTGAAGAGAACCATCGGATCTCCTTTTTAGAAAAAATATTCAGAAAATGGAATTCCAAGTTCGTCTCTGATTCCTACGTGAATTGGATGGTCATTGAATTCCCACACAAGTGACTGAGAGATTAACGAATTCGCCTCGTAACCTTAAGGTCCCAGGTTCGATCTCTGATAGGTTGGTTGATGTGCACTGCTGTAGCGTTCCAAGCTAGGATAAAACAGTTTTCTAGTGCTCTCCAACTAATGTTAGTTGAAATTAAATTAATTCAAATTCCGAATTCCGTAATTTATATAGTATCCACATTTAAACTAGTCATCATTGTCATGAGTAGAACAAAACGAAATAATTTGTTTACTTCAGGCATAAATCTTCTGCATCATCGTACAAAGTTAGGTGAGAATCGATCAAATTGTTTACAATTTACTCTGAACAGAAGACTAGGTTTCGAAGTGGTCATTAGGTAAATTACTTCGACACTTATACCTGCTGATTATCTGTCAATGACTACATACATATGTAAAGGAAGCAATTATGATTGAGTGCAGATAAACACAGAGAGATAAGTATACTTATCGGCCTCCTATTCCCCCTGCTCCTGTACTCAGCTGTCATGAGTACATCCATACACATGGATAAATAATTTCTCAGGTGATAAATAAATAAATTCTTGTTTGTTTTTTTGAATAATTTAGACTTATTGAAGTGCCTCTATAGGAATCTTTTCAGACCTGTATAATGCATATACAGGTCAAATGATATAAATAAATACTTGTATAAGAAGAGAACAAGAAGTAAGTAGCACATGTGAGTAATTACAACAAACTTTGAACAACACTCAGCCATTCTCTTCTTTGTTAACCAACCCTGTCATTCTTTTTTTTTGTCTTTTACTTTTTCACTGTCTAATTTGAAATGCAGACACACATTTTCCAAGTGGTGCTAACATGTAGAAATGTTCCACTTTAGTATTATTATTATTATTATTATCATTATTGTTAGGAGTATTTTGAATAATAGATTACAACAGTCACTGAAGTAGAACACACGACTTCCACACAGGCAGTCAAACACATACATATGGACAAGATATTAAATTTTTCACGCTATTTAATCCATTTAATGAACTGAAATCCAAAATAATAATCATAATAATAATTAGAACAGAAATCTTAACAATCTTAACTACTCATTGTGTCTGAGTTAATGAGAACTAATAGGTTTAATTATATATATATATGCAGGTAAGTGAGGAAAATCAAATTTCTTTATGCAAAATTTTAATTAATATAGTTATTTTGTATTACTTATTTTTAAATTATAAATGCTACAGTTATTTGTATTATTATTAGTAGTAGTATAAGAGTATTCCTATTCACTGTCCCACCTAATAATAATAATAACCGTAACGATAATAATCCATTATTTATAATGTCTATATTAATGCGATAACTACTGATAAAAATATTAGTAGTAATGATGTCAATCACACTTTCAATTACTTTTTTAAATTAAAATATGACTTATTTTCACTAGTATTTAATTTTGTGTGAGTAATATATTGGAATTTGTAAGTAGGATAGAATAATTTATTATTCCCTGGCGTTCCAAGTAGGAAAGAACGTCTCCATATCACTCTGTGTTTTAGTTGGTTCCCCCCCCCAATATTGACTATAAGCTTTCATTACTTCTTCATATGATCTCCTCAATGTCACCCCTCGTACCAAAATCTAGTTCTTTTGTTCCCCATTGTGTTTCCACTTGACATCATGACGCGTGATATTAACCAAAGGTCTCCTTAGTGTGCGTCCAACTGATCTCCTCCATTCCTTTTGGCATATTTATTGGCCCAGCTAGTTTTCATTACGGAGCGAAGATAGTTGTTGATGAAAGTCTGCCATAGTCTGTTGGAGATGCTTACGGTGAAGTCTCTGAACCATATAGAAGAAATGACTTGTCACTAATGTTGGAAACTAGAATCTTGTCCTTCATGCTGATTTCAGGTTAACGGACATCTGTCTTACTTTTCCGATCTTGCCCTCCATATCTTCATTCATACCTCCTGTAGTTGAAACGGTGCTGCCTAGATAAGTGAAAGGGTTGACCTTATTTAAAATTCTCCTGTTGATGCTGATTGATGTTTGTTGTTGTTGTTGTTGCCAGTTAGGTATCTTCACTGCCTATGTCTTCTTTCTGTTCACTCGAAGTCGTGTCTTCTTTACTTTTTCTGCCAACTTGGTGGTTTGCGCCTGTACAACTTCGAGTTTGTGTGACATTACACATCAAGATCATTTAAATGGATATTAATCACACTATTATTATCAGTAGTAGTATAATTATCAGGTAAAGTTTATCATAACACGCTTACCTCTTACGTGAACTTCAAATGTAACTTCACGTTTACCAAAACCAGTCACTCCTAAACATGTATAATTGCCTGAATCAGAAACTTGCAAGGGTTCAGTGACTTCGAGTATTCGACGCTGTTGACTAAATCGATAATGACTATTTGTATCCAGTGAATAGTCGTGTAAATCTCTCACCTTCCAGTTGTACATAACACCCGAATTATATTCAGGTTGATTTGAATTAGAATTTTCGTTGGAAGAGACTAGACCACCAGAGGATGTGATATGAATTGGACATTCAAGACGTAGTTTATCACCAACTTGTAAACGAATTTGATTATTATGATTGACAACCATTGGCACTTTGGTATCTGTGTTTAATCAAACAGAGGAATAAAATGGAAAAAATTATAATCTTTTTTCTAGTTTAATTAATTCATGTTATTCAAAATCAACATTCTAATAATAACGTATTCGGACAACGAACTCGCACATTTAATACTTAATAGATTAATATAAATAGATTATTGTTACTTATCAGTAGATATAAGTAGTATACCGAGTAACCTGTCTGAGGAATCAGTTAACATTTACATGGGTATGAAAAAAAGTCACTGAAGAAGAAAATACCAGGAAGAACCTAATGCGCAACTAACAACGCCAACATCAATACAATGTCCAATGTATTTTATTTCAAAAATTATTGTTTCTACTCTTGCAAGCCTTATTGTCTTCAGTACTACTAACCCACATGGAACTGCATTTTTCAGGTAAATTAATCCAGACATTCAGATTATAAAAGTATTTTTTTGTGGGGATGTTTTTTATTTTTTTGTATTCCTTTACGTTCTCAGTAGAACATGGGGATTCAAGCATTAGGCTTTGAAGATTTAAGGGCGCTAATACTGTTTTTAAGGGGTAAGGTTGTCAGTCTTATAACTGGTATACCTTCTTTTCCAGGCTAATTACCGACTAAAGCACCGTATAGGTATCACACAGCCACAACTGAGGTGTGAAGGCTAGTGATACTACCCGGCTGCTGGAACTCTGATAGATGCAGCAGAGTTGGAACCCATGGTATTTGGATTGGAAGTCCAGCACCTAAACTACTGAGACACAGCCCAGATCATTATAAGTGTATCATCCCAAGATCGTCTTCGATAATCTCAGCATTAATCGTGAATTCTGTTTATTTTTCTTACGGTCAGAGGAATTATCAACAGCTGAAAATATATACAAGAAGAATGACCCAACATCATTTTTAAATATCAAGAAAATTTAACTACCCATATGACAAATGTAGAAGAAGAATTAAGTCTATAAGAACCGAGTTCCAATGTGATATTCGATATACTTATTAACAATGAATTGTTTTCAAAACATCACTGTTTCACTGTATGACCACTGATCAACAAACTAATATAGATTTAATTCAATGTTAGATTTTCCCGTTGATTGATTGGACCGAAGTGCTCCGTCTCAGGGAACAACATCACTCACTGCAGAATTCAAGTACGCCCAGCCGACGAGTCACATATAGGACGAAATGTGCATCCTTGATTCCACTGCTAGTCACCGTCCACCAATTAACTTCAAACTAATATAGAGTTTAGGGTTATATGTTTACGCGTAGTTTTGATTTCTTTATTAGCAATGAAATGTTATTTGTGAATGAGGGACAAAAGTATTCATAGAAAATGTGACATGACTCCTTCTCTTATATTGTCTATTCTGATTGTCAAAATTATTCTAAACTGTCTATTCATCATTTGAGCTTATCAAAACACGAGGATAACACCATTGCTTACACATTACTTCATTCTAATCTGATGTTACATGAATAACTTTAAACTCAGATGACCAGGTGTTGTACACATTCAATTGTGTAAAAATCTTACACATAGATTACAACAATTAGCTTATCTATTATTAGTATTATTATGATGGTGATGATTATTTAAAAAGAAATTTCCCGCTGGTTTTTTATTCATTTATTCAATGTCCAATTGTTTAGATATATAGATAGATACACATATATTGAAGAGAAAAATAAACTTGTAACAGGTGTACATCTTTATTTATTAATAAATGAAATGTATTCATCAAAGTGGTTTCTACTATTATTTATCCAGTCATCTAGATGTACTGGTATTTTTTGTTTTTAATCTGAATTTCTTTGGGTGTATGCATAAAAAGCAGAAAATAATCAAAGAATCTTTAATTTGAATAGAAATAAAGAAAAAATGCTTGAGGTATCCTGGTGAGAGCTTCATCTTTGAAATTGTATGAGATGATGATTAACACTGTTAACACTAGTGATCATTGTAAAACTTGTCACAGTGCACAGTTGTTGTTATTATTATTACTATTATTACCACTGTTACTCCCTACCCTCTAGTTATTCATCGGATGGGGTCACTTTGTAAAATGTATAATAATAATGATAGTAAAAAGGTGTAAATTAATGGTTTTTGAAAGACCCTTATCTCAACAGGAGGCTTAAAATAACTAACAAATCAATGAATAAGAAAGATATTTAAGAAATTTTTGAGATTCAATCCATTATTACTAAAATAGGGTACATTTTACTGAGCTAATTACGTGTTACTAATTGACTAAAACCGGTATTATCTGTATAAAGCATCCATTAGTGTGTTTTGTATGTATGTGATGTTTTAAAAGAAGTTTAATTGAAGCATTTAGGAGTTATCTTTAAATAAGCCAGAGAACAGTCTGAAAAGTATGGCTTACATCAGCATATGTTATGATAATTGCATGAACTGTAAGTATATAAGAAACGATGGAATATATTAGATATAATGAAAAGGGTTTCAAAGGATTACTATTATTAATGCTATTTATAACCTTAGCTCATTTATCTGAGTAGATTCAACTAGGATTCGTTTTTCATTAAAACCATTCATTAGTTACGTCATATTTTAATTGAAGTGAATGTATGAAACCATACCATGCTCTGCAAAAATTAATTTCTAGTTAATGGTTTCAAATTAGACCTCCTTTAAAAACCACTTAGATTCGTTTGAATTCATGCAATTCACTAACATAATTCATTTTTGGAAACATTGTTCGAGGATATGGTATATGTGTTGTCGGTGATTAAGTTGTAGAATGTTTGCCAGCCACATGAGGAGAGTCCAGTTCGCTTTCCGATCTTCGCAGTTTAATTCTTAAAGCTAAAGAGCGAGGGAAGGTTGGGTGTTAGTTGGGCCAGCAACCACAGCCTGAAAAAATGGAACACTATCATTGTGAATACAATTCAGTTCAATGTTTGAAACTCCTATTTGTTGCTTTCATGGGTTGATTACTGCCTACTGTATTCTCCTTCAGTTGTTACAAGCACTAAGCTTATTGTAAAGATGGATTGATAGCATATCAACATCTACATTACAATTATCTTATGCAAGATATCATAACTTTCAGTGTTATGTAGTCTCATATATCTATAAGTATTTATTTGCAAATGAAGATCTTTTTTACAAACTGAAAGTAAAACTGAATGATGAAAAAGCTTCCCTACACTAAGCATTTCTTCCTTTTTTCAACTCAGAAAAGATAATATTGTTTAAATGTTTTTGGGGTTTTCCATTTTTGACACGTTTGACAAGTGACAAAGAAACAGACAGTTGATAATCACCTGATTCGTTAACTAAACTAAACTAACCAACTAACTAACTGACTAAATTTAATAAATAGATGAATCCTGTGTAAACTTACTACTATCTAAAAGTAGACCTTATTTATATTGGTGAATATTAAGAGAAATTAGAGTCCTATTAGTGAAAGGATTCTTCTAGTTCTAATACACAGAAGAGTTTTGGTGTATTAATATTAATAATAATTTGCTTTATTCCAAAACAGTACTTGCGATACATAATGGAATTTTCAGCATTTTACTACATACAGTATTGCATCCAGTTAGTACATTATCACTAAATAAAATTTTACATAGATTAAGGTAATCTCAGTTCATTATGACAACAACATATTGGTATGTCAGTAACAAAGCCAAAATTAAACACAGTGTTTGAAGGTGTTAGAAAAGTAGATGCTGGCATATCTACTGCCTGGCGTAAGCAGAAGAAAGAAACAAAGCAGCACATAACGGAGAAAAAAGTGAGAGAGAAAAGGAAAAGAAAGAAAGAAAACGTGCCTGTAAATGATATGAGTTGGAAATACGAGATTCAGTTGTTCTACTGACTATTTAATATGTTATAGGTATCACGCCTAATGCTTTCTTTATCGCACAGAACACGAGCTAAGTAGGGTATGGTTGAGTTTTTGTACTTGCTAGTGCGAGCACATAGTTTTCTATATAGGCTTCTGGTTTTGCCTGATGAGATAGATACAAGGGTAGAGTTGTGAATGAAGAGTGTGGTGTAAGTTAGATAAAATGGATTTAGCCCATTTTTCACATGAGTCTGAGTGCCTGTCAACCAGGATACTAACAAGCTGGTTAAGTGGCACGTTCCTTACCCTGTTGACAACCTTCAACATCCTTCGTAATAAGGTATAGTCTTTCTTCAGTAACCCAGGAAAAACTAAGGGGGAACAACAGAGAATTATAGGCAGAATACGGGAGTTAACGAATTGTAGGAGTAAGGGTTGAGTTATACAAGAATGTCTTAACTTCTTGATGTAGAAGGTAAGACGGAATATTTTCTTAGAAATCATCAAGATATGAGACGACCAGGAAAGATCAGCAGACAGAATGACAGATGTTTGCTACAGTTTTTTCTTCCATAGCAACAGTTATAGTTTATTTGACTGAGATCTGTTAAACAAACTATTTTGAGAATCGAGATTCAAAGTTCAATAACAGCGATACGCCTTCATAGGTGGGTTTCTTACAAAGTGGGGTATAATATGGAATATGTATTTCCTCATAGTTTCAGATATACTTGTCATCTGACAACCTGTGTCAAATATATATATATATATATATATATATATATATATATATAACATCAGAATCGGATTACTGGTTACCTTTTTATGTCAGTGAGCATAAAAGTAAATTATGTATTACATGTTCTCTACTGATAAATGATCTCAGTAGTGAGACATTAAGTATATAGCAAAAATATTCATTCAGATATCTATAAAACACAACATAATCGAGCAAAGAATATTCTTTTCAATAAATTCCTCTTCTGGCTCTACAATTATATATATGTTTATATACACAGAATATTCAAGGTTGGTAGTTAATAACAATATTAGTGTTTTTTAAATAATATCGATTTGTAAAGCAAGATCAATGCAATTACAGTTCACTAAAAATACTTAAATTATAATAGTAATAAAGATATAATAGCGAGTAGGATATCAACTAAAATTAGGAAATTTTCACGAAAATTGAGAATCATTCAAACCTAGATGGCCAAGGTAGGGACAGCGTCTGAACTAACTTCTTTTGGACGCACAAATTAGGCTTTTTAATGTGGATCCCAACAGCCTCAGCAATATTTAGTAATCGAACTCTTAAGGCGAAGTTGAGATTTGTTGGTATCCGATAAATAACTCTGAAAGCTTGATTAACATCAATCCTATGTTCTGTATCCACCAGATGAGCCAAAATAGCGCTACGGATAGATTTTGTTTGGCCTTTGCTTAACCACGCAGGGTGATGTTCGGAAATTCGACGAGAAACACGCCTAATTGTGCGGCCTATGTAACTGGCTCCACAGGAGCAATTAAATTGGTAGATACACATGGATGAGGCGAAATTAGGCAGTTTGTCTTTTACTCCCGAACGCAGAAGAGAAGTAGTCTTAAAGATACAACGTAATTCAGCAGCAGGGAATGCTCGTTTTACCGCGTTTCTAATACGCTGTGTTAGTATCTCGCTAGTGTTGTCCCCAAGGAACTGCATCTGAAAGAATAAGGCCTTTTTTGGAACTGTTGGTAACTTCGGCTGCTTTGGTTTCAAATTCATATTCTTATCAATAAACTTTTCAGGATAACCATTCTCACTTAGCAACCGTTTAATATTATTCAGTTCTTCATCAAGACATTCGTCCGAGCAAATCGCTCTTGCTCTGTGAACCAGGCACTTTATCAAATTGCGTTTGTATTTCAAGGGCACAAAACTGAGAAAATGTGTGTACTGGCCCGTTGATGTAGGTTTTCTATATACACTTCTTCTTATTGAGCCATCCTCTTTTCTGGTCATAAAAACGTCTAAAAATGGAATACTAGATTCCTTTTCTGTCTCGATGGTAAAATTTATTGCAGTATGTACCTCGTTAAATTTATCCAGGATGCTCTTTGCTTCCTTCTCGTTTTTCATAATTAAAAAAGTATCATCCATGTACCGACAATAAAATTCGAGTTCACTAATAACATCCTTCAGAGGCCCATTTTCTAGTTTCGCAAGGAAAATGTCGGCTAGAATGGGTCCCAGTGGTGACCCCATTGCCACACCGTCAATTTGTCTATATAGTTCCTTATTAAATAAAAAGTGGACATTCATTGTACCAGGAATTTATTGAAAGAATATTCTTTGCTCGATTACATTAAGTATAGTCATTGAAGCCTGGCTGTCAATATTTTAAAAGACTTATCTTTTACAACAGATATTCGATGAGTATTCACAATGCTTTGGTCGATTTCAAAAACTTTACTATCCTTATACTAGATATACGTAGTCTAGAAACTAAACTTATCAAAAGAAGCTTTTCGAAGCCCTTACTCATCAAGAAGTAAACCATGTCATATTTGGGAGATTTTAGGGATTCTGAATAACTTCAACGTAGATTTCGTCATGAACCGAAGTGTGTTAGGAATCATTGAAATCCACGGAGCATTTGGCATCTGTGTGTTTCTACTTTGAGACTGTTCGACAGAAGTTGGAATTCACAGGCCTGTAAATGAATAGCTAACGGGCTCACTTTGTGACCTGAAGGTTCCGACTTCAGTAAACCCTACTTATTATTTCCAGACTAGAAGAAAGCGAATGTCAAGTGTTCCACGGTTTTTAAAGCTAATCTCTTTGAATGTTATAGATTTTCAACGTAGTCTACTATGAACTGGACAATTTGTATGGTATGTATCGAGGGAATATCTGTCAGAGGTAGGGTCAGTACATTATTTTTGTTAAAATCATTTGTCAGTCATTCAAATTTCACAGGATTTTGGTGCTCATTAAAACATTTCATAATATACTTTTATCCTTGTGAAAATGTGAAATTTAACTAGTTACAGTTTATATGTGTGTCGGTGATTCAGTGGCATAATCCTCGCTAACCATGCAAGCAAACTAGGTTCAATTCCCCAGCCAACCCACTCCTAAACTTCGCCTAGCTGATATTGATCCCGCTATAGTGGAAGATTTGGGCAAGATGCTATCAACCCCACTCCATAATAAAGCACATCACAGCTTCACTCAAAAGGAATAAAATAAAAACACTGTTTATGTAAATACAAGAGTAAACATTTCATGTCAACTGACAGACTACATAATATATCTATTCTTAATATTTCAGTAGGTGGGAAAAAGTGCCAACATTCTTGCCAACATTGTACAAGTAATTTGAAAACTTCCAGTTATCTGCTGACAAAAAATTACATTTTAGTAATGAAATCATACTAGGACAGATAATTGACAAGATTTAGTACAATGTAATAAAAACATGTATATAAATCCTTATGTTTTATTAAGCCTCAATATCATGCTGAGAAGTTATAACAGATTACTGTTTTAAAGCGAAAGATTATCTACAGGAATTTGTATGAAAGTTATCAAAATTCAGCATAGAAAAGTCTGTGTTATTTCGACAACAAACGTATCTACAACCATCTTTCAGCTTTCAGTTATGGGAATAAATAAGTAAGCGACTAAATGAAAGAAATGCTTGTTTCATACCGTCAAAGGTTTGTTATCTATTTCTATCCTACCAATTAGATAATATTGTCTATTGTCGACCTCGTATAAAAGATGAAATGAAATTAAATAACGAAAAAATCCTACATTTCACTTTTCTTTGTCCCTAAAATAAGGAGAAAAGAAGAAGTAGTAGTAGCGAGAAGACACTTTGTTCAAACGAAAGAAAGACAGGAAGAATGAATGAAAGAAGCAAAGAAAGAAAGAAGGACAGAGTTAGATTGAATTTCATGATATGTTGAATAGGGATATACGTCAAAAGACATCGTTCAAATAATCAGTCAGTAGTCACATACTGTGTATTTCATCAGATGTCAAAAGATTAGATTCTTCAAGGTCGTGCATTACTTGTTATCTAATATGTTATCTGTCAAAATGAAACCATGTGTTACAATTATGTCTTTCAAAAGTCACAAGATTTCAAAACTTACAGAATTCTTTTAGTTTAGTTTATTGACCTTATTTGTATATACACACATATATATAGAAATTATGATTGTAGATAAACAAGTTTTCTGTTAAATAATAATGTAAATAATCGAATTCTAAAAGAATGTTCAGAGTAGAGGTTTTCTGGAACAGTTAGAGAACTCTAAAATCGTGTCACACCTCAAATTAATTATGATTTTCAGACCCAAGTTTCTCAACAATAAGTAACTCTAAAACAGATGACGAAATAAATACAACAACTAGCTGGTGCTACCTGAATTTTAGTGGTTCTGTAACCGAAAGTCAGTTTATTATCAATCCCTAAAATAACCAAATTAATGCTCACTATAGACTGACTACAGGACGACATTGCTTGAAATTCTGCTGAGAAGTCGTGACCAGAGGAGTTTACTTAACTGGGAATGATGACAAATCTCCAAAGGTGGCATTAGCTGGAGATTACGCTGTACATTGCAAAATGGCTGAAGTTAGTATTAATGGACCATCAGATTCCATCCCAGTATTTGAATGGTATACGAGTTGTCCTTGTAACCTTAAGGTCCTGAGTTCTATCCCTGGTGCGAGTCGTAGTTGTGTATTGTTGAATAGTCCCAAACAGAAAAGAAACAGCTGCCCAGTACTCCTTCTTTTTCAATAGCTCTGTAAGTTAAGTTAGGTCGTAGTTAGGCTTGGTGTATGCAACTGTCAATTCAACATAAGTTAGGCGCCTGTAGGCGACCAACTTCGAGATAATCTTATTGAGATATCAATAAAAGTTGATATCTGTACTGTTTACTAATATATGAGTTAAGGTATATTATGTGAGTTCTGATGTGTTCCCTATTCCATTTTTTAAAAAAATGCTGAATCCAACTGTTGTGGGGTTTAAAATTTAGGAAAAAATATGTAACTTAATCTAGCAGAGTTACGGATGATTATCTTTATCACTTGACACCATGAAGAAAATGTATAAAGAATGATATTTCAGGAGCCACTTGTGAATACTTCATTACACAGACATTCACTACTCGTCTTCTCCAGGTGGCACTAAGACATTCAAGTAACACTTTAGGAACAAAGATGCTGGGAAATATTGCTCAATGACTATGACTTCAACAGCATAATCCAGTGTTATGGAAAGTTATAGTTATGCATATAGTAACATAATTACACATTACTGTGTGATAGAGCATTACCAATACAAAAATCCAATATGAGGAAGTAAGAGATTGATAACCTCGTCTCTGTATATCAGATAAATGAATGATTTCAGTGTCTGTGTGGTCTACCTCTATGCTCCCTGTTGCGCTTACATTATGGGTTCTGCGCCATTCTCCTGTTACCTAGTCGTTTACACTAGGCCAAGTGTATCACACTATCTTGTCATCTAGGTCAAAGGTTACTGTGTGAACTTTCTGGATAGATTTCAATCATTATCAAAAATTTGATGTTTCTTATCATGATTGGATGAAGGATTTCATCATGAGTTGGCATCAGTTACAGAACCATTCGAAAACCAACTGGGAGTACTGAACAGCTGTTTCGTCCTAGTTTGAGACTCTTCATCATTGCGAACCCACTACCACTAGACTTCGAACCCAGGACCTTCTGGTTACAAGGCGAGCTCGTAGACACCATTGAGCCACTGGGACCCGATCCAATGACCAGCCAGTCCATGAATTCTAACTTCTGCCAATTCATGACATAGCGCGACCATTTCGCAATGTCTTCTTCGATGAATTACTGCCCCACCTTCAACCTTCTATATCCTGCTGGTTACGACAGGTTGAAGATGAGATAGTAACTCATCGAAGAAGTCATTGAGAAGTGGTCACGACATGTCGTGAATTGGCAGAAGTTAGAATTCATGGACTGGCTGGTCATTGGATCGGGTCCCAGTGGCTTAATGGTGTCTACGAGCTCGCCTTGTAACCAGAAGGTCCTGAGTTCGAACCCCGATGGTTGCGTACTGATGAAGAGTCCCAAACCTCCATCCAATCAAACAAGGTCCATATAAAACCAATACTTCTACTCGTCACAATGATTAATTTGCAACAACTGAAGCCTCACACATATACACACTAACAAACCATGAAGTCTTGTAATACTTAACTCTATAACAATTTACAAGGATTAAATGTTAACTATAGTACAGTTTTGTCTAAAATTTAAGTTGTGTTTTTTGGGAATTTACCCAAATAAACTCATATTCTTAAATTTCTAGATTGATAGACAAATTTGAAGTGAATTTATGTTGACTGCAACTTGTTTAGCAAGTGAAGCCTTTATGCGAATGACTAATACTGGGGAATATAGAACAAAATATATAGATATATCAAAGCTCTATCCATCTAATCAATGAGTCTGCTTCTTTCAGTATAACTGATTTCTAGTTAGCCTGAGGGAGTCTTTCAACTATTTTTTTTCCACCTATCAAAATTATCTAACGCATAAATAATCGAAAATAAATTTGTTTACAATAATCAAAACAAACCATAGTTTACTGAGTATAATGAGTATTAGGCTATCAAGTTACTACTTGTCAGACAGGGCGTAATTGCCATCATGTTTTCTATCCTGAATGAAACTAAAAGAATAGTATGTATTGTATCCAGCTGGGTACTGGCGTACAACAGACTTCTGATAAACGTCTTCGTGTATGCGTGAGTGTTATACATCAGTGTAGAAGAGGGAAAACTTTGAAAGATTTTCAGACCGCTATAAGAATGTGAAATAATTGTCTAAATGTTTTTCATACGCATCAAGAAGCATTACATGGATTATGTTAAACATTCTACTGAACCTAATGAAGATGAAAAAAGAGTAAATGTCACGTTTACGTAATAAATTTGAAGTCCTTAACAAAGTGAAAACGCGATGAGCAATTTGGTCGTTGCAAGGATGAAGTACACTTTAAAAAATAGGGAAAGAAGTGTTTATTTGGGTGAAATGTGGGTTTATTATTAGTTTTTTTCCTTTTCTGAGGGATTTCACTAGCATTATGTCCAGCCCTCCCTACTTAACGGTCTTGCTACCAGCTAAGTGAGCTTTAGGGGTACGTTAGCTGTGAGTCGAACCCCGGACAACTTGTTTGGTTGTCGAGGATTAAACCTCTTAACCGCCGACCCATAAAAATTAGATTTAGTCACTATATAATGAATGAAACTGCCTAATATTCGATTTTTATAGACCTACAGTTTTATATACTAACTATTAGTATAAAAATTTGTTTTATTTTTAAATAGCTTCAGGTAAAAACAAAAATTACTTCAGAAGTTTAATACAAATTATTTGGTGTCCTTCGATCTTTGACTGACCAACTGGTTTCAACGTAGAACTTTGCACGGATATGATGCATCAGTTCTAGTCGTCACTTTCCATGTGGGACACAAAACAAGAAAAGAAAGTAAAAAGAAACGCAAAATAGAGACAGTGAACAGAGATAAGCGGCAAAAAATAGTAATATCGAAGACCTATATAGTTTTATTGGGTATTATAAGTCAAAAAGAGTGGATGCACCTGCTCCATTGAAAATGATTTTGAGCCATATCACCTATTGTTTCCAGCCATTGGTTTTTACCGTTCCGAGGACTCCAACCAGGGAGCCAGTCTACATCTTCCTACGTGGCTTCAACTAACTGTTGTGGATTTCACTGACTGATGAAGCCATGTTTTGGTTTGACCACTAGCCTTGAAACTAGCCTTCTATGTCCGTGATGAGATTTCGTTAGCGATCAACCCGCTGGCGTTTGCTGATGCAACTTCCCGAATAATTAAAGTGATCAAAACGCTCTACCTTCAAGCTTTGAATGAAATCAGTGCTGAATATATCACCAAGGCAATCGTAGATGAAACGTTCACGGTTAAATGTTAAAGCTCCATTGGAAATCAACTAGTTTCTATCTACAAATATTCACTATGATTTCAGATATGATCCAATGGTTCTCTAACTAGTGTCAGCTCATGATGAAATCCTGAAACCAATCAAATCCCTACAAACCAACACTTGAATATAATTATATGCCAAATAAAGATTTCTGATACTTAACTTGACTCTGAAATTTACACTAAACTTATTTCTAAAAGCCAACACTAAAACAAGTTCATATAACACAGTGTCACAGTTCCACTCCAATTGATTATCTTAACGATTAGTAATACAGACATGATTGACAGATATTAATTAGTCAATACTTAAGATAAATACTCTGAGGACTACACGTGGATATATATACTCATAATTTTTATGGACACTATACAAGTCTACGCATATATTCCAGCTTAAAAACCTTTTCAAAAGGCTGTAAACTGTCAATTTATAAGACTGTACTGTTCATTTACGTGAACAATTTGATGAAACATACAAAATAATTAAATTATTCACATAAACTACACGTGTATGTTAAATTGACTTATAGCATTTTTGCACTCATGGGGTTGTAATCCTGTGGTTTCAATTTATGGGTTTTACTGGTTACTATGACTCACAAGACTTCTATGATTCTTTTAGAAGATAAAATAAATATAATGATTCAGTGTATAGTGAGCGTTTTTTATATGTTTGATTTCTGTATAGTAATAATAATATTAGTAAGAGTGGTATGACCATTATCTTTTATGCAACTGTGTTAACCTATAATGGTATTTCAAGTTAATATCATACCGAGGGGAAATTGAATTATCTAAATTTAACTCCCAATTTTTAATTAATTATCCATGTCCCCCTCTTCTCTTTCCAGTGGTACAAATTATGCAAGACGTGATATACTGACTTTTATCATTGGCAGACTTTCCCCACCCACCACCCACAAAAATACACCACGCATTGTAAATATCATAAAATTAGGAATATTTAAGGATTCCGAAAATGTAACCTACCTACCACTGTGGCAGCATCCTTTTAGAATATATACATTGTATGAATAATCAAAATCAAAGAAAATCACAAAGCGGAAAGAATTATATATAATAATAATAAGGCATACGCTTTAATTAAATTGGTCTCTTGGAATCAACTTCCCATTTCTGACCTAGTTACCCATTACTATTACTACTAATAATAATAATACTGATAAAGGTGACACCCTACTGTGTTCCTAGTAAAATTAGATAACAAATCTGAATCAGCTAGGGTGTACCAATTATACACACATGCATACAGTTTACACTAGTCTACCAAATATATGTGGGGATAGTGGTGTATCCTCAAGACATATTTATGGAACTCCCGCCTTCCTTTGTACGGAAGGAAGGAACTTAATAATAATAATAATAGAAGTATAACTTTTAATATTCATCGCATGAATTATACAGCCTCAGTATTCATCTTTAAATGAGTTAAGTAATGTAATTTATTATCATAGTGATAATATACGTAATATGTGTGTGCAGACATTTTAATTTCATTAATGAAAAGTTATGTAAAAGTTATTTTGCAAAAACACGCACTCACACACACACACATGCACGCATACACACTTTGAAGTGTCAGTCAAAATGAATCAAACTCGTAGAACTTTTCTGTACAGTAGAGATAATAATAATAAGAAGAATAAAAGCAACCAAATAGAAGAACAGAATCAAAGTAAAAACAAAAGAAAAAGAGCTGGAACGGTGAATTAATTGACAGAAATATTCACTGATGAATATACATCCATACATATGGTAAAGAGATGAAATGAAAATAGGCAACAGTATATAAGTATTCAAGTAAAACAGTAGGGTGTCTCTAATCTCCTTTACTCTGTATACTATTTGACCGTAAATAGGAATAATAATAATCACCAAGATGATTAGTTCTCCCTTATTTTTTTTGGTGGGGGGGGCGGTTTGTTTTACATTCATTAAGCTTTTATCTTTCTATACATATATATGCGGTAATGTCAAGATAAATTTGTGCTGAACATGTTTTTGAGGCTGGAAAGAAGAAACCGTAGAAGAGGAATAATGAAAGTAATCTAGTCTGTGTACATGTGTGTACGCGTGTGTGTCTGTGTGTTTGTGTGTTTGTGCGTGTGTGTTTGTGTATGTCGAACTCCTTACATAATTCATTCAGTTATTTAGGCTTTTGGTTTTCTTCGAGTGTATACTGTCAGTCAAGCACAATTATTGTATCTTGAACAGTTGTACAATATTTACCCTACAGAGAAGATCAAAACTAATACTAATAGAAGAGAAATACAAAACAAAATAAAGCCTAAGTTTACCATAAAAACAGTTTAACTAGTAGATTCAATGTTATGCTGTTTCCACTCTTCTAGAAGACAGCTGTTATATTTGTAGAAAAATCACGAGAGTTTGGAAATATGATGTAATAGGATAGCTGTATATTTACTTTAATCTACGACAGCTTATTTCCCTAGATTTCATTTTCCATCTATTTCCCATCGGTGACTGAGGTGTATATGAGTTATAACTAGAGTGAGAAAGATGCTCATTAATGGTATTCTTTAGTGTGCGATTCAACTGTAAATGAACAAAAATAAGGAGGATGATACACTAGACTGAACGATAATGTAATCATTACTGATCCTGATTGGATTCAAGTTGACCGTCAGTCGAGTCATAAGTTCCCAAACTACGGAGAAACAGCCACCTAGTGCTACTGGTTTACACTATAGATAAGCTCTGCTTTTAATTTCTTTATATTCCTTTGTGTCTCAAGCGGCACATAGTGCTTCAGGCTTGAGTATTCAAAGATCACTAGTGGTAGTATAGCCTTCTTCAGGGTGTAGTTCCTAGACTAGGTTTAGGAATGTATCAGCTGCTGGAAACAGAACACAGATCATGTATGTGGTTGGTGGACAGTCTGGCACTAAATCATCAACGCATTTAAAAATAATGGATTATCACAATGTCGGATACATTCTATTGTGCTGTACTTTTCAAAATTACTTTTTCTTTCCTTAGACTCTACTGCTGATCTGAGAAATTAAAATAATATTGAAATAGAATTAACTTTAAAGTTTTCACACATCATTAAATTATCAAAACTGATCACAAACTGACTTCAGTTAGAGAATCAGGGGAGTTGTCCGTGGTTATTTTACCCTTGTTTGAGACTCTAAAGGAGTATATACCTATGAAATCACTCCTAGTAGCTAAATGTTGTACGAGCTTACCTTATAACCTGAAGATCCCAGAAGTGGTGAAGACTCCTAAACAACGACTAAATGACTTTCCAATACTCCCTGCTTCTCACTGATTCTAGCACAGATATCACCTCATGACTAAAACTTGAAATAAGTCGAATCCCTGCGAACCAACACTTCAGAACCAGTCATATGCCCTTTTTTCTCATTTTATTCCTTTACGTCCCGAGTGGAATATAGGGCTTCAAGATAGACGCTTGAGGTTTCAGTAGCTGTTGTGTTTATTTTTACAGGGTGGGATTGCTGTCTCATGCCTAAACTTCTCTCTTTATCATTCTTATGGCTAGCTTAGCGAGGTTTCGAAGTGCGTCGGCCGAGGATCTAACCCCTACCCACCTGAATGGCTGGCAAGCATTCTACTGCTGTGTCACCGACGCACATTTTCCTCCATAATATCTACAGTATTTCTGAAGTTAATTAAAAATGTGTGAAGTTTCACTATATGTCGATAAAAAATGTGAAACTCTGAGTGTACTGTTGCTGTTTGTTTGTTGTTGTTTTTTTTTTGGTTTCTTCATTGATATATTCCAAAACCGGCATCAGAGAGAATCAGGCATCAGTTAACCTTTTTAGACCTTCATTCACTAATTAAACAGTTTATATATATATATATATATATATATATATATATATATACAGATTGAAAAACAAGTAATTAGAAAAGGCTAAAAACAAAATGTAAAATAGTTTCTAGGCTAACCAATGAATTCTCTAATAATTTGTCTGTTTTAATTAGTAAACTAGATGACATATTTTCAACTTGTGTGTTGACAAAACTACCGGTCAGAATAATGTAACAAGAACGACAGGAAGAAAGAAAGACCAATAATAATAATAATAATAATTAATAAAACAACAATATTTTGCATCCTTCGCTGTGGGATACTTTAGGAGGATGGGTAAAAAACAACAATCAGTATATACCCTACTGTTCATCATATCACACACAGACAGCCCCCGTCCTCCTAGACAATATTTTCTCCTTTATAACGCTTACCCTGTGTTTGTTGTTCATGAAAACGTTTTGTTTGTCAACATAGAAGGTTGGTTAGTTTACCTTCTTTTGTGTCAAAAATGCCCAACAATCAGAAATGAGGTTTAATCATCTTCCTAATAGTAATAATAATAATAATAATAATAATAATAATAACTAAATGAATTTTTATCGTGTTTTCCATTTCCCTTTTTTTCCCCTTTCGTTATTCCACCAAAAACTTAGTCTTCTTGTAAATTATTACAGGAAAACTCAAGGTAGAATGAATAAACAAAAGGAAGCCAATGTTTACTTTGTTACTTTGAGGTCATATGATTGAATTTCATTTATTCAATGATACTGGTAATAAGTTATACGAAGAGGGAATGTTATATACTGTGTGAATGCACATATATGTATAGAAGCATATTTTGCTACTGTGTCCCTGTAAACACTTCTATATTCATATAAAAGCAAATTGTTTTATTCAAGCAAAGGTCAAATCTTAAAATTTTTTTTTTAAAATTTTACCTCCACAAATTTATTGAATCGTTAAAATTGGAACTTTATAAAGTTACATCCTAAATAAATAAATAAATAAAATAATTGGAAATGATGAGAAGTATCCTTGTTTATTTTATGAGATTTTAATAGAAGACTGAAGCTATTCTGTCGTCTTTTTTTTCTACTATACAATATATTTATTCAAGCGTATTTATTTCCTTCCTTTAGAGCAGCCCGCCCCTTATGGCTCTTAAAATTGTTGTTCATTATATTATATGTATCGATTTAGGCCAGGGGATTATTATATTCGTAAAATATGTGATTTTGATAGCTCCACGCTGCTATTCACGGAGCTCTGATAAAGAATTACCTCCGGGTTCTCCAGAATCTCAACAATTCCCTGAAATTGTTTGACTGCACCTAAGTTGTATCCAACTACTTTTCTCAGACATTTAGTAGTATATGTTGATTTTTTGATTGCCAATTATGATATCAAGCAGATCATATATTGCGGTGATCTGAATAGTTTCGGTAGTCAAAGGAAACTGAGGTGAAATTTCACTTCTTTAAATTGTGAGTCTGATTTATGGTGCTACCAATTCATTCAAGTGCCTAGCCAGAAGTCTGGCGGTGGTTTGAACTGATTTACCTCTCTGAGTTGAGTCATACGGGGTACACCACTGATGAGCTCGACCTCAAACGAGAGAAACGATCATCAAGTGTTGAGATCAACTCGGTCTGGCTAGCAAACATTACGAGTTGATGTGAGCGAGACTCGACTACTCACCTGCATCAATCAGTAGTATATAGCCTTAAACATTCAAAATAAACTAACTGTATATAAATAAAAACAAAAAACATCACAGAAAAGAAGTAAACCTATCAAGAGACAAAAATATTTAGATGGTGAAAAGAGAAATCAGTTACACGTTTCATTTTTCATTGATTATGAATAAGTAAAATGATGGATAAACTTATTAAGATGTAAACAGAAAATGTTGTGTCTACCGAATATTTTGTGTAAGCAAACATCTTAAGCTGTCTAATGTATAGTAAAAAAATGTTTTTAAAACAAAATCATAGCTAAAATAATTGGTGATTCGTGAGGAATCAATTAATTTAGGAATTATTATACCAAAATATTATGTCAACAAACAGAATATTGGTAACTTGAAGTCAATTGGTGGATGGTGTCAACCAGCAGAATCCAGGATGGCATTTCGTCCTATTTGGGACTTGTCAGCTAATTGGATGTACCTCACTGAGTGATGGTGTTACCACTGCTAGTCACCATCCACCAATTGAATTCAAGTTACATGACAAGGCATCATCAAAGCATCTGTACAAGGAGCCGATATATCAACCTGAGACCAACCACTTCGTTCCAGTCAATCTATAGGGAAATCTAAAACTGAATTAAAGAATATTGGTAAAGGTGATAATCAATGGCTAGATATTATATTCTGTCTTAATATTTCCTCTTTAGCAACTGATTCATTCGATTTACTTACCTATCCACATCAAGCTACTCAAATCAACATTAATTAAGTGTACTTACTGATCGCTGTTTTATTAGTTATTAAATTTTCTAAAATCCTAATTCGGAGGTTTCGATCCTCAGTATCTACCTGAATCGAGCATAGAGATTTAAGTTTTGAAGTTCTAGTAGCGGCAGTATTGTTCTTAGGGTGTATGGAACTGATGGTCTCCTACCGTATCTTTCCTCTTTTCCGAGCTTGCTACAGGATAATAAGCCACAAAGTACTACGAAGTGTATCGCTCTGAAATCAAATCGCTGATCAAATAGGTGGCTGCAGAGCATTTTACCACTAGACCACAGAAACAAAAATGGAAATATTAATGAAATTCAATGTTTAAAACTAGTTTAAGGTAAAGGGGGATTGTGACTAGCAGTGGGATCCAGGATAACGGGCATTTCGTCCTAATTGGAACTCGTCATCTGGATGTACCTGCATTCCTCAGTGAGTGATGATGTTCCCCACACCGAAGCTTGAACCCAGTACCCATAGTTACAAATGCTAAAGCGTTACCGACTAGACCACTTGGGCCACGACAAGAAGCCGACATGTCCACCTGAGACTGAGCACTTCAGTCCATTCAGTCTACGGGAAAATCTAAAATTTAATTGAATTCTAAGGTAATATTTCGTTGTCTTTTTTTTAAAATCACAACTCAGTCATATCTTATTTTATTCATGCTGTGATCAGTACTTCTATTTTCTACTCAAATATGTCTGGTTGATGTTGATAATAATTTCCAGTGAATCATATTTCTCATTCTACACTGATTAGCCTTGATTAGAAGTAAAAATGTCGCACCGAAGACTATTCATAATAACTATACGTCCCTGTGTACCTGTGTGCGTGGATGAACGTTCCTCTCTCTCTCTCTACTTCTCGTCATATTTAATCTGTAAATGAATTTTCACTTATTAACAATTTAAACTGCCTTAAGTACTCAAAATACTTATAAAAATAAAATATAAGATATTGTCTGTTAAAATGAATAGCACTCAAATTTCTTCACTCTTCTATAAAGTAGTCTCTTATAAAAAGCTGTTGTTGTATACGACAGTGGAGATAGAAAGTAGACCTATTGAGTTGAAAAGTATTTACAATGGAACAATTAGATTGTCTATTCAGTTTATTAAGTGGTCGCATATATATATATATATATATATATATACTTATCTTGACCTTACAAAATTCCTGAAGAAAATTATGCTTTTACTGAATTCATAAATTTATTCCAATGTCAAGTGTTTATTTAATAAGTCTAATCAATACTGAATAACTTGTTTCAACGCAAATTTCATCAAAAACCGGTATCAATTAAGGAACTGCTAAAAATACAGGGAGTTGTAAATGATATCTGCGTTGATGCTGTGATGACTGATAGAAGTATGGTTTGATGCGTTATTGCGTTTCATTTCAGTGGCTGAGTAGTAAAAGTATTTGCTTGATGAAGTCGTATGTATGCACTGCTGAGAAGTACCAAACCAGAACGAAATATCCGTCCAGTACTCCTTAACTTAAGGGAATCCTCTGACTAGTAACAGTTTTTAACAAGATATGTCTTGAAATAAATCAAACTTCTAAAACATTTTAAAGATTTACTTTCTGCAATACAAGTTGCGCACATTGAGATTTTGGCTTGTCAATCATTTTTATTGCATTTAGATTTTGATTACATTGAGGGTATAATCATCCATAACTGTGAATTCAGCTAGTTGAGCTAATTTCATTCCTATGAACTATAATTTGATTGGATTGTTATGTAGTCTCATAAGCCTTCTTCTCCCCCCCATTTTTGTTTTCTATTTTCGAATGCTTATGAATTGTATGCACATTTTCGTTCTCCTTTTAATTAGCCAGGCTGGATAGTGTTCACGGGCGCGTTTTTCAAGTTGGTGCACGGTACGACAGATGTAATCAGCTCCACACGAGCAAGTAAACTGGTATATACACGTTGAAGTGGCCCAATGCGACAGCTTGTCTTTCGCGTTCTGAATGAACAATTTCATGCAGGAAAACGTCAGTCGTAGGCTTGTGGCGAAGTATGTTTTCGTCAGAGATTTGTAGAGGCGTTTACGAAGGATTTCTGCTTCAGTGTCACCTTTGAATTCCAGATTAAGCAGAAGTATCTTCTTCGGGACGGATTAGACTTGTTTTGATGTCTTCCTTGATTTTAGATTCTTGTGTATGAACCTAGGCGGAGAACCGTATTCTATCAAGGTTCCTCGAAGATTACGCAGTTCTTTGTCAATCACTTAATCGCTGCATATCTTCCAAATCCTTCAGGAAAGGGTGTATATAAGGTTCCTGTTTCTGCTTATGAGGCACTAAGCTTTGAAAGGTGATGAATTCTCCATTCCATGTAGGCTTGCTTGTACATAACTGAGTACATCTGCCGTATCGTGTGCCAACTTGAAAAACGCGCTCGTGAACACTATTCAGCCTGGCTAATAATAGGCGAACGAAAACGTGTATATGGTTCAGTGACAGAACATCTGGTCAATTCAGGACATTCAGCACTTATGAAATGATGGTGACTTGGACTGAAAAGTAATTGTGATGCTTAAATTTTGGACAACCTAATTTATAACACTGAAGTATGTCATTTTTTTCATTCTTTTATTATGATTGTAATTTCAGGTAGTCTGCAATTGATGAGAACCCATGAAATTAGATGACATCTTTTTATTCAGCAAACTGATTTTTTCTTACTTCATTGAAATACATCAAAGGAACCACGTGTATAACAGTTCGCCAATACCTTATATGTATTCACGAAACATCAAAAGAATTTCCAAATTCATATAGATTCACTAAGATGTCCTGACGTAACATCGAACAAAAATATTCCTTTGTGAGAATAAGTACTACCAGTTAACCAATTCATAGTATATAGTGACGGAGGGTTAAATGATGATCTAGCCTGTGGCTGAACTTGATCAATCGACGGCAAATACAGGACTAATCTATAAACAAATGATAACTGACATATGTTGCAGAAAGGTTGGCTCTCGTGGCCATTGTAGCCTAGTGGATAATGCTTTATCATTGGAGATGACGAGTGTAGTGTTCGAATCCCAGCAGGAACATCATCACTGATTAGGAATGAAAGTACATCCAGATAACGGGTCCTAAAACAAAACGAAAGAGAGGCATTCTGGAGTTCACTACTAGTCAACATCCACCACATAACATCAGACTTTGTTGAAGTATCCATACTAGGAGTCAGCTTATCAACAGAGACCGAACGTTTCTGTTCCAATATATCATCAATCAACGGGAAATACAAAATTCACTTGAACTCTAGTAAAGGAGGTGAACTGATAGACTCAATTACTTCTTAATGAACAGATGTGAAAATAAAATGGTAGATAACACAGTTCAACTCAATTGGTGGAAACAATATAGAAGTAACTATCTACACCACAATGTCTTAATTTTAATTACTAGTGATGCTATTGACGAGAGCAATGAAGGTAAGGCAGTAACTCATCAAAGAAGTCATTGAGAAGTGGTCGCGCTATTTCATGAACTGATAGAAGTTAGGATTCATGGACTGGCTAGCCATTGGATGAATGGTGTATAAGCTAGCTTGTTAGTCTTGTAACCAAAAGGTCCTGGTTTGGATCCCTGGTGGTGGCGGCTGCATACGGATGAGGAGTCTCAAACTAGGGTGATGGAGAAAACAGCTGTGTGGCAGTACTCCCAGTTGGTTTTCAAATGGGCCTTTGACTGGTGTCAGCTCATGATGAAATCCTCCAACAAGTGATGAAAACATTTAGAATACTGTGTCAGACAGACACGCAGGTGCGCTGCGTATTCATGACAAAACGAAGTTCATCTGATCAAATAAACTGCTAAAAAAGAAATTACCATCAAAATATCAGGGGGTGAAGAAAAAATGCCATAACTGAATAAAATTAGTTTATTATACTAATGAATCTACTTTCTATGTATATCTGTTGATGTATATGTATTTGTTATGTGTCTATACAGTGAAATGAATGTTTACAAGATTGACAGGTTTAAAATAAATTCACCTGATTGAGATTATACGGAAGTTTTTTTATATTGTACAAAAATTTCTGCCTGTCAAATAGCTCATTTCCAGTTTGATTAGGCTTAGTATTACTTGTTGTTATCGCAGTTTAGGTTGTGTGTGTTTTTTATAAGGTTTTGTGTCCATACGGATGTACGTATATTCATAGTTGTTAAAACTGTCTGATTTATCTCTCCCTGTCGTTCCATCTCTCTATTTCTCTGGGTTATACACACAGGAATAGTAGTGTAAACGTAGTAGTGCTAAGCTTATATATACACCCAACCAACCCCACACTTATATGTATATATAAATAGGATTAGATTTTAGGATGCTTATCTTCAGTGTACTTTTATATATACACATACACGTCAAGAGTTGAGAAATGCCAATATTTCAGTTGAATAAAGTAAATTAAGGAAACAGTTACCAGTGTGGTCCACCCAGTCAAGTGTGAGGATGGATGTCCTGCCTATGACACTGATTGATGGTCGCGCTAAATGTCACGAATTAGTATATGTTAGAATTCATGGACTGACTGGCCACTGAGTCGGGTCCCAGTAGCTTCATGGTATACCAGCTTGCTGACCTTGTAACTGGAAGGTCCTAGGTTCTAACCCTGGTGGTAGGTGCGTACTGCCAATGATTCCCAAACTAGGATGAAACAGCTGGTTTTCAATGGTTCTCTAACTGATACCAATCGGTGGTCAAACTCGTAACAATATAAATCTAATCCTTACAAACCACCTGTGAAAAGAGTAGATTTTAATGAAACAAAGTAACTAATAATTGAACGGCGGATTTCATCATGAGCTGACATCAGTTAGAGAACCATTGGAAAACCAACCGGGAATACTGTCACACAGATGTTTCCTCTGTCCTAGTTTGCGTCTCTTCTTCACTTCGCATCCATCACCACCAGGATTCGAACCCCGGATCTTCTGGCCACAAGGCGGCTAGCGAGCTAGCTCGTAAACCATTCATCAGCCACTGGGAACTGATCCAATGGCCACTCAGTCCATGAATCCTAACTTCTACCAATTCACGACATAGTGCGACCCTTTAGCAATGACTTCTTCGATGAGTTACTGCCTCCCGTTCAACCTGCTGTACCCTACTGATCATGGCTAACTAATAATTGTACAGTTGAAGGTGAGACATTCTTGAATTCTTAAAGGTGACAAGTCTGTATGGTTATTAGCATCTCTACGCTAGACAAACTCTGCATACAAACAAAGGGAATGTAATGTAATTTAGGGGGCAACAAAAGCTGTCACCAAATGAACCAGTAAATAAGTGAATAAATAAATGACTGACGGATTGATTGAGTAAGTTAGTAAGAGTAAACCAAAAGATTTAAACCGGAAGTCAATCATTGGTTAGGTGAATAACATACACAGTTTTAAATTTGTTTAACAGATTGGATTTTTTAAAGGGAGTGAGGTTATATATATACAATTTGTAAACAACTTTTATTTTTCTATCTTTTTCCTGTGTACGTTAATCGAAGTATCACTACTAGTCTGGAATATTTTAAGAGATTTTTGGACTATTATCTTAATGATTCAACGTCACTTATTAACGGTCTATTTCCCACTGACTATCAGTATAATACATTATTAAAAGTACTCTATATGTCTTTATTTGTTATTTCTGGTTGTTGATCTAGCCAGACTAATGTGATAGCTTTCTGTTGTCATACAGCCTCTCTGAGTTATTGTCTGGGTATTGATTTGAGTATTATTTCCATGTGATTTGTATAGTGTTGCCAAGATATGAGGTTTTGGGACCTTACAGAAAAATATGTCTGCATTCCAGTTATTGTTGTTTCCTTTAGTTTCTGGAGGAACATATGGATTCAGCCACAAGTCTCCATTGCGTTCGGTTCTCTGCCAACGTTTTCACCTGGCTCCATGTCTGCCCACATGCTTCCATCTCATCTTCGCATCATCCCCTCCACGTTTCCCTCGCAGTGACAACCAACTCGCTGCTTCCCATTCAGGTTCCTCTGAAGCAATGTCCTAGCGTGTGATGTCACTCACTTGAAGGTTTGTTTTTTCAGAGTATGTTCAATCCACCTCCATTTCTTCCTACATATTTCTCGCACAATCGGTTCCCACTGGGTTGGTTCACTGATTGCCGGAGATCCCTGGTGCTGATCTCTTCTGATAATCTGATCTTGAGTATTGAGCGAAGACAGCTATTGATGAAGGTCTGTAGTTTTTTTGAGATGCTCTTCGTGATGCGCAAAGTCTCTGATCCATAAAGTAGCACTGACTTCCCATTGAAGTTGAAAATGCGGACCTTATTTTTCATGCTGAGGAGTGCTGTTGATATCCACACAGTCTTAAGTGTAATGAGAGCGTGCCTTGCTTTCCCGATCCTCGATTTGATATCCTCGTCAGTTCCGTCTGCGCGTAGTTGAAGCGATGCTCACCAGGCAAGTGGGTAAAGGAGGTTTTTTCTTTCAACCTCCTTTAAGTTATAAAGATGATGTTTTCAGGGACGCCTGGATCCAACGGTTATCGTTTCAAACATCAGATTAAGTGCAGCTGACAAATGGGTCTTATCTTCAAATGAGGTAACAATACAGTACCCAAAGCAATATTATGGCAGCTGTTTAAACAATACTTGAACTAGGGTATATGAATTAGCACTGATTGTGATCAGCACTTCCCGTTAAATAACTGCAAAAGCTCTTAGTAACTAATGAAATCAATCAAGTCTTCATGAAAATGAACCTGTGTCTTAAAAAAGAACAGCGGTTACAAAGAAAACAAGCATTTTAGTAGGAAGTATCACACTTAAAGCATCTCATTCGTTTTATATTAGAAACATTTCAATATTACATCGGAAACACGAACGCTTGCGACCACACATTTAAAGAGTATACTACAGTCATACGAAGCTAACAGACCACATCTAAGCAATTCACAGTTTCCCACACTCTTGGCAAAATATTACACAATTTTATTTAAGAAATTTTTTTACTTTCCCAGTGGAATATAGAGCTTCATTGTAGAGGCTTGAAGTTTCAGTAGCGGTGGTGTTTATTTATAGGGGTTGGGGTTGCTAGCCCTATGCCCAACCTTGCCTCCTTAACAGTCTTATTACTTGCTTAGTGAGGTTGGGGGTTCATCGGCCAAGGATGGAACCCTGAACCACATGGGGCGAGGTTGGCTAGCATTCTACTGTTGTGCCGCCAAAGTACATTATTAAAAGTTACTCCTATTTAAATACTTTACAGGTGAAATCCTCATTTTGTTACTCTAAACTGTCATAACAATGTGCCATTTACAGTCTATCATGACTATCATTGGGAAAACAGTACCACCTGGTGAATAAAATTCAGAGAAGGGAATTTAAAAAACGTCTATTGACATTTGAAGATTGAAAACTACTCAGAAAAACCAGATGTCGAATGTTTACTTTCTTTTTTTTTTTTTATACTTCTAAAGCAATGTCAATCAGCTATTCGTTTAACTTGAAAAGTTGAACTGTTTAACAATTTCAATGGTTCAATGCAACACTTGTCCTACACTAGCAATATTTACTTACTTAAACACATAGAATCATGCAAAATATAAAAAGAAAATCTATGACAATAATTAACAAAAACCAAGACACAATAACAGAATGAATGTTTCAGTAAAACATAATTTTTATGTAACTAGTAAGTGATTGATTAGACCATACTAAAATGTAATCAAGTAGATGAAGCAATTGATTATATATGCATGCATATATACATATATATTTATATGTCTAGTAAATTTGAATGATTACAAGGTTAGTTTGATTGATTACTACTGATGTTAACGAAACATTTTGTCTCAGCTTATTCTAATCTCAGAGAAGAATGATGATGATGATGATGGTTTGAAATCACAATTCATTCTACTAATGATGAAAATGTTAAATTCTAGCTGAAAAAAAACAACACTAAATGATTAGCAGAATACATGCTTTCTATATAAACTGAATACTATACTACTTCTACTAATAGTAATAATAATAATAACGATAATAGTAATTAGGCAAATTATAAATTATCCAACATGATGGAAAACTTAGTTATCTTCAAATGAAATACGGATGAGAAGGATAAAATGAATGAATAAATTTAATTATGTCTAGGTCTTGAAGGTGAGACAAACAATAGTAAAAATAAGAAATGAAATGTTACTGGGTGATTTCAACAGTTTTATTAAATGAAATTGATATGAAGATGAAAGTTTTTTTTGAAGTAGAGAAAGAGGGTTGTCACTGTGTCTTGACACGTCCTTATTTCTTAGGACATTTAATTTTCCTTCAATTCTGCCTTGTTTTTATCTAGTTTCTATCCATTTCTATAGCATTTTAAAACCACGCGCTTTTATCATGATTAAACAAAGTTTCTTACATCATTCTGACATTGTATTGATTCACCTATTAACAGAGTATTTACAAGGATTAGTTAGGAAAAAAAGGAACAAGTTACAGTCTAGATTATTAGTCATTGGAGTGAATTTTCTCGTGAACTGACATCGTTTAGAGAGCCATTGGAAAACCAGATGAGACAGCTTTTACCTCCGTCATAGTTCGCGACTATTCATTACTTCGCACCCACCAACAGGGAGTTCGGATTTGGGACTTTCTGTTTGCAAGGTGAGCTAGCTCGTAGGGCATTCATCAGCCACTGGGACCCAATCCACTGGCCAGCCGGTCCATGAATTCAAACTTCTACCAATTCATGATATGGTCTGACCACTTCTCAATGACTTCTTCGATGAGTTACTGCCTTACCTTCAACCTGCTGTACCCTACTGGTCACGGCTGGTGAGGTGTGAAGATAAATGCTCACCAGTAATGGCATTCGCCAGTGTCAGTAGCACCATATCATGAACTGGCGGAAGTTAGAATTCATGGGCTGGCCATTGAATCGGGTCCTAGTGGCTTAGTGGTCTAGGAACTCGCCTTGTAACCAGAAGATCCTGGGTTTGAACTCCCTTTGGTGGGTGCGTACCGATAGACGATCGTAAACTAGGATGAAGGAAACACTTGTCCAGTACACCCAGTTTGTTTTCCAATGGTTCTTTAACCGATGTCAGTTCATCATGAAATCCCTACAAACCATTTCTTGCATTTTCTCAGTTTAGTAAACATAACCAGGTGAAGTATAGCTAAATACTTTCACATATCATATATGAAAAACGTTTTAAATGACTGAAAGAAGTATCCACAGTTTAGATCACCGGGTGATGAATTGATAGTGTTGACTGTTAGCGTCAACCGTCCTTACCATTCGTATCATTCAGTAGTACCTGTAGGTCCTCATTTTCGTTTGCTTTCGTAAAACCATTCGTGGCGTTAAGCAGGTCAATATTTGTGGTCCGACCCTAGTGAAATTTCACTTTGAAAGGTGTATGTTTTTAAAATAACTAATTATGCACCAACTTATGAATAGCATCCTCATTTTAGATATGCTCATCATTCCAAACTAATTATTCATACTAATTATCAAACGTCATGCAATATTCTAATTATCTTTTGAACCAGTCAAGGTAAAGTTTGTGAGAGAAAAAATCATGTTAGTATTTCTTATAATAATAACTACAGTTTTGGTATATTATTTCATAAGTTTATTTTCTGTGGAATATGCAAACACTGTCATGATTAAATCTGATTAGCCTATTACTCACTCTATGCCTACTCATACACACAACTATCTTATAAGTAAAGTCAATTTTAATACAGTAGGAACAGTATCAGTATTCTGTAGACATATTGTGTCATTCTTAATTTCTTTTCAGTAATAGAAACGAGATGTAGTCTCATCAGTTTGCAAATATGGCTAGAATTTGTAATAGTATTGATAACAGTTCAAATTGAACCTAAATATTGGCGCACGTATGGCCCAAATGACTTATTGGATAGTGCTTTGTGTGTTGGCGGTTCATTGGTAGGATGCTGACCAACTACCCACT
Organism: Trichobilharzia regenti; assembly: GCA_944472135.2. Taxonomy (NCBI): domain Eukaryota; kingdom Metazoa; phylum Platyhelminthes; class Trematoda; order Strigeidida; family Schistosomatidae; genus Trichobilharzia; species Trichobilharzia regenti. The sequence continues at coordinate 63,481,680 of OX235265.1, read as the reverse complement.
TGGTCTAGGGTCTCAATCCCCAGGTGACACCTTCCTGGCTGATAGTGAGCCTAGTAAAGAGGAAAGGTAAGGTGTGAGGTTAACATCTTTACTTGATAAAAACAGCAAAGCCACCATTTCTGAATCTTCAGAGCTTGAAACCATATCCTTCACTTAGAAAGAAGGAAAAATAAATAGCCTAGAAATGAATGTGTCTGATAACGGTTGGTTTTTATTTAACACAAACCTTACTTTTAAAATATATTAGAAAACTTGTTGATGGTTACTAATCTTATAGCTTCAAAACATGTCCTTTCAGATTAAAGCTAACATCACTCGATTCGACACTGAAGGCTCTGTAATTTTCAAAAAATTTGAATAAATGAAGTTTGAAAATTTAGCGACATTAAATTATAACTTCTACCCAGATTTCCCGATGATATAATAATGTGTACATCTTGCAGTACAGTCAGTTTATCTAGCAGAAGAAATTTAAGTGCTTCGATTACACGTTAAATAAATAAGTACACAGCCTAGCCTACGCTTTCGTCTTTTATTCAATTTCCGACTATGTTTTTTAATACTTTTAACACTGGGTGTATTTGTTGATTAAGGTGGACAGGGCTTAACCCTCATCCAGTTTGGTTCACCGCAAAATGCATTAACATACCATGGGATTATTGAATAATATAATCAAGGTGGGAATAGAATTTCCTCTGATTTCTTATAATGTAAATGAAATTCAGTGTAACAGGTACGAAACTTAACAGTTTTGGATAAATTTCTGTTAATCTTCTTATAGAAATATTTATGTATACTTACAAGCTAAAGCAGAAGAAGTCTGAAGTTCTTATGGATTTTTAAGTTAGCATTCTCAGTATTATCATACAGAAATCAGTTATCCATCATCCTAAGATGCTTAACGCCTTCGTACTTACTTAACAAACCTCTGTATATTATGTAGTGAGGAGAGAAAGGATAAAGAACGGGTAGTCTAACAGGCTATGAACTAACCAAGAACCTCATGCTCAAGAAATATGCCAAAGAAAATAGAGATAAATTAGGCACACGCTTGGGAGACGTTTGGCTGACATCACACACCCGAGGAGGCTCTTGAGTGAAACCCAGATAGAAAAGGATCAATCAGGCATGGGTCAGAGGATGACATGGAAAAGGTCACGTGAACAATCGTGGAGCTGGATAGAAAGGAATTCAGAGAGCAAGATGAAATGGAAGACGTGTTGTTGAAGTCCTATTTTCTACCCAGAACCCAAGAGAATAATAAGACAATGCTATTTGATATAGTGCTTGTTGCCTAGAAAATTTTCCATAAGAAGGTGAGTGGCTTTTAGGAAATGTAAAAAAGGAAGTAAATAGAACAAACCATATGCAGTCAAATAGTATACTACCTTATTAGATAAAAAAAATACAGAGTCAGAGAGAAAGGAGGAGAAAGAAATTATTTTTCACTCTAGAGAATGTAATCAACCAAACCAAACCAAACCAAACCCATCTAATCACAGAAGGAGTATTCGGTCTACTGATTCACTAAGAGATTGTTTCAAGAAACAACTACAGGCAACATGAAACATGATTTCAGACAACAAAAAGAAGAAGAAGAAGAATTATTCGATTTTATTATTTATGCAGAAAACTCCATCGCTCTCACTCCACCCCACTCCCACCACACTTTGATGTTAAGTAATCAACCAGTCAGTCAACCAGTGAATGAATAAATGAATGACTGGATACAGAAATGCTTGAATTGGTAGACGATTATTATTATTGTTATTATTTTTCAAAACAACGTGAAAACTGTCTAGTTGAAGTCTATCTAATCAGGTTTATTTAATGATTATATATGCTGAGTATATAAAATAAAGATTAGAGTAGAATCTTCACTCTTCAGCGTAGTAGTAGTAGTAGTAGTTGAGTTATTCCCTTTTGTCTACACTTGAAAAATCTCATTTTCATCCTTTTCTCTTTCTCTCTCTCTCTTTCCTTCTGTCTCTCGTTAGTTTGCTGTCTAATCGATATTCTCAAATATGTATAAGTAGATTATATAATACAACTGTTCTGACTAATAGCAGTTTGATGAAATATCAGTTTTTTAAATTATAATTGAAGTCTACCTGCAATATTCTTGTTACTCCCTTCACTTATCTAGGAAGTTAGGTTTCAAACACAGGTAGTAAAATGGAAGAAGATGTCAATGTCACAATTGGAAAGGTAAGGTATGCCTTCATCATTCTGAAACCAGTTTTGAAATCTTCTACACTCCACAGTGTACAGATCAAGATCCGGATTTTCAGTGCAAGTGTGAAGACAGTCAGTTCTTCTATGTTACTCTGAAACTTGGCGCATACATCACGAAGAGCATTTCCAACAAGTTACAGACTTTTATCAACAGATGCCACCTTCCTTGGTTGGCTAGAAAGAATTCGGAACAAGAAACTTTGACTGGGAACAAACCAATCAATAGTCGATTCCTCAACAAAAATGTGTGGGCGAAAATCAAGACGGATCAGGCAAAAGTTGAGGAAGCCATCGAATGACATCTCTCTCCCTAGGCCGGTGTTCGACTGGAATCCGAATGGGAAAAGACGAGTGGGTCGTGGGTGTGAAAATGACATGGAGGAGATCGTGTGAACTGTGGGAGGAGATGAGAGATTATGGGCACTCGTGGACCGAACTGAAAAGGATGGAACCCAAGGGAATAATGATAATACAGAATTCAACTGGAATTCCTATTCAGCTCGGGTGATGAATCTGCTTTATTTTTGCATCTGATTCGTTTGAAGAATTTTCCTTTCTATTTCAAGTCAATCTACTAAAGTGTGAGTTACATAATTGGAAAAAACAATTCAATAAAACGGTCCAGTTGTTGAAAACTTGGCTTATTTAAAGTTTGTTCATTCTTATAAGTGAAACAGACTGTATAATCTTTGGATGTTACAATTTATTTTTGAAAAAAATAATTCTTTGATATAAAACCACATCCTGTTTTGTGTCAAATTGTTATTTCAAGACATCTCTCGGAAGAAGTGGTGTAATCATGCGTTTCAAACACGGAAATTAGATTAAATCATAGACTTTAAATGCAAAAAAGATGGAGTAATATGTTAGATCTATTATTGAAACCTCTTTTAGTTGATTCATTCACGACTAATTTCCAGAATAGAGTACTACGTCTAATTATCATTTCATTCCTTGTATATCTTGGAAGTTTATAGATGGAGATTGAAAATCAGTTAGGATTTCGCCTCATGAACATTCTTTTGTGAATAAGACACGGTTATTCTTGAATGAAAGTAGTTTGTAAGATAAACTAATTCTCAATGTCAGATTTTATTAAGCATGAAGTTAAACCTACTTTTAGTATTATACGAAGAGAGAAGTATGATTGTCCTTCAAAGTTTATCAGTTTCAATATAAAGCTTAAAATGCAGAATGAATGAAACCCTGTTACATTCAAGGCTCTCTTTATGAATATTGGATTTAAACCAGAAATACTTAAGAAATGATTGTGTAAGCTACTGAAGGGAACAAATAAAGTATGTTCAATCCAAATGCCCCTCTAAATACTCTCCCACACGGTTGTCTACAAAAAAGTGAAAATCAAATGAACATTCGGTTCTTGTGTTACCGTAATTAATATAATCTGTAAAGTAAAACCAATTGTTTCTAAGGTATAACAATTTAGTCCTTCGTAGACGGTATAATCCATGGAAATTTGTCAGCTGTATTAAAAGAGGAGTTAGTGATTCAATCTTAAATTACACCATGATAATGACATTTCTAAAACCTCTTTCATCCCGACAGTTAATTGCTGGTACATACCACTTCACTACACTGTTTAAACTCCTCAATTAACAAATCCAATTTTTCTATTACTTTTTCAGTTTTGTCATCTTTTTTTATGCTAAGCAGATGATAATCGTAGTGCCGTTAGATTCAGGAATACCCATTAGATGCTTCCGAAAAAAAAAAAGATTTGACTTTCGTCTTTAAAATCATAAAACGTAAGTACAAAAATTACTGATTACTTCATAACGAAATGAATACGTTTCCAAGTGTTAATTATCAGGGGTTTAACCAGGTGAACATAGAGGAAACAGAGGTGATGAAGATTTCTGGATAACAACAGCTGACAACAATAAGTATAAATGGGAAGAACCTACCTGGAAAGCATCGTTTCAACTACAGGCGGACGGAATTGACGAGGATATCAAAGCAAGAATCGAGAAAGCAAGAGGAGCTTTCATTACTCTCACGTCTATGTGGAGGTCAACAGCCCTACTCAGCATCAAAAATAAGATCTGGATTTTCAACTCCAATGTGAAGTCATTGCTACTTACTATATACGGATTAGATACTTTGCGTCACGTCACGACGGGCAATTCAAATAAACTACAGACTTTCATCAACACCTGTCCCTAGAGATACCACTCAAGATCAGGTGACTAGCCAGAAAAGACCAGCAACAGTGATCTCTGGGAGCGAACTAACCAGGAACCAATTGTGTAACAAATAGGGAGGAAGAAATGGAGGTGGATTTGTCATACTCTAAGAAAACAAACCATCAAGTGACAAGCCATCGCTCGAATGGAACCTGAAAGGGAAGCGGCGAGTTGGTCGTCAGTACAAGGGTGACTTGGAAGAGGTCATGTGAAGAGGAGATGAAAACATGCGGGCAGACTTGGAGCCAGGTAAAAACTCTAGCAGAGAACTGAACACAATGGAGATGTGCGGCTGAAGCCCTATGTTTTTTTTGAGAATTAAAGGAAATAATAACAATGATAACCAGATTCAAGTTAGATTATGAACTAATGGGAGTTAAAATTCGTGAACCGTTGGTTTCAGTCTCAGCGGATGAAAGCTTAACAAGCTCGCTGTGTAACCTGTACCTAATAGGTTCTATCTGTGATACAGTAGTAGGTGAGCACTTCTAAAGAGTCTCAAACTAGTAGGAAACAGTTTCCTAATACCTCTTAGTTTTCAATGGTTCTCTAACTGATGAAATTTTGTGATTAAACTTGAACATACCTTCAAAATATATAGGCAGAGAGCTATTAACCTATTAATGGAGTTTTTCCAAAGTTAATCCTTTTGTCCTTTTTAATTATCCAACTTGTATTCAGTGGTCAGCCATAGATATAGCCCTTTTTATATCACTAATTTACTTGCCCAAAGAAACACATTACAACATTGACACTATATTTAACCATCTGCATCTTGCTTATATAGTCACAACAAAGAATTTCTCTATAGTGTGATAAAATGTAATTCAAAACCAGCAGATTAATTAGTTTATCCCTGTCTTTTGAAGTTACTTTTCAGATGAAACACTGTCGTGCATAGTGGCTAAGCGAGCGGCGGCGGGAGGGGGGGGCGGATAGAACATGATAAATTAATGAGTCAAAGTTCATTTTTATGAACATCATAATTTAAAAAGAACTTAAGGACAAATTATTTCACTTTGATTCACTATGCTTCGTCGTCATAAACACAAAGGGAATTCATTCGTAAAAGTGAAAAGGTAAACACTAGAAGGAGAAAAGAAGGGAAAAAATAAAGCAAACACCTATGCTCATTAAAAGTGATGCAGTTAGTTCTTTTTTTTATATCTATTTTTCCCTATTGACCTCAATTCTCCTCTCTATTAAACAACCCATAAGAATCTCAATTGACCTAAAAGGTTTTCTCTTTCATTTAGAGATTCTCTATTTTAGCTTTCTTTCATTAACCATACAGTATTTAATGAATCTATGTTTATATTCAATATTTACGAATTCTTGTTTTGAAACACCGGAATCACTTTAGCTAAACATCGTGTTATGTATAACCCTAAATGCTCCGGATGTTGAAAAGCAGAAGGAAGATGGTTGTTGTGAGATTATAAGACTATCTCAATTCATATTTCATAGCATGATGAATTATGAATTTTAAGACTGTGACGATTGTTTCGATAAATTTACAATGTTTGAATGAGAACTCCACAAGTAACGATTAACAGTTTCAGGTGAAGTTCAACAGTAGCATTCTAGGAATGCGAACGCTCCAATGTCCTTGAACGCATGCTAGTTGTTGGCTAACAGCACCTGTCATTATCATAGCTGAAACATCAGTGCTATCCACCAACTAAGGAGCACATTTCACCCAGATCGCGTTTTTCAGTACTGTTTGGACAATGTGTTAATAGCTCGTTAAGGTTAGGATTAGGGTTCGAGTAAGTATTGGGGTCAGGGTTAGGATCTGGGTCATAATAAGGGTTAGGACTAAGGTTAGGGTTACGGTTAAGGATAGATTTAGAATTGGTATTATTTATTGCAATTTGTTTTATCACCTAGATTTCCCTGGTTAGTAGTCGTCAATCCTCTTGCCGCAAGTCATAATAATTCAGCCGAGGGCTTTTGGGGAAGACTGTACAACGGGATGAGAGAGATGAATGATTCACAGAAACAGCTCATCTTTAGTCACCATGATGAATATATGCACAGAAACTAGTTGAACTGATACTCGCCACTATAATTGGAGCGTATTTTCAAGTCATGTCACAGAATGATCCCCAGTATAATGTGTTTTCATGCATTTTCTTGTAAATGTACATCATGTTTAGTGCAAAAATTCCCCCATTTTCATGACTGATCGGTTGAAGGTCACTGGTGATTTCGCATCCCTTGGGACGGTGTTGTTGAACTTTGCCCAGTTTCATTTCCCTTTGAGTCCGATGTGACTGCTACTCACTGGCATTACTCGGGAGTTATCCGCATACATTTGATTTAACTGATATCACCGGTTGTATTTCTCCCTAATAAAATAAACAGTCTGTGGTAGACGGCATTGCAGTCAAGACACTGTCAGCTCTTCACAGAAAGGTGATTCAGTCTTTATATAACATAAATCTTGACGTCATCAATTCACTGTCATAGACTGTTAGACGTGATGATGAAGGAAGAAATTATTCACTTTAAGACAAAAGAGATATCGGAGTATTTGGATCTGTTTGGATCCATAAAAGACTTGTTTATATTTCAGCTTAAGAGATATAATAATTCTTCAGAGAGCAAAATTTCTACCACCGGTTAAATTTTAAGTTCAGGATCAATGAACCAAAATGTATTTCACTTGGTAAAAACTAGTTGCCTTCTGACTAGTCTAAATGTTAAATAAAATGTATACGCTATCACTATCGAATGTCAATAAAAACAGAAACCATAATAACTGACACCAACTGTAAAGTGTAAATCATATGCCAATCTGTTCATTTCACAATAATAATAATAATAATAATAATAATAATAATAATAATCGATAGAATGAAATGCATAAATTTGGGAAACTGTGTGAAACCAACTGCCATTTTATTTTTCTTAATTTTTTGGTATTATGATGAAAATGACAACCATAATTTAAAGAAATATTTTTTTTGTTGGTTTGTTTAAAATTGGCAAAGAAATGATCTGTATCCGTATCATTTGACAGATAATACTAAGCAGTATTTGTACAGAAAAAAGAGTGAAAACTTGGTCGATTTAATCTGCAGTGATATTGTTGTGATAGACAAATTGAAGTTGGACAAAAAAACGTAAATCTTAAAGAAATCTTAAATAACTTCCAGTTATGATATAGAATGCAGAAAACTAATTAGAGTAAAGAAAAGTGACATATATATATTTACACAGTTTCATTTCTGAATGGGTTTAAATGTTTAGCGATAACTAGCAGTAAGTCCCGTACCTAACTAAGTTTCATGCCTTGTTGGTACTTGTCAGCAGCCAGGCGTATTTGCATTATTAAAGGAATAGTTGCCCTTATTGAAAATCATTCAATGATGCAATAACAGGTGTTACCACTGAGTTGTTTAGGATCACTATTGATCCCCCGTAAGATTGTAATGAATTCAATATGTATCAACACCAGAGATTAGACGCCTGACATTGATTACTTCGTTTTCACCAGTAGAAACATCAGCTCTCTTAAAAAGTCTGGAAGACTCAAAAGAAGAAAAGAGAGGACCAAAAACTGAATGGCCAGATGTGATATTCTTCAGATGAACATAAAGTTTGGATGAATATATGGTGTCAGTATCACTCTACACTACGTCTTCGCTAACCTCTCAGTAATCTACTTTATAAAATAGACTGAACTAGCCTTTGTATAATTCTTTGATTCATTAGACAACCTAATGAACTTTTTTAAACTGTTATGATATACTGAGGTAGAAAATAGCTGAGTATGCGTAATGTATTCGGATCACCTAAGTAAATGCAAGTTCCTAAAGATTATCATGTAATATACTACGCTGAACTTGATGGATTGCACTATTTCTAAGATTTTGCCATTTTTTGAATCCTTTACGTTCCCAGTGGAACATAGGGCACCTTCAAGCTAGAGCTTTGAAATTTCACTAGTAGTGGTTTTTATTTTAACGAGATGGAGTTGTTAGCCCCATGCTCAAGCTTTCCTCTTTACCAGTCATATTACTGGTCTAGTAAGGTAAAGGAGTGCGTTGATCGGGAAATGAACTCCAAACCACCTGGCTGGTTGGCGAGCATTTTACATCTATGTCGACAGTGCACGATTTAGGCATCTACTTAAAAAATTAATTGTATTTTAGGACGTGTAAAGGTGAGTGATCTTTTCAATATATCTTCACGTAAATCATATTTTAGAATGACTTTGGAGTATAAGTAATCAATAAAACAGTGAGCTTCAGTGTTACTTATTCAGTTAAGATTCAGTTCGCATGCTTTAATCGTAGTAATAATAGTAGTAATGCTATTTAGACACTGGGATCAAACCACAACTTAATGCTCAAACTGATCAAAACTCAGTGATCTCTGAACTAACATTAGTTAGAGAATCGTTGAAAAATCTGGGAGTACTGGACAACTGTCTCGTCCTAGTTTGTGACTCTTCATTAGTACGCACCCACCGCCAGGGTTAGAACCCAGGACCTTCTGGTTACAAGGCGAGCTCGCATACCATTAAGCCACTGGGACCGGACCCAATGACCCATGACATTATTTAGAGAACCAGTGGAAAACCTGGGTCAGCTCATGATGAAATCCTGTAATCAATCAATACCCTACAAACCAATACTTGAATTACTGATCTCTATTGGTACTCATGCTTTTCTGAAGCATTTCCCTCTGCTGATTACGAGGAGTAAATATTGGCTTCATTGAATCAGTGTTCCTAATTACTTCTAGTCCTATAATCATTTGAAAGCTATTATGCATAGGGATAAATATGAATTCATAATGTTTATTATGCATGCTTATGAGAACAATAAGTACCATAACAAACTGTATTCCCAAAAATAAAATTAGTCTAGATGGAGAAGATTCAGAAGTTCATCCTGAGTTGACCTAATTTCACGACTGAACTATAAGTATCTCCACTGTAAGCAAGTTAATCAACGTGATGTTTAGAAAAATCTTAAAGACGAAAAAAATTGATTGTTTCGCAATAATTATTCTAGTCTACTACAGTATTTTACTATGTGACTACAATTTCAAGCCTTGATGTTCCGTGCGTAGAGGAGATCAATACCATCTCTATTCATCCCTGTTTATAAATCATATATATATATATATATATGACAGTAACTGACTTCAAGATGAAGTTACCTGGAGTACTAGTAAGAGGTTATGACCGGTGGGGTCCCCCGGGTCGGGTGTGGCGACAATTACTCACTGATAACACTTGCTGGAGTTGGACCTAAAAATCACGAATTGACAAAATTAAAGTTCATGGGTTAGCTAATGGATTTCATCCTAATGGCTGAGTGACCAACGGGCTCGCTTCGTAAACTGAAAATCCCGGATTCTTCAATCCTCAACAAAGTCATGGATGTGTACCACTAAAGAGTCAAAGACTAGAAAAAAACAGCTTTCCTATACCCCCTGGTTTTCAATGGTGATCAAAATAATAACAAATAATTTTTCCTTCACGTTTCCAGTGGAACATAGGGCTTCAAGCTAGTGACTTGAAGTTTCCGTAGCAGTGTTTAATTTTACAGGATGAGGTTGCTAGCCCCATGCCCAACCTTTCCTCTTCACCAGCTCTACTTTTGGCTGAGTGAGGTAAAGGAGTGCGCCGGCTGGGGATCGAACCCCAGACCATAAGCATGGTCGGCGAGCACCCTAACCGCTGCGCCACCGACGCGCTGGTGATCAAGCTGGAAATTAAATTCAATTCTTACGAACTCACACTTAAAAATCAATACATGTATATATTTGTCCTAAAAAGCTGCCTATCTATAAAACCTTCTCACAATTCTATCCTATATTACATACACACTGTGTATGCACGATAATTTAACACATAAAATAAAGGAAATGAAGTAGGGTTTCTTTTTTACCTTTCCTTGCCTAATACATGCATGAAATTACTTGAAAATGTCTTTCAATAAAGACGAAATAAAATATTTAAAAAAAACTCTTCGGTAACGCCTTGTTTTTTCTCTCTTTATGATGCAATATCGAATCATTGAAGTATTTAAAGCAAGAATGATTTATTATTTCGGAAAAGCATTAAGCGTAAGTAAGTAAGTAAATGTGATGTGTTAGATAATAGAGTCACGCAATTCACACAATCAACTGTTTGTATTTGTGCTTATGTGTGAATGCGAAATCAGTGCACTCACTGATTATCCTACTCATATAGCCATAGTTAGTTTATGCAATTAAAAATAACTATAGAATAAGCAATAACGAAGAAATGATGATGATGATGATAATAATAATAAAATTAAAGTGAGTTAGCTAGATGGAAATTTCTATTTTCATTTTCTTTTCTCTTAAAGTTGCTAAGTGTGACTGATTCAACTTTCCGTGAAATGAAACAATTGAAAAGGGATTTCAGATTTGTGTTTTGTTGTTTATTTATTTGCTTTGCCGTAAAAAATGAAAAGATAATTTAACTTTTTAATTGACAATTGAAACAGAGAGGGCATATAGATCAGTGTGAAATGATGAAGAATAAAACTGCCGAATTAAATAAAGCATTCCGCTGTAATGAAGTTTTGTGATGTTTACTCCTAAAATATATTATGATTTTAGAAATACAATTTTTCAACCTTCAAAATTCTAAGAAATGTTTATAGAGTTGGTTTGTAAGGATTAGATTTGTTTTTATGAGTTTGACCACGGATTGAAAACCAGTAGGGAGTATTGGACAGCCACAAGGGTACGTACTGCCGGTGATTCCCCCAAACTAGGCTGACGAAATATCTAGTTATCCAATACTCCCTACTGGTTTTCCAGTGGTTCTCTAACTGATATCAATCCATGGTCAAACTCGTAAAAATTGTTTATAGATCTGATCTATCCTTTCTTTTTCTTCCTACTAGGTTGGTGCATCTCAGAGGAGATAGCCATAAAGATTGAAATTCAAGAAGGAACTATATCGCTGAAAGAAGTAGTAGTTCTCTCAACAAGTCATAAACTCTTTGAACCGACTCCTTTAATTGATTCGTTCAAGAAGGGATTAGAAAGACACATAAACGTATTAGAAAAAGGATTACTATAGGCTTTAAGCTTTCCTTTCTCAACCGATTAGTCTGAGTCTGAAATCTGTATAAAATCATCCACAGAATTAGTTAAAATAAGACTGAATGAAATTTTCAAAAATCTAGATTCGCCTTAACAGAAAATATTTTAATTTAATTTTCAGTCAGTTACAATTGACAAATTCATTTATGGACCAAAATGAGAGTTTGCACATTTTCTACTACGAAAGGATTGTACATTAGGTTAATAACTGAATCACATCCTTTGTAACGATGCTATCTATTCATGAGTTAGGTTTTTTCATCTTTCTTCACAATATTATTCTATTATTGTAATAACAAAGTTGTAAAAAGCATTCAGGCAACACCTCAGTCGTCAAGCTCTCCAAGTTTACTTTTAAAATCATTTGCTTCAGTTGTATTAGCATGTCACTCACACAGTTTAACAGATCGTCGGATACAACGTAATTAATCTTCTTTACTAATAATTTCTGTTTTAAGCGACAATTGAGAACAACTGAAATATTAGGTGATGAAATTTAGACAAAGAATTCACTTGCAGAAGAAGTACTAGCTTCTTTTCGACAATTGACAAGTTGGATGTTGGTTCGACAGTAACATGGTAGAGATCTTGTAAGCAAATGAAAGCAATATAGACAACTTTTGGGACTGCTAAAAACAGGGTGGGATGGAGGTGAGCTGTTGAAGCCCGATGCTCCACTAAGAACTAATCCTCTCTTGAAGCTGGGAATGGAAAAGATATTTGACGCTATGATTTAGGTCACACTATTCGTATATATCTGCCATCCCATTTTCAAATCGTTGAAAATCATAAATTGTTCAGCTGGTTCCCATCATTATCTACACTTTTATTTGTAAGAAATCTAACCATCACTCCGTTATACTGATTATCTTGCCATCATTAGTCTCTAAAACTATGTCTTAGTTAAGGTTCGGGAAATTTTAAACATTCCTGAGCTGAACAGATAACAGTAGTTTTTTTTTAAAGAAATATTATGATTTTTCAAAAATTAAATTGACTTTTTGAGTACTGATTTTCAGGGATTTAATTAGTTTCAGGTTACATCACAGGTTAATATCAGGCAGGTAATCAGGATTCGTCCTGGTTTGGGATTCTTCATTGCACATATCTATGATCCCACCAAGAGTCGATCTAAAGACCCGTAGGTTGCCTAATGATCAAAATTGAAATCAGTCGAATCCCTGAAAAGTAACAGTTGAAAATTAATCTAATGTTCTCTAGTAATTGACTACAGGATGATGTAGCCTGCGGTTCTAGTAGGCAGCCATAACCAGTATGGTCTTACAAGTCAAGCGTGACACCGGCTGGCAGTGACGTTATGTATTGCGAATATTAACTTTTATCCATTGGATCTGAAGATTTATTCACTTAGTGCACAATATTAAAAGTTTCAGCTCCTTCTGGTGGATTACAGTATGCCATACTACACCAAGAACTAAGAACTAAGCTAGCTGGAACTGAATTCTCATATATCAATCAACAAGTCATACACTTGCTCTGTCATGGCTGATAGTTCTACCCAACTGCCTAAACTAAAGTCCATGAAGTCAGGTTTGATATCCAGGCCTGCCTTGTTGGCTTTCGAGTATTTAAGCCAATGACCCCATATCCCTACCCATGTGTTTAGGATAGTATAGTTTTATTTGTAACTAAGCCAAATCTATCAAATACAATATAGAACGTGTGAGAGAGAGAGAGAGAGAAACGCTTTTAATCTAACGGCAACCAATAGATAAAAATAAACAAAGCGTTTATTATTTTTTTTATTTATTTAGTTACAAGTCTCTCAGTCATTATTTTTATTAATAATAATCATATTTATTTACTCTTGAAATGGCGATTTTATTTTTTTTTTTCAGTCATTGAAAAGCAATTATTTTTTCAGCCAATATACTTCTATTATTTTGATAAATACTTCTTCTTTGATGTCATTGTAGAGGTAGGAGGAAGAGGAATTCACCTAGCTACAAACACGTGACTATATCTGTAAACATCTACTGCAGACCACTATAGAGTAGGAATGATTATTCTTTAGAGAGTGAAAGGGAGGGAAAGATAAGTGATGGGGTATGATGATATACCTGTACTTCTCACTATATACATGTATATAAATAAAGGAGTGGTAATATTACATTATATCTAACGGAATAATAATAATAATAATAACAACAACAGTAGGGTGCTTGATACACGAGACTTAGACTGACAGGTTGATAGGTTGATATGATTTGTAGTCATCCATTGTCTTTCTCTCTTTCTCTCTGACACGCACACACACACACACACACAAAATAGTGTATAATACTTTTCGATACAGGTGAATATCAGACTCTCTCTGAGACACAGAGAGACAGAGAGGTAGGTTGGGGGGGGGACCATACGCATTTCACTTTTTAGACATGAATGCATACAATGTATTCATTGTCAGAATGGTAAAGAACAGCAGGTAGAGATTAATACTGTTCACCATAGGGAAGATACTCGATTCTATGAGATCAGATGAAATATCATGACACTTTGACCAAGTTGTCTAGATGACACGGTTATTATTTCCTTTCCTTACTCTCTCTATATATATTCAAGTGTCAAATGACAATTACTAAAACAAAGATAAATGCTTTTTGTTTTTGCTTTCCGTCTGCGTCTATAATACTTTCCAATGTATATTGGCACAAAATTATTTTTACAAAATGTTTTGATGTCAAAAACAGAGAGTAAAATAAGAAGGATTAAATGAGGAGGATTGTCCATTTTATATATTTGATTAATGGGACAGATTTATAGATTTACATTCATATATATTAGAGTTTTTCGGGGTTGTTTTTGGGTAAAGACAAAGTTTATTTAAAACTGATGCTTTTGGCCTTTTACACTGTAAAATAATTATTCGACTGAAATATTTAGAATTATTGTGACCGTTTCTTCAACGTCATATTTCTACAGGGTACATATAGGAAATCTTTCGAAAGTCTTAAATTACATAATATACACAAGACTGAAGATTTTAATTTATATTTTTCAAGTATTGGTCTTGTAGGTTGAAAATTAAAACTTCAAAATTGATCTGATGGTCACTAGTGACTGGACCTATTCAGACAGTTAACTTGGGGTTCTAGTGAGAAGCCATGATCAGTAGGGTAAAGCAGGTTGAAGGTGAGGCAGTAACTCATCATCGAAGAAGACATTGAGAAGTGGTCACGCTATGTCATGAATTCCCAGAAGTTAGAATTCATGTGCTGGTTGGCCATTGGATCTGGTCCCAGTGGCTGATGAATGGTCTATGAGCTAGCTCGCTAGTTTTGTAACCAGAATGTCCTGAATTCGAACCCTGGTGGTGGGTGCGAACTGATGAAGAGTGACAAATTGGGACAGAGGACACAGCTATGTGGCAGTACTCCTAGTTGGTTTTCCAATGGTTGCTTCTCAAATTGATGTCAGCTCATGATGAGATCCTCCAACCAATCTAATTTATGTGACTAACTGAGTTTTCAATGTAGAAGATTGAACAAAAGTATTACAGTTCAAGTCACCACACTCTATATAGCACACAAAGAATTCAGAAGAACCTATGAATGAACAGAAATGTAAGCCAGAAAGAATAACTACCTGGAGATTATAAAGAATGACTACATCTTCTCTATGGAGAATAATTTCGACCTACATCACGGACAGTCTCAAACTACTAGTTCTTATCGTCTCAGAGACCTTAGCCAAGCAGTCTACAACTGATGATATTGCTAAATTTAACAGTCAAAAGCCTCATGGATTTGTGCCATGTTTTGATTTCACTAATTTTAACTCTTTGTCAACCTGATGCGATTTCAGTTAACATGACTTGATGAGGAACATCATATCTTGGCATGTGTGACATGTGTTCTGACCGTATGAATCAATATGGCTTCACAATCTCACCGATTACTTTGTCCTAATTTACGTAATACATACTTAATTTGAAGTAAAAATTAATTCCCTTACTGGAATGTTTGGATTTCAAATAGGTGAACATTTAAAAATAGTAATTTTGTTTATTAACGTGATTTCTACCTTAAATTTTCAAGTTTGTCACTGTGTCAGTAAATTTAGTAACCTGACACTATTGTACACAGCAAGTTACTACTGATATTTTGGAAAGTTGTTAGGTTTCAGGAGATGTCAAATAAAGTCATATACATTTCATTCGATTGAGAAATGAAACACATTCTAGACAGAACATTCGGCGTATCTATTCGCCTCAATAAAATAATGGAAATTCATTATTATTAAATCTGTTGAGATACGCAATGAGAGTTTGTTGAAGAGAGGCTGATATCAGATCATCACATAATTATTTTATTTTGGTATCGCCGTTGTGTCATTTCTACTGTACATGTATGGTGTAGTCTCGATAAACAAAGATTCAGTGATCAAACTCCCCTTTTATCTACTTATGTTCCTTTTCTGGACTGCGACTCTATCCCCCCCACCTACTTTATGACTGTATGTTAGTGCATGCATAGCGACTGATGAGTTTTTCTCTAAGCCAAAATTATACTCTACCACTGTGCCTCAATGGCAGTATTATATCAATAAAATGAAGTTTCATCGTACTCTAGGCGACACTGTTATACTCATATTGTTTTCACTTTTTATGCTTTACGCTTCAAGTGGAGCATAGTGCTTCAAGCTCGAGCTTTAAATTTTAGGTAGCAGTGGTTTTATTTCTTCCGAGTGGAATCACTAGCCTGACACTTAACTTTTCCTCTTAACCAGGCTTACTGCCGACTTAGCAAGGTAAAGGAGTGCGTCGGTTGGGGACCGAACCCTATACCATATGTGTGGGTGGTGAGCGTTTTTTTTAAAAAAAGCTATTTCCTTTTTTCTCTATATCTATAAAGCTTTTGGGTGGTTGGAGATGACCAGCAGGAAGTCATAGACCTGTGTGTTTTCTGCTTGTTGACACTCCTACTCAAGATATATGTGTGCAACTTCACAAGAGATGAAGGCGCCTCAAATATTCAAATTCATATCACCCAATGATAAAACTAGAGATGCTACGGCTAAGTGTTAAAATAATAGCAATATGTACAGTAGCAACAAGTTTTATTTTGTTTTTTTCTTTTATACTCTAGAGGGCATGTAAACTTGACTTCCCAACTAATTCATTCAAAGGATAAAATGTCAACTGAAACACCTATGAAAAAAGGTCAAAAATCTTACATAAAATTTACTAGTCTAATAATAACCTAAGTGTATGCAGTAGGTTTAAAAATGTAAAAATTCAGTTTTTAGAGATTGAAGATTCCCACAACCTACACATATTTGAAATGAAAAATGATCGTATAAATTTAGAGTGTGGAAATTTAATTCATACTACTACTACTACTACTACTACTACTACTACTACTACTACTACTACTACTACTACTACTACTACTACTACTACTACTACTACTACTACTACTACTACTACTACTACTACTACTACTACTACTACTACTACTACTACTACTACTACTACTACTTCTACTACTACTACTACTACTACTACTACTACTACTACTACTACTACTACTACTACTACTACTACTACTACTACTACTACTACTACTACTACTACTACTACTACTACTACTACTACTACTACTACTACTACTACTTCTACTACTACTACTACTACTACTACTACTACTACTACTACTACTACTACTACTACTACTACTACTACTACTACTACTACTTCTACTACTACTTCTACTACTACTACTACTACTACTACTACTACTACTACTACTACTACTACTACTACTAATACTACTACTACTACTACTACTACTACTACTACTACTACTACTACTACTACTACTACTACTACTACTATTACTACTACTATTAATAACAACTACTTACCAGAGAGATGAACTCCTTTCAGAAACAATGTAATCCAATAGAGTAGAATTTTAATTGGGAATACCTTGAGATTCATTTCTTTTCTGTTTTTCTGTGTACGACTGCTTGTTTTTCTCTCAAAATAACGAAGTTGTTGATTGATATGTGATCTGTTGAATGAATAGTATAAAAAATTGAAGAGATTAATTATAAATTTGCATAAGGTTATGGAATGCATTTTTCTATAGATATGAGAAAAATATATTACCAGAGCCACACATAACCTGATGAATAAATTTTTTTAAATAGGACACTCTTTAACTGCTGAATATGTCTTTTAGAACATATAGCAAAACGGATTCAGTCAACACTGACAAGATGGATTAAAATGCGTTCTATTTTTAAATAGATGAATTTGCAAATGACTGACAATCATTTCGTGACATTAGCCATGTGATATTTAGTTTGAAAGACGTGTTTTTTTTAAATTGTTATCGTAGGATTTTATAACTTCTCATAACTAACTAAATGACACAGTGAATCAGTCAAATTTCACCTTAGAAAGAAATAAATTAACTCATTGTTGGCGCCAAGATCAATACTTTTAATAGTATAATCGTTGGTTAGCACTGACTGATTACATTTCATCTGTATTCTTCGATAACGACGTAGGATAGGCAGGTGAAATGAATAACTAATCATTTTTGTACACATTTATGTTGTTTTTCTTAAATGTTTTTAAGCATACTCTTCTGACAACGGATGAGAAAGAAAAAGGAGAAGAAATATCAAATATTGCTGGAACTCTCAAGCAAAACAACTACCCAAGGAACTTCATCAACAAAATCAACACTGACATTAAGTATGGCTGAAAACGTATTCCGAAAACATGGACATCAACAGTCGTCATTCCATATATAGAGCAGAGACATCAGACGATATCAGAAGAGTACTCAATCACCTCGACATTAGAGTTTTCTTCAAAACATCTCTATCTAATTGTGTATGTAAAATAAAATGCTTGGAATGTGATGCGATATACATCGGACATACATCTCGAGAAATCAAAATCAGAAGAAATGAACACCGTAGAGCATCTCTTCGACCACCGAGAAGTCCGATTGAACTAGAAAAACTTGAAAAATCATCAGCCATAGGTGCACATGCTATAGAATCAGGCCACAAAATTGATTTTGACAATATTGAAATAATCCAGAAAAACTTCAGAAATGACCAAGAACGTCTAATATCAGAAGCATTTCATGCCAAGTGGAATCCCAACTGCCTGAATAGGAATGATGGACTAAAACAGAATCTGACCTGGTTACAACACCTCCCTCCCCCATGAAGTTACAAAATCAACACGAATGTGATAAGCAAGTTCACTTTACAAACACACACTGCTTTTATAATATCACACACTGATCAAATCCAACAATTTACACTTGATTTTGATATCTTTACCAGCTGACCAACTTGAAAACGAAAAATGACCCCAGATAGACGAACCATGATCAAGTTAGTAAGCTTTATTTTGGTATCTTAACAGATGTACTTTGTTATTTGTTTCAGTGATCTTCATTGCTATTTTTACTTTCAATGTGTCCCTTTAACTTGACGTAAGTCTATTTTCTCATCCCTTAACTCTTCGTTATATATATGCTGAGATTTTTCTAATTCCGGTTTAATAATACTTTGATAAAGCTATTAGCATTAAGTATCGAAACGTCAGTAAAAACAATATCGCTTTATTTTTCATTCAAAAGCCTTTATTATAATGAATATCATATACTCTATGCCTAAATTTTTTCAAACTCTTAAAAGTGAACTTGGTTTGGACATATATCGTTTTTAAGTTAGATTACAAACTGATATCACTTAGATAGCCATTGAAAACCAGAGAGTACTGGAGAACTGTTTTATACGGGTTTGGGACTCGTCATTGGTACGAACCTACTACCCCTCCAGGAGTCGAACTCAGGACCTTCAAGTTATAAGACAAGCTGGTCGATCATTCAGCCACTGATGAGAAATCCAACGAGTTCATCTCGTAACTTGAAGGTGTTGGTTTTGAACCCCATTTGGCTGCCTACTCAAACATCTGTCCTCTTCCCTCATCTTCAGTAGTTCTCTAAATAGTATCGATCCGTGATCGAACTTGAAACTTCTATGAACAGTATGATCTACCGATTAACTTTCTTATAAAACAAAAAATGATCATTTTAGCGAATGTTATCCAAAGAAATCATAAGTAAATAAATTACACTTGACTTCATCGAGAATCAGGAAAATTCTGACAAATCTGCATTTATTTATCAAAGTTTATAGTTTATACAATGAATGACTTTCCTTTTGGTATGGATTATCTTTCCATACAATCGTAAAATTTACCAGTATGTAGAGTTCGTTGTATTTTTAGGCTTATCTGATGATTCAATCATTCTTTTCGTTTGTTGGACTTGTGCATACACACAAACGCACACATACACACACACACGGGA
This sequence comes from Trichobilharzia regenti, assembly GCA_944472135.2. Lineage (NCBI taxonomy): Eukaryota > Metazoa > Platyhelminthes > Trematoda > Strigeidida > Schistosomatidae > Trichobilharzia > Trichobilharzia regenti. The sequence goes on along the minus strand of OX235265.1, from coordinate 63,461,774 downwards.
GCAAGGATACACACGTACGTCTAAGTAAAGATGTAACGAATTTTCCACTATGAGAGATAAGGTGGATGCATGCATACATACTACAGTCAGTCAGAAGTTTTTCATCATCATCATCAGATCAGTAATGTAAATCTTTGAAATTTGAAATTTACTCAACATGGATTAATTAAGTAAAAGGAAGTGAAATTACACTCGATTTTATTCTTGTATGAACACGTTTCCTTTGCTCCCCTCTCCCTATGTATGAATGTATGTGTATATGTATGTATAGTTGTAAGGATGCATGTCTGACGTTTAATATTTCTGTATCAGGGGATATACATTTTATTATTTTTCAGTGATCTGGAAATTTGACTGACAGATAAAATAAATAATAGTAATAATGCAAACCAGTGATCTGATAAAAATTTTGTAGTGATTTTGTGAATCATGATATTTCTCTGTGAATGCATCTGTGTTCGTGTGTGTGTGTGTGTGTGTGTGTGTGTGTGTGTAAGTGTTTTAGACATCCAAATATGACACTCGTCAAATTTGAGTTGTAAATTTTATAGACTTATTGTCCATCAATTATCCAACCGTCTTTTATACGGGATGGCTGTGTTTCAGTCATAATTGGTGAATAATTTCATCACAGTATTAATCATATTGAATGAGACATTGATTTTAAGTCTAATTTATTCTCTTCAAATGTTTCATTTGTAGAGCTTTAACCAGTTCAAGTTTTGGTCACAGAGTGATATTAGTCAGAGAACCATTTGGGGAGTACTGGATATCTTTTCTCGCTCTAGAGTTTGAGGCTTTTCAGTAAGACGCATGTATGCCTTGACTGGGGACGACGAACCCAGGACATTAATGGTCATTTCAGTGGTGGGAAATAGCTTTTTTTTCAAGTGGGTGGGGACATTTCCAGTTGCCAGTTTGTACTGGTCAAATTCTAAAAGTGGAGGCAACATATAAGAATTCACTGTGATGAGTTTATATTCATTGACATAAAAGATACATTGTATTTATCATATAGTTGATAGAAATTGTTCTGCAGCAATAACACCAGTTATATCAGAATAATGTAAACCTGAAATCGGTAGTTATTTCAGACAACATAGAGTTGAAATAACATGAGAGGGGAATTTCCCTATGAATGAAACAATGCTGCAATGTACTGAAATCTTCAGTGAGTATCGTGTTGCCTAACCTTTGATATTAACAGAATTCCGTTGCTGGTGTGCTTGTGGAGTAGCTTGTTAGTCAGTGGATTCGATTTCTTGGAATAAACAAAATTCTTCAGTCAAAACAACAACCCTGGCGGGTGCGAACTCGGACGAAACACCTGTCCAGTGCTCCCTGCTGGTTTTCCAATGGTTCTCTAATTGATGTCAGCTCATGATGAAATCATCAAACTAATCAAACAAACAAAAATCCCTACAAAACCACTACCTGAATACTCATCTGATGCTCACTACCGACTGGACCTATTCAGATAAGTAGTAGTAGTAGGAAGCCGTCGCCAGTAGGCTACAACAGGTTGAAGTTGAGGCAGTAACTCATCATTGAAGAAGACATGGCGAAGTGGTCGCGCTATGTCATGAATTCCCAGAAGTTAAAATTCATGGACCAACTAGCCATTGAATCGTGTCCCAGTGGTCGATGAATGATCTACGAGCTAGCTCGCTAGCCGTCCTGTAACCAGAATGTCCTGACTTCGAAGCCTGTTGGTCATAGGTGCGAACCGATGAAGAGTCTCAAACTAGGACGGAGGAAACAGATGTGTCTGGCAATACTCGCAGTCGGTTTTCCAATTGTTCTCTCACTGATATCAGTTCATGATGAAATCCTCCAGCCAAAAACAATTTATACAAGTATAAACGAACTGACAAAACTGACAACGACCTAAAGGTGAGGCACGAAATAATTTTGTCCAAGGAACGTTAGTTTATTTATTACTACAATAATAATAATAGTAAAAATAATAATAATCTTCAATTTGACTACTATATTATCATGGAATAAATTGACTTATTTTTCTTTCATTTCTCTTTTTCAGTCGTTAATATGATCACGTGTCACATTGTTTACGGCTTATACACACGATCACGTGTCAAATCATATCTAATGAGTAAATTGTATTACTCTCTTGTTATACGATTAAAAAAAACAAGCAATCACATACCTATTTGTACAGCACAGTGCGTATTGAATGGTAAAGATTTGAACAGAGTGTTCTTCCATGAAACCGAGTACTTTTTCATCGAGGTAAAAGTACCTTCATTTATTGAATTGCTTTCTAGTAACCTAGGCTAAACTATGTTCATATGTTTCATGAAAAGTCGACAGTAACTTCTTGTATGATTGTTGTAAATTCTCGCCTATATATCACATCTCATACTTCCTCTTTATATAAGTAATGTAATTTAAATCCACGGTGTTTTGTAAATCGCTTTACATAAATCATGTGAAAATGAGCACTTTGAATGATCAGCTAAGAAGCTAGCTGGCGTACCTATTATTATTTTATTATTATTCTCTTGAGTTCCGAATGGAACATATGGCTTCAACGGCACATCTCAACTTTGTCCTATCTCCTGGTATCCTCTTCAACTTGAACCACGATTGCCCACAATATCTCATCTCCACCTCACACGATTTCCTCCACGTCACTCTCACACCGACGACCCACTTGTCGCTTCCCATTGAGGTTCCACTCGAGGGCCTGGCGTGTGATGTCATTCGATGGTCGCCTCAGTGTATGCCCGATTCATCTCCATTTTCAACTACATATTTGTTCAGCGATCGGCTCTTGCCTGTTCGCTTGTTCTCAACCAGAGTTTCTTGTTGCTAATTCCTTCTGACCGGCCATTTGATCTTCAGTATCGAGCCAGAGATGGTAGCTGTTGCTAAAAGTCTTCAACCTGTTGGAAATTCTTTTCATTGAGCTCCAAGCTGCTGACCCATAAAGAAGGACCGACTTGAGATTGATGTTGAAAATCCAAATCCTGTTCCTTATGTTGAGTGCAGAAGATTTTCAAATAGGTTTAAGGTTGATGAAGGCGTATCTTGCCTTTCCGATTCTGGCTTTGACATTTTCATTCGTTCCAACTACCTGTAGTGGAAACGATGCCTCCTAGCTGAATAAGTGAAGGAAGTAACCTCTGTTAGGTCTCTCCCGTCGATGGTGATTGGTCCTAGTGCTTCAGCACACACACACAAATAGGTGGCGCACTAATCATCCTATAATCTAACTGATAAGTTATACCACTCCAATAAACTGTTAGAGTTAGTGAATGGTGTAACCATTACCCTTTATGTAACATCAAGATGGGTTTGGTAGTTTCTCCCTTCTTCTTCAGGCTTACCACTATTAGTAAACGAGATGACGCTTATGAGTGTATTTAATCAGGAATCAAATCAGAATTTCCTGAGTGGTAAGGGAGCATTTTACCCTAGAATCACTAATGCATAAGTCGTTAGCAGAATGTCAATACTGTTCACTGACCTCAAGACTATGGACCCACGACAGAAAAAATGTTAATTTCTAAATAATTCAAAGTTCGGTTACAGATTACAATTTTTTGGTAACTTCACTTTTATTCTACAAGAAGTAACTCTTCTGAATAAGACTGCTTTCCTTTTTCTTTGGTCACTGCTATGTGCATCTTCAACCTAAGTTGGTGGCACAGTGGTTAGGATTCTCGCCGACCATCCACATGGTCCGGGGTTCGAGCCCACGCCGGCGCACACCTGATATCTATGGTCGGCCTGCAAAATTTGGGCTACCGATATCCATGCTGAAAATTCCATACTTGTACCAAAAACACAGTGTGGAATCAAGCTGTAAATCAAAAAAAAAAAAATAAGTTAGCTTTATTTTCCTTCATGTTCCCTAGTGGAATATAGGAGTTCAAGCTAGTGGCTTGAAGTTTCTGTAGCAATGTTTAATTTTGCTAGCCTTATGCCCAACCTTTCCTCTTTACCAGCATTACTTCTGGCTTAGCGAGGTAAAGGAGTGAGTCCGCCGGGGGTCGAACCTCGGGCCGTGTGCATGGTCGGCGAGTGTCCTAACCGTTATGCCACCAACGCACTAAATTAGCTTAGCACATATTTATACTAAGCGGTCAACTTAAAAAGTGTCCACACTACCGTTTCACACGAACAGTCAGACAGGCTTACTTAGGCTGTTAGGGCTTTTCATTGTATTGCACACTGTACTTATCCGTTAGTCAATCTTGGTTTAAAATGGCAATCTTTTTTTCTATAGATATTCATATTCTTAAATCACTAGAAACAAGTTATTCAAATCAATTTATATTACCGCGCATTTTAAGATTAAGGTATAATTGGTGTTCACTAAGTTCACTCAGAATTCTGCATACAAAGACTAGTAAACAAAAACTCTCATTTCTTCACACATATTTGTGCACATCGGTAAATAAATATGCGTTGTTCCAAGAGTTTTAAGGATTTTTTTCTTTCTTTCTTCATATTTCATCGAAGTAAAATGAAGATGATACTAAGCACAGTAATAGTAAATGGAAATGGATTTTAACTGTCTCAATTTCTATTTAGTGCGCGTACAAGTAGTGAATGAGAGATTTGAGACGTCTCATAGTATTTTCTTTTGTTATTAATCACAAAAGTAAATATGAGAACGTGTATTATGCAATAATAGTCATTCTGATAGTATTACTAATAGTGAAAATGATTCTTAAGGTTTAAGAACAAGATCTTCCTACATTTCTCTCTCTCTGTCTGTCTCTCCACTGTTTCGACGGAAAGACGACAACATCGATTATGATGATTTTTTTTAATGTTCTAAAGAATCATTGAACTGGAGGTTTAAAAAGACAAATGAAAGGGAAACTGGTAAAGCTGTTGTTGTCACTCCAAGACAACAGTTTTATCAACTGTCTATAAGAATCCGATTGTACATTCTTTTGGTTGGAACTGAAGTCAGTTAGAGAACCATTGGAAATCCAACTGTGAGTACTGTCAGACAGCTGTTTCCTACATCCTAGTTTGCGACTCTTCATCACCAGGGTTAGAACCCAGGACCTTCCAATTACAAGACTAGCGAGCTAGCCCGTCGACCATTCATCAACCACTGGGACTCGATCCAGTGGCCAACCAGCACATGAATTCTAACTTCTGCCGATTCATGACATAGCGCGACCAATTCACAATGTCTTCTTCGATGAGTTAGTGCCTCAGGTTTAACCTGTTGTAGCCCTACTGGTCATGGCTCCCCACTAGATCCCCAGGTAAATGCCTGAATAGTTCCAGTCGGAAGTGAGCATCTGATTGATTTTCAAGTATTGGTTTTGTAGGGACTTCTGTTTGTTTGATTGGTTCGATGATTTTATCATGAGCTGACATCAGTTATTTTATTTTCGTATTGTTCTACACATTCTCAATTTATTCGCTTCCTTATTTTTACTTCTAAATAAGATTAGAGAGAAGAAAGCAGCAATGAAAATGGGGAGAAGAAGAAGAGAAGGTAAAAAAAATAAATAGAGAGGGTAAAAAGAAAATAAGAAAATCAATTTATTGAATCTTCTTTTTGCATCTTAATTTTTCTATGAACACTGGAAAGAAGGATGATGCTGTAATCACACACACAAATTGTTCATTAAGCCAAGAAAAAAGTGAAGTTGACAGGATAATGAGATGGCGACAAAAACACCCATAATGAAAATAACGGTGATGATGATGAGGACGAGGGTGATATAGATGAGTCAACTTGAACAATGCAGTAGGTGGAATGTCACAGACACACGCACACACACACACGTACGCATACACGCACATACACACATATATACAAATACCAACACTTCATTACTCATCTATACTCACGTGGCTATTATGAAGTAGAAAAGGATTTAGTGAGTGAGTGACATTGGGGAATTTTTTAGACATGATGTAATCGAATTTTTGAAGAAAATTAGGACCTTAATTATTATTCCCTTAGTTAATCAGAAGCAGAAAAGAGAGAGAAATCAGCATTTTGAATAATTAATTGTATAAGAATATTTACATACAGTAATAATAACAATAATAATAATACATGCATACATATATACATAATGAAGATTTCTGACGATGAGTGTAAATGTGTTAAGGTCATGATTTCAATAGTCGTGTCTGAATTACTTATTAGTCATTTTGAAACCAGACTATTGATTGATTCGGCTATTTATTTATTTATTTTATTAGATAGTTAGAGGCAATCAGCAGGAAGCCTTGTTATTGCATAATTTCAGAGTAAAGAATTGAGGGAAAGGGAAGTGCAGAATGTGAAACATCTTATTTTTATTGTGATCTTATTGAATTACTAACAGATCAATGCGATAGATTGCAGAATCTGCTTATCTGCTGTTTGGTTAATCTGCACACTCGGTCTCTTTTAACATGTTGGCTTGTGGTATAAAGGCTTTAAGGATTTCTGAGAACTAACAAGATGTTATTTGGAGTATGATGATTAACAATGGAATTCCAGGTGTATATTTCTTCTCAATTGGTGTCGACATTCCCCAGTGAGTGACGACATTTCCAATGAGACTCAAAATGCACATCCACTGCTGGTCAACATCAACAGAAGTATTTCCTTATCTTTCATTTTATTTGGTTATCAATAGTGTTAGTTAGTATTATTCATTACTTTATTGTTTAAAGTTGTAGATGATTCCTAATGATTTTTAATAGTTGGTTTGTAAGGATTAGATTTGCATTTATGGGTTTGAACATGGATCGATATCAGTTAGAGAACCATTGAAAACCAGCACTGGAGTACTGTCAGACATCTGTTTCATCCTAGTTTAAGAATCAGCAGAAGTATGCATCGACTGCCATGGTTCGAACCCAGGACCTTCCAGTTACAAGGCAAGCTAGCTCGTATACCATTCAGCCACTGGGACCCAATTCAATGGCCAGTCAGCCCATGAATTTTACATTCTACCAATTCGTGATGCATTTAGCGCAACCATCAACAGATGTCATCGGTGGGACATCTATCCTCACACTTGACTGGAATGGACCTCATTGGTAACGACTCTTCACTAGAACCCCATCCTGTAGCAAGTCACTAGCGAGCATTAGATTGATTTTTCATAGTTGGTTTGAATTAAAGATTAGTCGGTTTATTTGTGAATAATAGATGACATTTGAAAGTGAAAGGAAAATCCAGTTTTAAACTGAGATTTAAGTGTCCAGTGGATCATCTGAAGTGCTTATCTGACTAGTAAATCACAGGCTAATGGTTTGAGTCCCGACACTACGTAGATTTTCATTCCCCCTTCAATCATTACCGATTACATCCATTACAGGCTACCATATCAGATGATCTCAGTATCATACGAATATGAAAGATAATCTCCGCTTTCTTTTAGAATGATTCAGAAGCATTTTTAACCAATATTAAAGTCAGAAAAGGAGAAAACATGAAACAAATGGCCGGTAACAACGACACGAACTTCGTTGGGACTTTTCATTTTCTCGTTGATTCATCGTAAAGTTATTGTGTCACCTTCTTTTATGCATGACTCGATGTTATCTTGAAGTTAATCTTATGATATTTTGACTGATGGTGGCTAGTAATGGAATCCAGGATGGGCACTTTGTCTTTTCTAGGACTCGTCAGTAGGATGCACATGCATTCTACTGGGAATCCACCGAAAGCCCCCTCCCGTCTCAATGAAAATTAATATGTAATATCAAATAAAAGATAATCAGTTTCAAAATAATCCCAACATCATTGGAAGCACCACTGTTAGCTATTAAACATCAGAAATATTTAGGTTCTTTTTCTAATTATTTCTTGATTAAAGCTTCCAGTCGTGTCATCTACTTTACGGCATAACAAAATTTATAAGATTTTATGAAATGACCAGTTATATAAATGACTGCAGGTGAATAATGGTGATTATGTTCCTGTCAGTAGTGACAACTATCTCCAGCTTGTACATTCTGGGAAATATAAACGCATACATTAAAACAGTTTTTTTTTCAAAAAGAGGCTATCAGTAAGCTGTTTAGAACTATACTGCTCCCATACAAAATGAGGTTAACAATACATGTATATTAATAAAAGAACATTTTTAAGGTAAATTGAGAATGCAATAAATGGTGAATACATATACAAGCTTTGAATTTTGCTGTAGATACCGGGTTGATTTCCTAGATTAGGGTCGCTAGCCCCATACTTAATCTTCCTTGTTTTCTGGGGATAGGACAAGCAATTAAAGTAGGGAACTCTAGCAGGCTAAGAAGCACCAACATTCTATCTCCCTACAAATATAGGTGAATAGGAAAACTCTAAGAAGACCGTTGAGTAATGTCATGTGCCAAAAGACGTCCTAAAGTGGTATCCATATGGGAAGCGACGACTTAGACGTTGTTGCTAGAGTGAGTTACAAATGAAGCCTGATGGGAAGTCATATAGCCGGAGAAGTGCTGCTCAGACCATATGTTCCACTGAGAACCAAAGACAATAATCGTAATAATGGCAATAATAATAATAATAGTAAGTGCATAAACATACATACCTGGTTAACAGTAGTCCGACGTAATAGGAGTGAGTATAAATATAGTTAACAGATGAAATTAATGATGGGCAATAATGAAAATATAAAAATAGTTAAATATTAGTATATTCCATTCAATGTTTTTATCAATGAAATGTTGTTATACATGTATGCTCCAAGTATAGTGCAAGGGAATTTGAGAAGAATGACTAGTTTGATTTAGAACACAGTTTCTCACTTTTATCTGGCGTATGTCATCATTCTGTATGGTTGTTATTGTATGGCTGTTGCTGCTTTTTTTTGACAATGATTTATTACTGAGTGTGTTTTTTTTGTAATCTGAACGATGCTTATTTGTTTATTTATTTAATTTGAAGTTCTCTTCCTTTTCTGTGTTGTAAATCGACGACGTTATTTTATGTGAAGAATAGAATAGATTGTAATAGTTACAGTTGTTGTTACAATTGTAATAATTTTGTAAATGATAATAACATGATTTAGATGGCGTTTTTATTATTACTATTATTCTTATTAAGAAGTTGATGTTGTGATTATTTCTACTACTGTAATTAATATTGTTAGAATGATTGTAGTAATGGTGAATTAGTTATGCAGAGAAAGACATACACATCAATCACAGACGACGATGACGACGACGACCACACAAACCACCACCACATTACATCTCGACTTCTGTGCACCTTGTTCAATCAGTCTATTTTATTGTGAAGATAGTTAGATAGTTAGAAAGATGGATAGGTGGTAGGGTAGAGAAGATGGATAGATGGACGTATACAGATGAATAGAGATGGACATATTACAGATGGATAAGTAGAAGGTGAGGTAGTGGCAGTTACACACACACACACACACACACACACACACAAACCTACATACATACATGTGCACATAAATGACTGTCTAGTTAGATGGATAGATTGGTTGGTTGGTTGTGTATAGAAAACGACATATGAGATTGAGAAAGAAAGTTTATCATTTTAGATAGATAGATAGATGGATAGATGGATGAATTATGGGCGGAGTAATTTTTACTCTCCACATACATCTATTTCACTTTTTCATATAATTGTTATTATTATTAGACAGCTGTCTTCAGACAATCTAATTGATGATTGGTTAATATAATCTCTCTCTCTCCACACTCACTCACTCTCCTCTTAGCGTAGTGAGTGATAGAGGGAAGGAAGAGAAAAAAAATGAAGTGTATTTAAAAAAAATATGATTCAGATGTCAGGAAATAAACAAAAAACTCTCTCTGTACACGTACACTGGTACACACACACACACACACCATACATATATATTTGTCTTTTGAATTACCTATATGTATATACATATGTGTACATACATAGTTGAGTGCATATCGATAATTAATTTACAACCACAATGATCATAGTTTTGTTGATGTTATTGTGATGAAAGGCTCCTTCTTATTTAGGATTTCTGATCCTACGAAGTTGAATTTGATTATCAAGTAATTAGAAATATTTGATAGAAGAATTTTATAAGAAAAATCATGTGAAAGAATTCAGGAGCTGAGAAAAATATATGAAAAAAACACACACGAGAGTAACTTGTGACTTTTTGTATTCATCATATAACCTGAAACATCAGTTATCGAGTACTGAGATGGAAAGAGAGTGAAGGGTGAAGAGAACATTAAATGAGCATGTTAAAATCAATAAACAATGTGTTGAAGTGTAACTTAATACAGAAATATGCCTTTATAGTGGTAGTTTTTTTGAATGATTTCCTTACACGATCTTTTCAGTGTCATCCTGGTACCTGTACCCAACTTGTCGTTTCTTATTCGGGTTCAACTTGAGGGCCTGGATAGGGTGTGATGTCACTCAGTGGCTTCTTTAACATGTGTCCGACCTATCTTCATTTCCTTTTAATTATTTTTTTATGCAATTGGTTCGTTGCACTACACGAGTACCTTGATGCTAATTCTGCTGACTGATTGATCTCCAGTTTTGAGCTAGTGAAGACAGCTATTGATGAAGGCCTGCAGTAGCCTGTTGGAAAAGCGTTCTGTGAAACGTACCGCAAGTCTCTGAGTTATCTAGGAGCATCGATTTTACATTAATGATGAGATTCGGAATCTAGTTCTTTATATTGAGTGTGCAATTGAGGTCTTTCTTTCAGCGATCCTGTCTTCGACATCCTCATCCAAGCCAACTCTTGAGTTGGGACAGTGTTTTCTAGATAACTGAAAGAGTTAACTACTCTCGAATTTATCTCGTTGAAGCTGATTAATGCATGTTGGTGATTAAGTATGTTCATCACTACTGTCTTCTGTATGTTCACTTGGAATCCTGTCTTCACTGTTTACCGCTTCTGGTAACCTTCAAGTTTGTGTGGCATTCAATATAAATCATTCTCTCAGTTTAGATCTTCAAATGTCTTATTGTCGGTCCATCAATATCTAAAAGATTTAATTTTATTTCATTTGAAGAAGTGACATTTAGCAATCTTTTCAACACAATCATAACCAAGACCGGATCATTAGCTCCATTTATTGATTCAGACAGTCAGTCGGTCAGTCAGCAGAACTATGAGGTGGTAACCTGAGTGTCTATGATTTGAATCCTACTACAACAATAAAGGATTTCCTTCTGACTGAGTGCATTTACTAAAGGGTAAGCTTGCTACAAGAAATGTGACATAAACCAGTACATTATCATATTTCACTTGATAGCTTGTGAAGATATCATTGGAGCAGTGTGAGCTCATTAGTTCAAGTACTGGTTTGCAGGAATTTCTACAATGTCCTGGTTTTAAACCCCACTCACTGAGTGCGTACCATAGAAGAGCCCCAAACTAAGACGAAATAGCCATCCAATATTTCCAGGTTTTCAAATAGTTCTCTAGCCAATGTCAGTTCATAATGAAATCTTGTAGCTTTCTAAGTTTTTGTGTGAAATTCGATTAAGAATGTTTATCCTTCATCATTTCTCTATTTCGTTGCCTTATGCTTCAGGCATCTACTGTTAATTGAAATAATAGTAATAATTCACTTAGTTATTATTCATAGTTAATTTTATAATTCTGATAATCCATGTGCATAAAATGATTAGTTTTTTTTCTTTATTGTTGTCATCTGACTAGATTATGACATAAAATGTATGAGAATTTTGTTTTTACTTACGGAGCCATTATGAGTAACGTTTAGATTAGGTGTAAAATAGTAAACTCGGTTATTGAAAACGCATTCTTCGTGTCTTGTTTCACAATCTTGTCTTACTTAATGGTAAAATAAACTGTGGAATTTTAGACGGTACACTGTGCGTCGGTGGCACAGTGGTTAGGACTCTCGCCGACCATGCACATGGTCCGGGGTTCGAGCCCACACCGACGCACACCTGATATCTATGGTCGGCCTGCAAAATTTGGGCTACCGATATCCACGCTGAAAATTCCATACTTGTACCAAAAATACAGTGTGGAATCAAGCTGTAAATCAAAAATCAAAAAAAAAAAAAAATAATAAATAAATAAATTATGTTTGCTGGAAATTATTTAGAATTTTAAACCTATCCGGTCAACACATTTGCAGAATAATAAATTGAATGAAATGATTAGTTGGAGGATTTCATCATGAGCTGACGTCAGTTAGAGAACCATTGGAAAACCAACTGCGAGTACTGCCAGACAACTGTTTCCTCCGTCCTAGTTTGAGACTCTTCACCACTTTCACCCACCACCACCACGACCAGGCTTCGAAGTCAGGACATTCCGGTTACAAGGCGGCTAGCCAGCTAGCTCGTAGACCATTCATCAGCCACTGGGACTTGATTCAATGGCGAGCCAGTATGTGAATTCTAACTTCTTTGAATTCATGACATTGTGCGACTACTTTGCCATATTTTCTTCAATGATGAGTTACTGCCTCACGTTCTACCTGTTTCACCATACTGGTCCCAAAGTGGGACTAAACATCTATCCAGTACTGCCAGCTGGTTTTCCAATGGTTTTATAACTGATGTCAGCTTATGATGAAATTCTACATCCAATCAAAAAAGCAAAATCCCTACAAAACCATTAGTTGAACGAAATGAATTGAGTTCAACCCTTAAATTTTCTTATTGGATTGTTCTAGATTCATGGTTTAATAGGGCAGTGAATTTTTTCCGAATATGACGAACTGAAGTCAGTGAAGAAATCTTTGAAAATAAGGAAAGACTGGTAGTCTGTTTCGTTCTAGTCTGGAAGCTTTCCTTAGTAGGGCCTACGACCAGGGACCGAATAGCGATCCTCAAGTTACGAGACCAAGTTTTTTGATCATTTAGACATTTTAGCCGGAATCCAATGATTCGTCAATTCTGACTTTATGAATTTGTGTTTGCATTATAACAATAAGAAAAATTAATGGATGGATAGAGATTATATTAATGTATAAAACTATATACCACTGATTGTCTGAGATGAGGAGGTGTATAGCACGCGCATCAAATAGTAGTACTCACTGACCAGATGATAGTCAGTAGTAAGTAATACAGGAAAATCTTAACCACTTGAGAAATATTTCATTTTAGTTTATGCAAACATTTTAATCAGTATTCGAACCAATCACTGATGGATTCTTTAGTATTTAAAAGAGAATTAGATGAACTTATCTAAGTAGGTGATAGCTACGTAAGTAAGATTCATAGAAATATAAAAGCTGCAGTTGATAGTAGAGTTTTTTTTAGTAAATTTATTGTCCAGTGGGTGACGAAAATGAAAATCTAGATGGAGATGTAAGTCGTACCAATGACTTCCAGTTTACAAGCTAAGCATCTTACCAAATAAACTACGATTTCAGGTTGTAAAGTAATTCGACGTTTCACTGCAACTATCATAGATCTTATGGAATTGGTAAGAAACATCTGTCACTTCTCATTTCCGGTTATATTCACCAAATAATATTTACATGCGCAAATGAGTTTTAGATAATTGGAGGCAATCAACAGGAAGCCTTGCTGGATCTAGGTTTCGTGATAGTTAGCACTCACTAGTCATGTCCCGCGTCACCCAGTGAGTACTGTAGTTAGAGATGTTACCACTGAGCTATTTTGGTTCGCGATTGGACACTAGTAACTAGTGTGATGTGTATCGTCCGATCTTTGGTGCAGACTGCATTCTATCAGTCATGTTCAGAAACCTTAGTTGTAATGTCGCTAACCGCAATACTGACTGACTGACTGACGAGGGTTCGAATATCAGAAGATACATGAGTTCCTTCAAGGTTGCGGATACGCCTTTCTGACCGGTAAGTGCTAACTATCACGAAACTTAAGTCGAGCAAGGCTTCCTACCGATTGCCTCCAACTGTCTAATATCATCTAATCAATGCGCACTATGATGGCAAGCTACCTAGAATGGTGGCCACGTTGCGAACCTGACTAACAGAATTCAGTCTGTACCAAAGAAAGGACTAGGCACATCACACTAGTTACTAGTGTTAGATCAAAGTATAAGTGAGTTTAGTGAGAAAATAGAAATGCGTTCTATTACAGCCTGCTTTAACATGTTTAAGTAAGTTGTTTAGTGGTGCAATAGATAATTTCTGTGGTACAGTTACTCTGCGTACACGATATAGTGAAAGTAGCGAAACTAAATTGAAAATAAGCGAAAACAACAGATTACTATTTTTGTTTCACTATGATAACAATTTTTGACTTATGCGTTCAGGAAGAGATTCTGTATAAGATTTTCTTGATATAACAATGACCGTGTACAGAAACTTTATTCAACCTTCTGTTTTATCTTTCCTTTTTGATTACCACTCACTTATTTTAAATAGGTTTCCATCACTTTCCTACATCTCTTTCATACTTAAAATAAACATTCCTTAGATTACATCAACATGTACATGCCACAGTTTACAATCTACATTTTATATGAGTACAGTTTTTCAGATATTGGTAGTGGTAATATAGTTTTCAATTCGCTCTTAATTGTATGGACCTCGTCATAGAATGCAACTAAACCTAATAGTTATTTTCCTTTCTTCATTCCTCGCCTTCCGAGTGGAACATAGGGCTTTTAGCTTTACACTTTGAAGTTTCAGTAGCGGAAGTGTGGATTTCACGGCGAGGAATTGCTAGCCTCACATCCAGGCTTCCCACAGGCTAGTAAACAAGGCAAGCTTTAGGCCAGAAATAGATACTCAGACGACGTTCATAATCAGTAAGCATTCGACGAGTAAACCACTGATGCATGGCATTGATTTTTTGATTTTTGAAAAGATTTTTAATTATAGCTTGATTCCACACACTATTTTCGTACAAGTATGTAATTTCCAGCATGTGATATCGGTAGTCCAAATTTAGCTGGCCGACCACTGATATCAGGTATGCATGGGCCGGGGGTGTAGTTTTGAACCATGTGCGTGGCCGGCGAGCGTCCTAACCGCTGTACCACCGACTCATCTACTATTGAACTCATGTAAGTATATTAGCCATAGAAGGAGTTCACTATCGACTTTGGGCTATATTCTCAAATAGTCGTATCTCAAGGTCAACTGTGGACGGAACTGTTACATCAAGTCCCTACCCGTGGAAGCCTTTCAGCCTATTTGTGCCATACTCATTACTTGCAAACTAAGTTATTTAGCTGATTTTAATTTAGTAGAAACTAATATAAAAGATCAGCATGAAGTGAATTCTAAATTAAAATTATTTTATACATTCGGTTGCCTTTAAAAAATTTCGACGGAACAAGAAAGACCAAATTCACAGCATAAAACAAGCTTCACAGGTTCTCATCACCTGCATACTGAATGAAATTACAAGGTGATAAAAAAAAGTGAAAATCACATACTTTAAATTCAAGGATGATAACAGAGAAAGAAAGTGTGACAAATTAGGGAATTAATAATGCAAACTTCAGTGAGGACACTATAACTTACTGGAAATGCTAGTACATTCAGTTGACGAGTCTCAAACAGGACGAGACGCACACCATGGATTACACTATTAACCAAAATAATCTTATGACTTATAGCTTAATTTATGATTAGTTTATAGACATTGTCAGGTAGAAAGCCAGGGAGGGAAAGAAAACAGATATTTTAAGTACACTAATTGTATTCTTGTATAACCTCGAAAATTCAGGTTCTCCACAACTGATGAAATGAACTCGTGAAGTAAAATGATACTATTTTATGCTGCAAGTTTGTTTATTATTGCTTCACTGAAATTTGTTCTTTCCGTTACTTTGCTAATCAGAAATACCTTCGTCTCTAAAATAAAAGTATCATTAAAGTTTGAATAGGTAAATGTTATGTTTAGGTTATGAATTAATTCTTCTGTTTTCTTAATTGCACTATAATTATTTTGATTGACAGGTTGATGTACACTTAAGAAGAAGAAAGAATGAATACAAAAAGAGGTAAACAGATTGAAGGTAACCTCAGAACAACAACAAGAAGAGTGCTGATTGTTAAATTAAAGTTCCACCTATTCATTTGATAAATTAAAACACCAAATTTCTAGTAGACTTTTCATTTAATGTATCCACTGTCAGTTGTATTGCTTTTTATTAATAGTAAACAGTATCTATGGGCTTTTTTTTTTAAAACAAAGTGATTACATAACATTTGTTGATGACTATACAATGTACAAGTTAGTTTCCTTGACACATTCATCCTAACAACTGATTTAGAAAGCTGTGCAATTAGTTCTCTTTCCTGTTATTTCTGTACACGATTTCCTAAATTATAATTATCACAAAGTATTCGTGATATTCTCAACTTTTGTAATTTTACGAAAAACCGGGACTTTTTAAGTTTGTTTTTAATCGGATATAGTCTAATTCTCACAAATTGACACGTGCAGCAATGAGTGAATGTGAGACTTGGTGGGCATGTATGAATTCATTATAAAACAAAGGTGTTAAGATAATTATTTTTGAATAAATTAGATGTGTTTTGTGAGCTAGCTAAAGTATAATTAAAATAGTATCTGGGCTTAGGTTTTAACTTTGACCTGAAATCAAAAAATACAAAGATTGACAGAATTTGTCTAGAGTTAAAAAGAAAAGAAAAGAATAAAGCTTAAACAGAAAACTTTCAGTGAAACTTATTTTATTTTTTATGCGTCGATAGTTCAGCGGTAGAACACTCATCAACCATGCAAGTGGTCTGGGATTCAAATCCTGGCCGAAGCATTCTTAAGAGTCATTTATCCGGTGGTAAGCCAAGTAAAGAGGGGAGGTTGGGCGTGAGGCTAACGTAAAAATTAGTAACACTGTTACTGAAACTTCAGAGCTGAATCTTGAAGTCCTCAATGTTCCACTGGGAACGTAAAGAAGTAAAATTTTAAACAAAATTGTATATTTCTGAATGAAGACAGATGGACTACTTGTATATTTTGTCCTCTACTCAGATTTCATCAAAATAAGAAAGATGAGACTTAACTTGATAAGTCGCCGCTTAGATATATGAAACCCTAAAATCATAACATAATTTCAATCAATAGATCAAGGTTTGTATATAGTTTAACAGGTATTTACTTACAAGTGTTACAGTGTGAAATCACTTTACTTCAGTATTAGATGATAACCATGAACAATTACAACTACTCACACTACTACTACTATTATTATTTGTTTTAACAGAAATGACTTAACTCAGTTTTAGATTTTCCCATCAATTGATTGGACCGAAGTTCGGTCTCACGTTGACATGTCGGCTTCTTGTGCAGATGTTTCAACAATATCTGGGCATGTGATTAGAAGTTAATTGATGGATGGCAACTAGCGGTGGAATCGAAGATGCACATTTCGTACTATTCGGGTCTCATCAGACAACTGTATGTATCTGCATTCTGCAGTGAGTAATGATGTTTCTCTCACCGAGGCTCGAACCTAGTGCTCATGGTTTCAAACGCCAAAGCGTTATCTACTAGATCACTTTGGCTTCGGGTTCCAGCCTCGGTGGGAACATCATCACTCACTACGGAATTCAGGCACATCAAGTCGACGAGTCCCGAATAGGACGAAATGTACAGACTGGATTCCACTACTAGTCACCATTCACCAATCAACTTCCAGGAAATGACTTAAGTCTCAGTAATAAGAGTTTTGTATGCCTGCATTTTTTTTACACACTCTTCAAAACTAAAATTATTATACAGTCCAAACATCATTCTTTTTAAAACGCTGAAGAGATGGGAAAATTAAGATTTATGCAAAGTAGAAGGCATGATTAAAAAAATAAAAAGAACAAATCAACTGAGACTTGTTAAATATTCATCTATATCATTTTATTTTAATTTTTCATGTGAATTAATCGAGGAAGTCATTTGTGTTTAGGTAGAGTAGTATGCCATCTCCTGATAATACCACTAATAACAAAGATAACAATTATGATAGAGAGCCATTTTTTGGCCGAGTTATGCCTTCATATATGGAGGAAATACTCAAAGTACAGGGCAAAAGTGTAGACAAGTTAACTGTCACAGCTATTGTATATACCCTAAAAATATTCTTTATGTCATACAAAAGTGAGGAGAATTTTATCTTCGGTTTGTTTTTACGAGTTGACCACAGATTGATATTATTTAGAGAACCATTGAAAACCAGGTAGTAGTGAACAGCTGTTTCATCCTAATTCGGCAGTCGTCGTCAGTGCGCATTCACTGGGTTTCAAACTCAGGACCTTCCGAGTTGCAAGGCAAGCTCGTATACCATTCAGCCACTGGGACCCGACTCAGTAACCGGTCCATGAATTCTAACTTCTACCAATTCTTGATGGAATTAGCGCGACCACCAACCAATGTCATTGGTGTGACATCCATCCTCACACTTGACTGGGATGGACCTCATTGGTCACGACTTCTCACTAGAACTATAGGAAGTTCCATCGTGTAGCAAGTCTAGATTTGTTTCTCATTTACTGATAGAATTCAATACACAAAAAGGAATTTAGATTTGTTAGAATAAGTTGAAATAAATTTCAGTGGTGATTCCTTTTTTTCCCATTCCTATAGCTTACAAGTGGAATATAGGCCTTCATACTTTGAAGTTTCAGTAGCGATGGTTATAACGGAATAGTTGTTTGGGAAATCCCTTCTCATCGATCTCAGCAAAGCATTAATCCTTATTGAAATGTTTCAAGTGACTCTGTAATCACAGTCTGTTCTTCTTCTAGACTGTATATCATTATTCTAACATTTGCATATCATATACTGATTTGGTACTTACTACTTTTCTTTGTCTCAATTTAATCTCTAATTTTAATGCTTCTCTTTTTGATTGTGAGAAATATTATCAGTGTTGTTTTACGATTACGATTTTCTCTCAGTGAATCAAAGTCATTTTGACCACGGATTATCTGTGAGAAGTATTGGTGTGTGTGTGATTCTTGGGGGCAGAGTTTTGAACCCACCTTTTGGGGAATATGCTACTTCATTCTAAGTACTTGTTTTATAATTAGAAATTTACTTTATCTGTATATCTACCTAATGGCACTTTTGAGTTAATTTTGAGTTTTTGATTTTATTGTCACTGAACAGAACTATAGATCTAATTATGAATAACCACGTCTTTTTTTGTCTCTGAAGCGTTTTGTGGTCTGCGTGTCTCTCAAGGAAGTCTTGTTAACTGTACAGTAGGACGTAAAGATCGGTTTCCTGAGTTCAGACCAAAAATAATCAATTTTGGTTGTGACATTGGCATTGTTTTATGGAATGGGGTTGCTAACCTCACATTCAACCTTACCTCTTTTCTGAGTTTACTTCCGGCTAGTGAGCTAGGTGAAATTTAGAAGTAAGAGTGAGTTAGCCACTAGTCGAATATTGTCGTGTCAAGTAACTGGTGGGCAATCTATCACTGAATCACTAACATATTATTCTCCAATATATTCACAAAATTCAGTTTCAATAACTTACTTACCTTATTCTGAACTTTTGTAATCAATTATGCAACCTTAAATTGGTAAAATGAGTAAACTTTAGCGATACTGATAGTACTAACCAAAATTTATCGAATTTCAAGTCATCTTATGTTTTTCAAGTATTGGTTTTGTAATGATTTTGTTTGATTGCATGGAGGATTTCATCATGAGCTGACATCAGTTAGAGAACCACTGGAAAACTGGGAGTACTGGACAGCTGTTTCGTCCTAGTTTGGGACTCTTCATCAGTACGCACCCACCAGGTGGTTACAGGATTTCATCATGAGCTAACCTGGAAGTGCTGTAACCTGTAACCAGTTAATCAAATCCTTACAAACCAATATTTGAAAAAACTTTGTAATTATTATTTATTAATAGATGTTTGAATAAATTACAGTCTTATTATTATTTCTTAAACCCTGATTTCTATTATTATGTCTACAAATATCATAGTCAATGAGAATTAAGTTAGCTTGATAGACAGACATGCATACTTTTTAATTCTCGTTAATATACAAATTGACCATTATTTTAATGCGAATTCAGTACACTAACTGCATTGTCTATTGTCTACTCTCCTACATATAAGGTGACTCAGACAAGTCCTTATATAGAATGAATATCCTCCAAGATTCATGGAGAAAAACATGAAATTGAAACAAAAGCCTAAAAGAACCTAGACGGTGACGAAGAAACTGCGGTTTATGAACGTTGGTTTTAAAGGTGATACCGCAGCTGAGATCCTGAAGAGTCGCTTATGCCGATCACTGAGAAAAATTTTCTTTGTAGCCAAGCTAGGGATCAATTTCTACAGTCGACAAATGATCAATGGATGTGGGAAGGATAAACTGCCGCTTTGGACAGGCCCCATCAGTGTGTCTTTATAAATTCACTTGCTCATGTTGAGCTAGTTATATTGGCTGCACAAAGCGCAAACTTTCCAGACGCATCTCTGAAAATTATCCGACATGGTTAGTTAGCAAAAGGACAATGCAAGACAGTTACTAGCTCAATTCTTGAGCATTTGGTGAACTCAAGCCAAGTAGCTCCACCACAGTCGTCTTTCTAAATCATCTACAAGGTGAGGCCAAGTGGTACAAAGGAAGTTAGGTTACGGCATTTATGTATGGCGGAGGCGTTAACAACTTCTCAATACCCCCCTAACTCTGTATACAGAAGAAGTTTGTTCAGTCTCTTATTCTACCATAGTCTTAACCTCTTCGTTAGTCGTTCCCTGTAGAAAATTTAATTTTCAGCTACCTTTATTCTCACTCCATAGCAACTTTAACCTGATAAAATTGTTAGCCCTTTCTTCCTTTGTTCCGTTAAGTACTACGTAATTTACAACTTTTAATTTTCACTTCTAAAGCCACTTCTGAATAATTATATCTTATTATGTCACCCTCTATTACTCAATAATAGACTATTATACATTTTTGGTAAATATAAATACGACTGTACAGCCTGTGAAGATGATTTCGTTGATGTAGCAAATTTTCTTCATTGAATTTGTCTTTTATTTGATTCATAACTCAGTGGGTATTTTCGGTGATTTGAATGAGTTTGTTTTGAATAGTAACTTTGTACCACTCAGGAACAGCACAATTTGATGACATTTATGGTGGATAAAGAATGAATGAATCAGTGAACCAGTGATACACTGTTACCAAGTGACAAAAGGAGTAGTATAGTAGAAAATGAACACTATACTTTTAAAATACAAACTTATACACACCGAGATCACATTAAGATAATTCAAAATCATATTACTTCATGTAACACAAGGCAGGGGATTGTAAACTTTAGAAGAACATAAGTTAGCAAGAATTAAGGCAGTTGACAATTTTATTCACTTAAACATCATCTTTTTGATACCGGATACTTTCAGATTATTCAGAAACAAATTGATTAGCTAAGACCAAGTAGAATTAATATAGCACAAAGATCATCATTTATTTTCAAGTATTGGCTTTGCAGAGAATCGTGTTTGATTACTTGGAGGATTTCATCATGAGCTGGCGTCAGTTAGAGAACCATTGGAAAACAAGGTGGGAGTATTGGATAGCTGTTTCGTTGTAGTTTGGTGGGTGTGTACTGATGAAGAGTTCAGTGGTTCTCTAACGGATGTAAGCTCATGATGAAATCCCCCAACCAATCATCATTTATTGTCGAGCTTCACGGAAATGAAGTCAACATTTTTATGTCAGGACATGAAATTGGCTGTAGTTGTATGTTTATTGCTTTCGAATAGGATATTTTAATTTTATTTCCTCCACAGGATACTTAATTAGTGAATTTTCTTTATCCAGTATGGCTAATCAATGTTTTGAATTTCATCTAATATATCCAATAAGATTTCTGTGCTCAATCCTTTATTCATTTCTACTCTAATAAGATTGAACAAAAATACCAGCGATATACAAAGTTTACAGGATTGCGCAGGACTCTGGCTGATGTGAACAGATGCACAGGACTGTTTAAAGTTAAAGAAAACTTATTCACATGTTTCCTTTCAAAAGAAGAGGTGTTCGGAGAAGAGTTACTCTTTTCAGTAATCACATTCTCAAGATGTACAGTTGCATAAGTATAGTAGATTTCTTTAGCAGCAAAAAGAATATTTCCTAAGATGTGTCCTTAGAATCGTAAATTTTAGATAACAAATTACGTAATATATGTGGCATTAATCCAGTAAAAACTGAAAAGAAACTCAGATTAGTAAGTTGAATGACGTAATATAATATAATCGACTGCATCACTGTATGTTCTTTCTAATAAACTTATCTAACGTGGAACTGAGTAGAATTCAAATAAGGCTGAACTACAGTTAGGCTAACAACAGTTGAAATTTAGTAGAGCGTGAGGAAGAAAATCATACCATTAAAAAACAAAATGAAAATTACTTATTCATTGTCGAGATAGATGAGGTTTAGCAACTGAACAGGCTTCTTCGACATAAAGAGTTCAGAATTGAACATGTGAATTTCCGTCATCTCTTCAGTTTAAAGAAGGTTCATCCATACCCTATTAGCAAGATTCCTACGTTTTTTTAGATGACTTTACAATTGGCTTGCAGATGAGCTTGGTGTCCAGAATAGAGCTATGCGGGGGTGTTTTTAAAAACAATAAGGGTGAGTGATCGGTGATACTTTTGGACAGCAAACTCTAGGTACTACCGAAATACCTAACTCCACAAAAGCAGGTGGATTGGTCGATAAACACTGATGAAGACTAGAAGTGGTAGCTTATCCTTCACATTCATACGATTCATCGGTTTTATGGAGAGCTCAGTCAAAGTTGAGCCTCAAGCAAGGTTTCCTTCAGTGAACCAGATAGGCGGTATCTCAGTATTTCTGCCCATAAGTCTTCATTGAAACATGGATTGAGATAGAGTAGTCTTTTCAGAGCAAAAAGTGTAGTCGGTTTTAATGGTTTAGGTTTCCTGCATTTTGTGAAGAAACATTCATGGTAGCCATTTTCACGGAGGATTCTTTTCTAAGTCCTCAACTTCTCTTCTATAGTATCAGGGCTGAAAATACTGAGGATTCTGTGGCTCATTGGATGGATCAGGTTTCGTTTAGTACATGGAGGCAGCTGGGAAATTTAGTAAGTTGTCTGTTCCACACCGATTTTATAAAAAGGGATCTATATAGTGCTAATTCTTGTTCAGGTCTTGTAAATTAAATGTCTAGAAAATGTACTTTTGAGTCGAACTCCTTTGCCTAATGTGTTCTGGATTACAAGATGGCAGCTGTTGAGAAAATTCAGTTTGTGTCCGATAGGTGTTTTCTGTATTATGTGGCAGTTTTCGAAAACTCACGATTTTAATGACATCTCTGCAGACAACTCTTTTTGACGCTACGATATATATACTATTGTACACCTTGAGGGTGATATTACTGAAAACAGTAACTCTTCATTGGATGCCTCATCATACATATAACGTAATGACGATTTTTAAATTTCCTTTTATATATCATATTTTATGAATGCAAGACGATTGCGAAACAGATTTCTTTCAGGAGATAGAACTTTAACTCAGAATGATTGAAATTGATCCTGTGAAATGAGATCATGTCTTATATTTCGTAAAAATATGCACTAGGTCACCAAATTTTGTGAAAATGTTTCCGGTCGACTGATTTTCAGTTAATCACCTACCTGGTGATTTCAGTGTTTTAACTGTAGTGAAGTTTGATGGATTTCTCTGTTGAGTAAATCCTCACCAGAGGTGTACAGCTTAACAATGCTGATGAAACAATTATCACATTCCAAAATTTAAGAAAATTATAAGATTAAATGAATATAAAGAACTGTAATAAGCTATTTAATTCAACCTTAGATTTTCCCGTCGATTGATTGGACCTAAGTTCTCAGTCTCAAGTCAACATATCGGCTTCTTCTGCAGATGCTTCGACGATGTTTGGGGATGTACTTTGAAATTAATTGGCGGATGGTGACTAGCAGTGGAATCCAGGATTCGAATTTTGTTCTATTTAGGATTTGACCGCCATCTGGATGTACCTGCATTCCCCAGTGAGTGATGATGTTCCCACAACCGGCGCTCGAACTCAGTGCCCATATTTTCAAACGCCAAAGCGCTATCCACTAAACCACTTGAACCACGAGAACCAACTCTTGTGCAACGGGTCATATTAATCTAAAAATGAATTAAATTATTAATATGACCCGTTACACAAGAGGTGGTTCTCATGGCACAAGTGGTCTAGTGGATAACGCTTCGGCGTTTGAAACTATGGGCACTGGGTTTGAGCCTCGGTGCGGGGAACATCATTATTCACTGCGGAATGCAGGTACATTCCGTTAGCTGACGAATCCCAAATAAGACTACATGTGCATCCTGGATTACACTGCTAGTCACCATCCACCAAATAACGTCTAACTGTAATAGGCCTCTAAAATCTCTTTCAATGAGGTTCAAAGTCTGGGTTTTGCATTTCCTTAAATTTGAGAATCGTTTCCAGACGCACCTAAGATCCCCAGTGAGTGATAGGGATTAATCACCCTCCTTTACTCAATGGGAACTGCAGGTATATCCATCTAACAAGTTCCAAATACGTGCAGATGAACATCCTAGATTCTACTGCTAGTCCTCATCGACAAAATAGATATCATGTAAATCCTCAGACAATATCTAAGGGTCCTACCAGGAGCCGATATATCAACACAGACGGAACATTTCTGTCCAGTATAATCAGTCAAGGGGAAATACAAAACTAACTTAAACAAATAGTGGCTAAAAATATTCTGAAAGTGTATATTACTTAATACCAGGCATAAATCTACATATAAGAAGTATTAAATAAATAACCGATTACACTCATGTTTGGATTTCGTTTAATAAAACCTGGCAGTAAATAGTAGAGATTATTTTAAGATAAGAAATTAATTGACATAGTTATCTGTAATGACATTACAATTATTTATGGCGTAGTTAGTATAGTAATTACTTATCTGAGCAAAAATAGTCCATTCATCATAATAATTCGCATTAATCTTCACTTTATCAATTTTACTGGAAGCAATTTCTCATAATTGGCATATTCATGTCATCACCACGATTACCATCATCAGTATCATTGTAAATGTCAGTCAATGTGATCATTGGGAATAACGATATTAACATTTAGTGATTATTAGTAAGTAAACTAATTAATTCCCTTTAAGCATGATATCCACTTAGGTAATTAGTAATCATAACATTGGAGATGATGAAGAGGCGAATGGAAGAAAAAAAATGTGACCCATTTCAATAGTTTATAACATTCATACAAATGTGGACCGAATTACAGAGCTATGCAGTGACATCGAGCGGAGCATGGAAGAGTAGAAAACTCTCTCTTTGATGGCATCGACCATGAATTAGTTTGGTAACTGCTTCAACACGGACTGATCAAAACCTTTATAAAAGTCATTCAACAGCTAGATGATAATGCCGCATGCACAGCGATTTAAAGAGGACAGCTGACTGAAGCCTGTGAAGTAAAGACAAGAGTGAAAACAAGACTTCCAACAATCGATGGTGACTGGTTGGAGGATTTAATCATGGGCTAACATTGGTTAGGTAACCATTGGAAGATCTAGGAGTACTGGAGAGCCATTTCGTCCTAGTTTAGGACTGTTCACAGTACACACCTACCGTGGTTCGAATCCATGATGATAATGATGAAGATGAAATCATGATGAAATCCTCCGACCAACCAAACAAAAATCCCTACAAATCCATATTTGATAATCGATGGTGGTATTCTTTCAAGTGCTGGACTTGATCATGTGGTAGACCAGAAGGTGGGGGCGAGAGTACGAACATATACTGGACCAACAAGAAAACACTGGCCGATCTGAACTTTGTGGATGATTTATGTCTCACGTCACGCAAATGAAAAAAGATATACAGGCGAAAACTAACAATTTAGCAGTAAAATTGTCTAAAACAGGACTTCTTGTGTTAAAAGACAGAAGACAGAGATGATGACTATACTCGACTGGTGAAAATAAATACTAATCACCACTAATGAAAGCAGTCCAAAGGAAGTGATCTCTCTAACTTATTAAGCCGCGCAGAATCATTTTAACCACAGGGGATACAGATAAGGATGTCAAAGGCAGGATAGGAAAACCAAAACAGACTTTGATTACCCTGAAATCAGTGCAGAAATCTACATCACTCAGAACAAGGAATAACATCCGAATTCCATACATCAGGGTAAAGCTAGAGTTTCTATATGGTCTGGAGACTTGGCATGTCACCAAAAGCATTCTCAAAAGGTTGTCTTTGCTCCATACTGAAGGTCAGATAGTCAGAAGAGATAAACAACAAGGAACTCTGGTAGGCTGAAAGCTGAAATAAGCACCTAAAGCTGAAAAATATGTAAAAGGAAATAAAGATGAATCGGGCACATAGTGAAGATAGTTGAGTGGGACCTAATCAAAAAACGACAAGTTGGGCATGGGTCTAAGGGTGACATGGGAAGGGATCGTGTGCAGAAGAGACGACAGCCTATTAACTACTGTGCGGGCAGGTAAAGAGGACTTCGGAGAATCTAGTAAATTGGTAATATGCTGCTGAGACGAATTTCTAAGATACTGGTTAACATTCTTTTTCATTTCAAGTAAAATACAGAGTTTTGAAGTTTTAGTGGTCATAGCAATTTTATTGGGTGAGGATGCTACCCAACCTTCCGAATTTTTCCTTCTTTGCAGTAGTGCCGTTAACTGGATTTTTATTATCCCTGTTATGCTACGACCAACAATTAACTAAATCCTGAAATTTATCGCTATCGTTGAACATGACATTCATTCTTACCATGAAGTCTGCTATCTTTGTAATTATTATTTATGAACCTTAGTCCCACTTGGTTCTCATTTATTGTAAACTTTTGAAAAGTTTTCTTAGGCTTCACATCAAATTTTCGCCATATCTACCTTATGTATATTTGTCACACTGGTCAAAAAATATGGTTTTAAGTATTTCAAACTCTTTACTTGATGAAGCTACCAGTTCGTCATACCTTGTTTGTAAACTAGCTAACTATAATCGCCTATGTTAACAAGAGTGTAAATGTTATCTGGGAAACACTGTTTCAAATACAGACGGAAGAGATGAAGATCTCAAAGCCAGAATCGGAAAGGCGAGGTCCTTCTCATCTCTCTCTGAAACCAGTTTGGAAATCTTCTGTACTCCTCAGAATACAGAATAAGGTTTGGATTTTTTAACACAAATGTTGAGCTCGTCAGTTGTTCAATATGAATTAGAAACTTGGCGTGAAGGTAATGAAAAGCATTCCCAAGAAGCTACTGTAGTTGCCTCCATTCTATGTTGTAGATCAAATTGCGGGAAAGAATTAGCAACAAGAAACTATGAGAGAAAACCAACCGGGAACCTGTTGCTCAGCAAATATTCTGAAAAAACAGGATTGGAATAGCCACATACTGAGGAGACGTTGAATTAAGTCACACGCCAGGTCCTTGAGAGAAACCTGAATGGATAAGGACGAGTGGAGAGTCCAAAGCTGACATGGGGAAGATCGTAAGTGGAGGAGACGAGAGACTATGGGCAATCGTGGGGTCAGCTAAAGAGGACCACAGAGAATAGGAAAAAGTGGTGACGTGCTGGTGAAGCCATTTGTTCCACAGTAGATATGAGTGACTAATTTTCAAACAGATTCATCACAGATGACGAGTCTTTCTCTTCTGACACTGATATGTTTGTTTTCATAACTTCACTTCAAAGCTGTACAATGATAACGTGTTATAAAAGGTCCGAAGAACGCCTTTAAGGATTAGTTGTTAGGTCATTTGGCAATATAACACATGGAAATACATATCAGGAAAAGTAATGAATCAGTTACGAAGCTTAGTTAAGCAATCTTAAGTAATCTAAAAAATATTAGGTAATGAATTTCACTCATTAATGATTACTATCAAAAACTGCTTAGAAACAAGGATATTGTTCATAACAGTAGAAGACTCACAATATGGATAAGATAGATCTTAAAGTTAAGAGCTTAAAAAGAAACAAGAAGGGGATAAATAACTGCATGAATATGGACTACAAGATTCTTGTACTAATACGATATCATCATAGTGTTTACGTAATATATCGTTTCCTTATGTAAATATTTTGAAAGCGTTATGAATTCCACCCTAATATGATTATTTTGATGTTGGCTAACGAAATTAATTTTATACTTAATCACATATCTTTGTGTATCTATCATATACATTTGTACAAATTGTTTCAGCTGCCCTGTCGTGACTTTGAAGAGTCCTTCGTATGGAGGACTAAGGGATGGTTTTTTCACATCTCACTCATACATGGGAGCAGAAATCCTGATCATTCCCATGAGGGAGTCGACCGTAAGTTAGCCACTTGTATTTGAAGTCTGTTAACATATGTGGCCTGGTCAAGTTTATTCTTATCTGCCTTAGGGCTAACAAAATCTCTAGGAAGTCATAAGGTGGTTGCGAATACCATTTGCACAGCTAGATATTGGGCATTTGTAGGAATTCTGTTCAGAGAGCTGCATCAGAGTGAGATGTCATTGGAGCCATCAGCTGTTGATAAAAGCGTTCTATCAACCTATTAGCTTGAGGATGATATGCTGTGCAGCGGTTTCTGTGTGAATGGATGAACTTCTACAGCTTGTCGAGAAGCTTTCACTCGACTTCAGCTCCTTTTCCAGTTGTTATTGTCATAGGTACCCTCAAGGTGGCTACTCTGTATTGAGGAAAGGATATTGGTACTACCTCCATAGTAATACTGGTAAGTCGTGCAGTCACCGGAAACCTGGTTAACCTATCGATCCTTACGAAAATGTAAGTATCTTTGTGTGACATATGCGTCATATTTGTTTCTTTATTGGAGGTCTTACATATGGATAAAGGTAGACTGATTCAAAACGAGTATTAGTCAACTACAAATTACAGTAGTACTTGAGCACAAGAAAAGTTGATTATCGAGACTTCTTGCCTTTTTTTGTCTAGATAATGTAAAGACACATGCAAAAAGATTAGTAGTGCATCCTCTCATTGTGAATTTGAATACAAATACCTAAATTGGCTTACAAGCACGTATGTGTGTATTTGTCAAGTGGATAATTAGACTTTTTTCAACCAGTGGTTACTGTGGCAAAGCACACACACACAAAAAAACACCAAAAAGCCACAATGTTTCGTGTGCATATTTAATCTCAAAAGTACAATTTTTTCAAGGCCAAAACAAATAAAGAAACACACACACCAAAATCCAACACAGAGACAATAAATGATGATTGTTGGCATATTTTTTAATCCTGTTAATTCCAATATAAACCATCCATCCCACCTCTCCCCCCAAAAAGCAAAAAAAAAAAACTTTCTCCTTTCTATTTTATTCATGGCACGTTAAACTTTAACTTGACATTTGACTTAAAACTGACAGAATCTATCCAAATTGTAATAACAAATATCAACTAGTAAATGACAGCTTGTGTCTTATTCCTAATAACCAATTTTTGATATATATATATATGTATATATATAGGCATATTAACGCATTTCTCTGTCAGTCAGTCAGTCTGTCTATCTATCTGTCTGTCTGTCTATCTATCTATTTGTCTCTTTTTACAACTTAACCATGAAAATATCAGAAATTTTCCTTCTTCTTTCTCTTTTTCTTTATCAAAATATTTCACTTCAGAAACAACCATGAAAATAAAAAAATAATAAAAAACGGAAGGAAAATAAATCTTTGAATTTGTAAACTTGAAAATTAAGCCATTTATAATATTTATTTCAGGTTATAACTTAAGCCTGTAATAGTTAGTGTATGATGAAATGTGCATGTTAAAACGAGTAACCAGCACTATTTCTCAAAAAAGAGACGTTTGTCAGTAAGTGTCAGTAAGTGAAAATGCCTACAATTGATAAAGTTGACTGAGATACACTAGAAGAAGTGTGTCAGTTTCCAGTATCTGCACAGATAGATCAATGAGAGAAGTTGTACCTAACAGAGTCTACCATTGACTGACGATTGCCCTGTATATCCCGAAATGGCAGAAATGGGGATTCTTGGACTGTTGAATCGGTTACCAGTGACTGAATGGCCTATGTATGAGCTCGCCTTGCGATCAGCAGATTCTGAGTCCGAACCCTAGTGCGTGTGTACCACTAAAGAGTCCAAGACAGAGACGAGGCAATTGTTCACAACTCTTTGATTTCCCTGTAGTTCTCAAAATGATGTCGCCTAATGATCAAACTTATAAACAATGATTTCAGTGCAAACTAACGCCTGAAAATAATCATTTGCATTTTTGATCATATTTCTCACAGATATAACTATACTAATTATAATTCTCATTTGTAAATGAGTCTTCCCATTATCTTTCACAAATACAAATCAATGTTTAATATTCAGTGTAATTAAGCTTTCATTTCTGAATGCTAGTTGTTGGAAATAATGAATTTACAGAAATTTACCATTTTTTATCAACTGGATTCAACTAAATGATTTAGGGAGGCGGGTAAATCGACTTATAGAATCAACTCAGTTATTTACAGAACAAGGGTGAATGACCTGTGACCGAGATTAGATCCTGGATAATAAAAGGGATGCCAAAAAAAGGAATATTCCACAACTCTGTGCCTTGTTTTGGCTATCTGAAGCAGTTTTGTCTGTAGGAGAAGTAGAATCTCCCAGGAAACATCAATCATGTGAGGATTCAAAATGCAGGTTTTTGTAAGATGAGTTTTCAGCTCACTCGAAATGAGTAATGAGACGTAATCATAGATAGGTTTCATTTGTATTCAGTTGGCCTAATTACTTATTTACTCAGTTATTACTTGTATTTTGATTATAAATTAAACTGAAGTGACTGTTGTATAGCGAAAGTCATTACTTAATCAGATTAAAATAATGGGAAGGTAATTGATAGCTCAGATAGAAGTGCACTTAAGTGTTTGATGGTGTTTATTTAAAGTCTGGTCGCAACCTAACTTTATTTAGAAAACTAGTGAAGACCAGGAAGTATTGGGCAGCTGTTTCGTCCTAGTTTGGGGTCCTTCAGCAGTAATCACTTATAACGCCAACAACTATCGAACCCAAGAACAACAGGTCACAAGGTGAGCTCGTTAACTATTCATCCTCTGAGATGGAATCTGATGTTTTCACAAAACAGTAGACGAAGGTTTACGAATTCATACAACGTAATACTACAAAGAAAAAATCCAGGTGTCAGAATATGAATAGTTGAGTTCCGGACTTGAAAGAGGAACAGACTGTGTTACCTGTATATCATTATTGAAAATTTTTGGCTGTGTATTCAGTAACCTATAACTCTTACTCCTTAGTATTCCTACAGTCAAGCTAAGCAGCCTACATATATATACGGAGTTTGAACCAGAGTTAGCGACTTTATGAAGTGGCACAATGCTTTGATCTTCTGGGCTTTGATTTATGCCAATTTAATTGTACTCCAGTCGTCGTTTTGTGCCGTTAGCTCAACAAGTATGTCATATGTCTAGAGACCTTAGTGTCTGATGTATCACACACATAACTGTTGACACACCATTCCACAATAATACACGTCTAATCTATGCATTCCTTACTCATTGTACATTTATCTTTCTTCATGAACTTGAATAAACCCAAAATAACGGTTTATGTAGAATAAAACTGTGGTGAGAGCTGGCTGTTAGTCAAAGTTAGTGGACAGTAATTAGCGTCAATGCTTATGTCTCAAATATTGGTCGTGAGAAACAGGAGAACAAAGGCTTTGCGTAGGCGGATACAGTTAACATATAGATGATCTGACATTCAAGAAACAGCCAAAAAAAGATGCAAGGTTAACTTTCTGTGAGAAACAACCAATCAGAAGACTGCGTTTTTCTGTTAACAATAATCTATAATATGTACATGAAAGTGTATAAATATGTGTTGATTTCCATAATAAACGATCTGTTGCGTGGCACTTGTCTTCTGTTGTTACAAAACTATGTCATTACTCATTTTATCTTTCTCTTCAGCTACTTAAAACCTAAACATTTATTGTAAGTTTCAGTGCAAAGAAATTTATTAACGTGATATGATGCCAGTCAACGGAAGACTCTAAAAACAATGAGCAGTGTTTAAAAGTTTCACCTGCATAACTCATGCGCAAAAGGTTTGAGTTGAACAGTAGCAGTAACATTGGGAGAAAAGAAAGAAGGGCACATCTTAGATACTCTGAACACGTACTAAAAGCCTACATCTCAAGAGAACAAACGGATTCAGCAGTGCTATTGCCAGATATCACGTTCATACGCGTCATCAGCTGAATTTCCTGAAATCCTTTGAGATTATCAATAAACAGGGAGGTTCAATTCTCTTCAAGTATGCTGAGGTAATTTTCACTAAACATTTAAAACTCGATTTATGCATTCAGAAAGAAGATGTTATCAGTCTTTTCTTGCCCTGGTAACTGGATTCTTTTTACAATTACATAATCTTTTGCCTTAATGCTCTCTCCTTTTTACCATACCTTAAGTCTGTTCTTTTTGTTGTAATGTTTCGAGCTGAATTTACGACATTATCACATAACTCGTTGGTTGCTTGTCATCAACTTATCCACCCGTGTCTTCATTATACAACTCCTTTTCAAATGAATCCAAACATTTTTTGTTTACACTTTAACCTCTTATGTTTAGGGTATATAACTAGAACTTCTAAGCATTTTCAATTATTTCTGGAATCCCCTATTAACTAACGTCATATCATCTTTGCAAGTAAGTTAAAAATTTCCCTGTACTTCTACTTACTGAATATTTTTAGATTGTGAGCAGATGAATAGAGAACGATAGAATAAGTAATGATGTCATATCATTCCACCCAAACCGCTGGTTTCACTTCTCATCAAGTGTAACGCAAATATTCCTTCGATATAAGCTTCCAGCGGACGTGACTTATCCGAGAAACTTAATAATAGAAAGTTACCGAGGATTGTCTTTACCCTTTGCTGTCTCACTAAACAAATTGACGAATATAAAACAACACGGTATGTTAATGGATGTTACTCGCGATTGACATGTGGTTGAAGAGTTCTACCATCGACCAGTAGTACCTAATAATCATTCACTTTAGACTTTGTGGAAGCAACAAAGACAGGACTCCAGGTGAACATAAATAAGACGGAGGTTATGAAAAAAAACCAACCAATAACAACAAATACAGCAGCAACATCCAGCACCAATCACCATCAAAGGGAGGGATTTGAAAGAGGTTACTTCATTTACTTGTCTAGGGAGCATTACCTCAACTACAGACAGTCGGAACGGACGAGGATGTCAAATCGAGAGAGAACCGGGAAGGCGAGAAATACATTCATCAACCTGAAACCAATCTAGAAATCAGCATCACGTCACTCAGCATCAACAACAAAACTCAGTCGGATTTTCAATACAAACAACGTCAAGTCAGTCAGTTCTTCTATACGGATAAGAAACTTGGTGGGTCGGTCACAAAGAATACTTTCAACAGCCTGTTGCAGTCCTTTATCAACAACTAAATGTCTTCGCCGGATCTATACTGAAGATCAGATGGCCGTGCCGGAGAGAATCACTAACAAGAAACTATGGGAAGGAACAAAACAAGAACCAATCGCCCAACAAATATGCAGGAGGAAGTGGAGATGGATCAGAGACTCACTGAGGAGGCCGCTGGGTAACATCGCGCGCGCCTCAGGCCATTTCTCGAGTGGAACCAGGCCGAAAGGGAAGCGGCGAGTGGGACGTCAGTGCGAGGGTGACATGGAGGAGGTCATGTGAAGAGTTGAAAGAGTATAGAATAACATGGATGGAGGTGAAAAGTACAGCAGAAGGAAGACAGAAGCAAGTGGAGACGTGCAGTTGAAGGTCTATGTTCCAAGGGAACAATAATAATAATAATTAGACTTTGTAATTTACAGGTGATGAATTTTGTTCTCTTATCAGTTTTGTCAGCTGGAAGAGGTTCAGCTATCTGAGTTAAGTTTAACAAGGCGCAGTGTTTATGAACTCGGTTATGTGCAAGAAAAACAGTCACCTGAGGACTAGCAAGCACTGTTAGTTGATGTGGGTGGTCTCAAACTACACATGTCAATAAGGAGTTTGAATTCTTATTCACTTCTACGTATTTTCCGGATTGCTAATCATGGTAACAAACAGATCACATAAATACTGTCAATATTATGAGTTTTCAAAGAGGAATATTATTAAATTTTTACCTCAAATTGTATCTTTTTCTGAATGATTTATTTCAACGTTCATCTTCTCTTATGATAACTATTTTTGACATATTCAAAGAAACCACTGCTCACTTTTAAGTTGTGTATTTGTACTGATTAGGTCTATGGCATTATCTTACATGTGCTAAAGTGAGATACTTATCTCAGACTATACAGAATTTCACACAGATATTTCAAAAGAGATACTGCGAGCACTGTCAGGATATCTTTCCATGCAAAATGAGCGCAAAAGCAAGTGTAAATTTAGGGTTCAATGAAAATGAAAATATATAATAATCCCTTTAATACATAAAAGTAACTTTTATCGGACACTAGTAACTAATGTTCAACCAAAGTATCTAATACACTCCTACAAGAGATCAATAGCGAGCCTAATTAGCTGAGTGATAACTTCTCTGACTGCATTACTCACTGGATGACGCGGTTTCGACTATTAGAAGGTACATGAGTTCCTTAAAGTTAGCAAATACGCCTTGCTGACTGCTGAGTGCCAACCAGCACGAAATCTAGGTCGAGCAAAGCTTCCTATCGATTGACTCCAACCGTCTAATTTCATGAAAAGTAACTTTTAAGATGAATTTAATCAAAACTATATATCCGATAAACTTTGGAGTTGAAACTTACCCAAGGGGTATCTTCATGTATTCAGAGGGTAATTTTTATCATCCGTTAACTTGATACATATATATATATATATATGAATGTCTTGAATCATTCATCATAAATGTGCAAATGCCATCGAAATTATGAAATTTATTTAAAAGAGACCTTATCAAGCAGAATGATCTATTCAATCATCAAAAATGGAAACCTTTAACCAGCTTAGATAATGATAAATTGTGCTTGATACCCAAATAGTCTAGTAATATAAGTCGATTTGTGTGGATTCAGATTTTTAGCTGACTGATCTGATTCACGTGATCGATAATTTTTCTTCTTCTTGTGAATAAATGCTAATGTGACAATCAATTTGTATTCATCACAGATTTGTAATTTCTGCTTCTTATTCTTCTTCTATCACTTCACTGTCATTTTCATTAAAAATGACAGTTTAGTAAACAGCTGAAGGTCATTGTAATTAGGTGCAGTTTTCTTTTCTTTTTCACTGGTACACACACACACACACTGAATTTTTCCTTAAAAACAGAAAGAAGCAGAAGGCTTATCAAGTTAATGAATGGTTGTCAATTAGGAATAAGGAATGCAATATATATATATGTTGTTGTCTATACTTATCAGTCTTTGAGTTATATATAAACCATTCGAGAAAACTTCTTCTCTTAAAAACAGTTGAAAAACTAAAAGAATTTTACTAGATTAGATGATGAAAACTAAAAAAATACAACAACTCACAATTGTATTAACGTGAGATGTCTGCAGTTGTGAACGAAAAAAAATTACTGATGTTGTTTTTGCTGTTTGAGAAGTTATATTTGAATGAATCATGAGCAGTTTGAAGATATTGACGCCTAGTACTGATGCCTCAATGATATTTGAGAATTAACAGGATGCTGTTTTGTAGATAGTGAATAGCAGTGAAATCCAAGATGCTCATTTCGTACTTTTTGGTACTCATCAACTAGATGTACCTGCAGTCGTATTTACTTAGACAAATACCTATTGCAAAAGAGATCGCCATCTAAGAATAAAACTTGTCCACTGTGGCAGAGTGTAATTCCATTATGGGTAAATTTTTGTTTTGAAAAAAGTCTCACAGTGTTATACACTGCTTGCCAATCCTCAGATAACCGCTTCTCTTCCACATAGCAGAGTTCGTAAACGGTTTGACTTGTTAAACTTAACTCGGAAAGTTAAACCTCTTCCAGCTGACAAAACTGATAAGAGAACAAAATTCATCCCCTGTAAATTACAAAGTCTAAAGTAAAGGACTATTAAGCAGTACTGGTCGATGTTAGCACTCTCCAACCTCATGTCAATCGCAAGTAACATCCATTAACATACCGTGTTGTTTTACATTCGTCAATTTGTTTAGTGAGACAGCAAAGGGTAAAGACAATCCTCGGTAACTTTCTATTATTAAGTTTCTCGGATAAGTCACGTCCGCTGGAAGCTTATATCGAAGGAATATTTGCGTTACACTTGATGAGAAGTGAAACCAGCGGTTTGGGTGGAATGATATGACATCATTACTTATTCTATCGTTCTCTATTCATCTGCTCACAACCTAAAAATATTCAGTAAGTAGAAGTACAGGGAAATTTTTTAACGTACTTGCAAAGATGATATGACGTTAGTTAATAGGGGATTCCAGAAATAATTGAAAATGCTTAGAAGTTCTAGTTATATACCCTAAACATAAGAGGTTAAAGTGTAAACAAAAAATGTTTGGATTCATTTGAAAAGGAGTTGTATAATGAAGACACGGGTGGATAAGTTGTGTAATAATAGGGTGAGTTATTTAAAGTATGTAAAGTAAAATTAAAGTATGGCATAATGGACAGACCATTATGGTGAAAAATTATGTAATTTGAGAAACGGAAGTGTTAGGAAATCCAGATACCAGGGGAAGAAAAGACTGATAGCTTCTTCTTTCTAAAATGTATAAATAAAGTTTTAAAAGTTTAGTGAAAATTGCTTCAGCAAACTTGAAGAGAATTGAACCTCCCTGTTTATTGATAATCTCAAAGGATTTCAGGAAATTCAGCTCACGACGCGTATGAACGTGATATTTGACAATAGCACTATTGAACCCATTTATTTCTTTTAGATGTAGGAAGATCGCGGTTTAGCCTATTTAGTCTGATGGGTAACCCTTTGCGTTTGATGCGATGGTTGCTGTGTTCGAGTTTCAGTGGGAACACAATTACTCACTAGGATTTTCAAGTACATCTAACTGACGAGTCCCGAAGACGATGAAATGAGCATCCTGTTGGATCCCACTGCTGGTCACTATCTACAAAATAACATGCTTTTTATAAAATCACTTCTGTAATGAAATTTGTTTGACTACAGAAATGATGGGGAAGATATGTGGTTTGTGTGGATGATTCATGTGGAGAGAGATGTATAGTTTTCTTAAATGCGTGTTTTATCCAGAAGAGTTGAAAAACATTAACCTGCTTGGTTAGAAAAGGTAATAGTGGATCAATAAAGAGGACTATAATTGAACATATAGTCAACACCGGTCAATCAATATTCTAGGAGAAATCATTTAAAGTCCCGAAAACGGTAAGCTTCGTGTACTTATCGTTGTCGAGGAGGCCTTAGCGACTCGGATAGAAAACCGTGATTTATGCACACAGAAGAAACTTCTCTATCCCCTTCTTCTATCTTGGGTATAGTTCCAAGTTCTATGGCTTTGTTAATAATGTTTTGTTTTCTTTTTTTGTATTTTGAACTTTTGTATGGCGTCTTAGTAACATCTTGTTGACCAACCCTTTATACAATCTTTCTACCTACTCCATAATTTATTTTTAGACTCCTGTCTTCACTAAAATCTTATTCATATAACGCAACCTTTGTCAATACTCACCAGTCTTCACCCCCCCCCCCCCAATTACAATTGTGATTATTCATCACATTTTAGATTCGAATGTTGTTGAGTTTACTGAGCTGCATAGTTCCACTGTGATGCTCTCATTGTCTGTCTAGACAACATCTTCAGTGTTCACTTCCAGATGAAGTGATCTATTTGCTTCACCTTGAGG
This sequence comes from Trichobilharzia regenti, assembly GCA_944472135.2. Taxonomy (NCBI): domain Eukaryota; kingdom Metazoa; phylum Platyhelminthes; class Trematoda; order Strigeidida; family Schistosomatidae; genus Trichobilharzia; species Trichobilharzia regenti. Next base: position 63,423,934 of record OX235265.1, on the reverse strand, counting down.
TTGGAGCTGTAAGTGTTTTTTAGACAGACAATGCAACCTTGACGACTAAGCCACGTGGATGGAAATAAAGCAACTAAACCAAAATCAAGTGAATGTTGTGTACTTGAAATGTTTTATTTTTCTCATGATAATAAGAGGTACTATGATTATAAAGAGGCTGGATATTAAGTGGTTATGTCGACAGGCATATGAGAAACTTATTTGGTTTTAAGTTATTTATGTCTTATAAGGTAAAAAAATATTTCAACTATTTTAATTGATATTCAAGTATTGGTTTGTAGCGATTTGATTGACTAGCTACAGGACTTCATCATGAGCTGATATCGATTAAGATAACCATTGGAAAACCAACTGGGAGCACTGCAAAGAAGCTCTTTCATCAGCTTAGTTTTAGACCCTTTAGCATTGTGCATCCACCACCAGGGTTCGAACCCAGGATATTCTGGTTACAAGCAAGCAGGGTCGTAGGTCATCAAGCCACTGGAACCCAATACAACGACCAGCCCATGAATTTCAACTTCTGCCAATTTGCCATATAGCGCGACCACTTGCCAATGTCTTTAGCGAGTATTTATCCTCACGACCAACTTGCAGAACTGTACTGGTATAGTGAGAAGTCGTGAAATCCCCACAAACCAATACTTGAATGTCAATGATATGCTCACTAGCGACTGGTCCCATTCAGGTAGGTAGTTATTTGGGGTTGTAGTGGGAAGTCATGACTAGTAGGGTGCAGCAGGTTGAGTGTGACGACAAATACTCGTCGAAGACATTGTCTAGTGGTAGTGCTATATCTTGAAATGATAGAGGTTGGAATTCATGAACTGGTCATTGAATCAGGTCCCAGTATTTTAACTGAATCGATAAAATTTTCCAGTAGTTTAGAAAATACAATGAGGAAAGATAACTCTGGTAAAAACAACAATAAATTTACAGATATGAAATAGCAGTTGATTCAATATGGATCGATCATAAATATCTGTGGTGATAGTACAACTATGCGCAACGGAATAATTGATTGATAAAGTTTTCGTTCTTTATTAGAATTTACTAATGTTCCCTTACGTTTCATTTGCTACAAAGACAGTAGAGATTTTCTCACATTCACTTCTGGCCGCATGCTTGAATCATTGAGCTACTTAAATCCCAATGCAATATAAACCACCAAACTATCTCCACTTTTTATAACTTTACCCAGTCAGTTATATTTTCATGAGTTGATTTGTAAGGATTAAGTGTGTTTTTAGAGTTTGACCATGGACAGATATCAGTTAGAGAACCATTGAAAACCAGTAGGGATTACTGGACAGCTGTTTCATCCTAGTTTGGGAATCATCGGCAATGTACACCAACTAGGGCTCGAACCAAGGATCTTCCGCAGATGATATTGGTTAGTAGTCACGCTAAATCACGATTTGGTAGAAGTTAGAATTTATGCACCATTGGATAGGGTTCCAGTGGCTAAATGGGATACAGACTTGTCTTATAAACGGAGGGTCCTACGTTCCAAACGTGGCAGTGGATGTGTATTACCGATGCTTCCCAAAATAGGATGAAACAGTTTTCCAGTACTCCCTGGTTTTCAACTGATATCAATCCATGGTCAAACTGGAAAAATCAATATCTTTAGTTCATATTTATAATTGACTTTGAACCTACTGCTGTGCATTTCTTTGAGAAAGAGTAAAATATAATAAGAGATTAGTTTGTGATTCAGGTCAAACAGTATTGTGTCAAGTTTACTGTAAGATCCTTGATAAAGAGAATTCATTATGCAATAAATTGTCCTAAGAATTGTGTTCACTGTATGAACATTTTATCCAGAATAAAACGATTGTTATTTTTATGTTTTATTAAATACTCAATCTCACTTTAGAAGTCCTTTTGGAATTACTGTTACTTATCGCTTACTAAGATGAGATGGAAAATCAACAAATGCGCTTTCTAAGTTTAACAGAATTCAGATATTCTGTTACACTTTCTTAAAATATCGCTGATGGACACCCATGATTTTTAAATATTTCGTGTTTTTTATTTCAATGAACGAATGTTCAACGAAAGTCCAGGTCACATATGACTCTCGTATTAAGTAAGTGGTTCCTTTTTAACGTTAACTGAACTATTGACAACTAAAAATGAGGAGTCTTGACCAAAGGGGTGCAGTGGGTCGGGCGTGAGGACAAATACTCACCGAAGACATTGCCTATAATGCGAATCGACAGAAGTTGGAATCCATGAACTGGTCGCTGTACTGGGTTCCAGTGGCTTGATGATGTACGAGCCTGCTTGCTTGTAACTTGAAGGTCCTGGGTTCGAAACCTGGTGGTGGGTGCACACTGCTGAAGAATCTCAAACTACGCTGACGAAACAGTTTTTTTGCAGTACTCCAAGGTGGTTTTCTAATGGTTCTCTAACCTATATTAGCTCATGATGAAATCCTGTATCCAATCAATCAAATCCCTACAAACCAAAACTTGAAAGAAAATATGCGTAAAACTTGGACAATGTTAATAATAATATCAGTTCTTCCTTCGCGGTCTCAGCGGAACATAAGACTTCAAGCTAGTGGCTTGAATTTTCTGTAGCAGTGTTTATTTTACAGGATGGGGTTGCTAGCCTCATGCCCGACCTTTCCTCTTTACCAGCATTATTTCTGGCTTAGCGAGGTAAAGAAGTGCGTCTGTGGCCGGGAATTGAACCCCGGACCATGTGCATGGTCGACCATCGTCCTAACCCCTGTGCCACCGACGCACAGACAATGTGGTAATATATAATAATTTTGTTTATTGGATATATGACACAGTAAAACAGTTTCATTTATCAGATGACGTTGCAAACAGTTTTATTGCTCATATCAACGGATAAAATTATATATATATATATATATATATATATATATATGTATATATATATGAGAAAAACTAAAAGAATTTTTATTGATTAAACTGTGACGACTCTACATGACCTTGTCACATTCAATTAATTTTAAAAATTTGTGATTTTCCATTAAATAACCTTTCTCCTTAGCTTATTTTTATGGATGAATCGATTTTCTAATTCTTGTCTAAGAAACGCCAAAGCTAGTGTTTTCACTACATCACTTTATCCATGCGATATGCTCTACTTTAACTGTAACCAGAAAATAACCTTTAGGTTAAAAACCGAAGATGAAATAACCAACAACAAAAAAGCCATAAAGATATGACATAATTCTGAGAGTTTTGTTTCCAATTTCTCCCAAAGGAAGCTAAAATAACTACTTGACATCGAAATACCACCTGTCCGGTTATTTACTCTAAAAATTCATATCTAGATGAACATGCATACATATAATTTAAATGATTACGCATTCAACCGCGTTGTTTATATCGATTTGAACTTCATAAAGTCATAAAGCCTGTAATGACTTATCATGACAATGAAGTTACCTCCCATTCCATCATTTCCTACGGTGTATAGAAAGCTTATGAATTTTTATTGAATGTTCTGTTATTCTTCTTTGGGGATTAAGAGGTATATAATTATCAATAAATGAAGAAGTTATGAAGATATTGATATTTCTATGAAATGAAATATTCTTTCATAAATCTGACACACCTTTAAAAATAAAATAAAGGTGGGTGAAATAAAAAATAACTGAAAAAAAGATTTTCATTGAAGTGTTCGGGTTCTTTATTTTTTTGACGAACAAATTATCAAGTAGCATTACGCCCATTTTTGTTCATTTAAGAAAAGCATAAAGCAAGCTTGTTTTAATGTAACTGAGCTCTCTGAGTTGTCTAATTTAATTGTGAGGCTTTTATTGTCTTTATATTGGTCAAAGTGGACGTTCCTATCATCTTTACATCGACGAAGGTGGACTAGCAATCCAAAGCCATAATTATCATTCCTTCAGGTCAGTGCTATGGACAACTATAGACATTAATTCGACTGAAAAGACGTACAGATATAGGGAAATTCATTATCATCAAGGAATTCTTAGAAGTTTGATACTCAGGTGAATCTGCAACCAACAGAAATGTTAGTATTAAAGAGGTGGTGTTCACATAACAGTTACTTTTCTTCCAAAGATATTATTCTCAAGATGTTCAGTCGAATATGTGTAATACGCCTTTGTATCTGAATATTACTTCGATAAGGCCGAGACGTTGGTAAAAACACAAACATTTTGACTTTTATTCAATAGGAAATACAGGAGTTATTATTTATTATTATTTTATTTTATCCTTTAATTCCTAGAGGAACATAGGGCTTCGGCCTCACGTCTCCATTGCCTTCGGTTTTCTGCCAACTTTTTCACTCCACTCCAAGTCTGCCCACATGCTTTCATCTCCTCTTCACATGACCTCCTCCACTCAAAGTCACCCTTGCACTGACGACCAACTCGCCGCTTCCCTTTCGGCCAGGTTCTACTCGAGCAATGGCTTGTCTAGTGATGTCACTTGATGGTTTCCTCAGAGTATGGACAATCCGCCTATATCCATTTCTTTCTGCCTATTTGTTTCACAATCGGTTCCTGCTGTGTTGGTTCGCTCATTGACAGAGATCCCTGTTGCTGATCTTTTCTGGCCGGCCATCTGATCTTCAGTGGTATTGAGCGAAGACAACTGTTAGTGAAGGTCTGTAGTTTGTTTGAGATGCTCTTTATGACGCACTAGCCAAGTCTCTGATTCGTATAGTGAGTAGCACTGACTGACTTCACATTGGAGTTGAAAATCAGGATCTTATTTTGATGCTAAGTGCTGTTGACCTCCACACAGATTTGAGAGTAATGTAAGCTTGTCTTGCTTTTCCGATTCTGGCTTTGATATCCTCGTCACTTCCGTCCGCCTGTAGTTGAAACGATGCTTCCCAGGTAGATAGGTAGGTGAAGGAGGTTGTTTTATCAGGTTCCTTTCATCTATGCTGATTGTTGTCTGTTGTTGTTGCTGTTGGTGTTGTCCATGAATCTTCATCACCTCTGTTTTCTCCATGTTCACCTGAAGTCCTATCTTCGCTTGATGCTTTTTCTGCCAGCTTGTTGCTTTTCACTTGCATATCTTCCAGGAAATACAGGAATTACATGATAAAATAATTTATAGTGATTTATGAACTAACAGTATTTTATTTTTTATTACATACTTGAAAGTAATCGTCAGGCAGCCTTGGACCTAGGTTTCTTGTTTGTTGGCGTTCGTCAGAGAAGTGTATCCGCAGTTCTGATGGAGTCCATATCCTTTCTGAGATTCGAACCCGTGTCACCTAGTGCTGTCGTCAGAGACGTTACCACTGAGCTAGTGTTCTACAGGAAGTCTGAGCCCGAATAGCGGAGTAGTAGTTTCTCTAACTGTAGCACCAGATGACACAAGTTCGAATCTCAGGAGGGACATGAGTTCTTTCAAGATTGTAGATGCACTTCGCTGACGAGCGTCAAAAAACACGTAGCCTAGGTCGAGAAAGGCTTCCCGACGTTTACCTCCAGCTATCTAACATCAACAGTTCTTAATGCATAGGGATGGTGAGCCTCCTAATGTGGTGACCACATTGCAGACTTGACTTGTAGAATTTAGTCAGCATAAAACAAAGGACTAGACGCACTAGTTAGTGTTTAATCAAAGTATGTGATTCTGCAGATGTAGAAACCCTCATAAAATAATCAGTAAAAAACACATCGAAGTTTTTATCCACCAATATATTTCTTTTTCGTGCTTTATCAATTTCCGGATAGCTAATACATCAACTGAGTTTATTTGTCTTGATCTCACTGCCTTCCAGAGGTTTGATCAAGTATTGCGCCAGACTTTGAAGGATTTCTCGAGTGGGACTGAGTATCCTGAGTTCATATGGTGTTTTGTTGTCAAACTACGAACTCATTTTCGTTACTTCATACATTTATTCCCCTTAATGAATTTGAACAAAGCAAGAACTACAGTTTTAGTAGAATAAAATGGTACCATCCTTTATTTCGTTGCCTTCTCGTCAGCTGCTTACATGGCAAAGACATTATTAAATATATCTACAACAACAATTTTAACATACTTGCACAGAGTTAAGTTTAAACAAAAATCAATCGATCAATATACTCATACACTAAAAATATATACATATATAAATATGCAATATTAACCACTATTCCGAACAATAATAATCAAACACAATGGAAACTTTTAGAATTTCACATTCGGAGGAAAGAGAGGTGAAATTATCCAGTTACCAGGGCAAAGAAAGGCTGATAACCGCTTCTTTCTGGACGCATAAATCAGGTTTCAAACGCTTGATGGAAATGGCTTCAGCAACCTTAAGGAGAATTGAGCTATTTTGCTTATTGACAATTTTGAACGACTTTTCGACGTCCACCTCATGACCCGTGTCGAGAAGATGCCTGGTGATGGCACTGTTTTTCCTCCGAATGTGAAATGCTAAAAGTTTCCATTGTGTTTGATTATTATTGTTCGGAATAGTGGTTAATATTGCATATTTATATATGTATATATTTTTAGTGTATGAGTATATTGATCGATTGATTTTTGTTTAAACTTAACTCTGTGCAAGTATGTTAAAATTGTTGTTGTAGATATATTTAATAATGTCTTTGCCATGTAAGCAGTTGACGAGAAGGCAACGAAATAAAGGATGGTACCATTTTATTCTACTAAAACTGTAGTTCTTGCTTTGTTCAAATTCATTTTCGTTAATTTTTTACTGACTGGGTAGTGTTTAAAACAGTCTTCACAAGCAGACACACGACACCAGCAACTTCGCATTGAATTTAGTATACTATCAGGAATGTGTAATTATCAAAGAATGAAGATGGAATTCTTAAGATCATCACAACAGTTGAGCAGTTCTACCCAACTGCCGAATGATAACGTCTCTGTCTAATAACCTGAGGCCTCTTGACGGATACATATGTAGTCACCACAGAAGACTAACACAGACTAGGATATCAACGCTGTCCAGCATTCTTTGTTTTTCATTGGTTCAGTTAGCAGTATCAATCATCGATGAAGTTCAACTAGAAATAGCATCCAAGTTTCCACATATCCAACACATTTTATATTTTGTTCTTCACAAATTAAAATAACTGACACTAATAACTCCTAATCAGACAGTGCATTTGAATTTGACAACTCTATTTGTATGTACATATATAACCGATATCAGCTGATGATGAAATCCTGTAACCAGTCAATCAAATCCCTACAAAACCACTTTTGAGTGCTATTGAGATACTCACTGGGGACTGGTCCTATTCAGGTAAGTAGTTACCTAGGGTTATAGTGAGAAGTCGTGACTAGTAGGTTACAGAAGGTCGGGCGTGAGGACAAATATTCACCGAAGACATTGGTGAGTGGTCGTGCTAAATCGTGAATTAGCAGAAGTTGGAATCCATGGACTGGCCATTGCATCAGGTCCCAGTGACTTATTGGTCTACGAGCTCGCCGTGTAACCAGAAGGTTCCAGGTTCGAACTGTAGTGGTGGGTGCGTACTATTGAAAAGTCCCTAACTAGGCTGACAAAACAGCTGTGTGGCAGTACTCCCAGTTGGTTTTCCAATGGTCATCTAGTCGATGTCAGCTCATGATGAAATCTTGTAACCAGTAATAAAAAAAGAATGAATGGTCTTTAATGCCCTTGAAAAGTTTAATCTTTAAGTATTATTGACTGTGATTTCAGTTTGATTAAATTAGAAAGAGTATTAGAAAGAGTAATAATCACATACTTAACACATTTTTTTGTTTTATGCATAATTCTTATGAGTGATATCTTGACAAACAAAAAAAAAGCTTTTAATACATACAGCATAAGATCACTTGAAAATTAATTCCGCTTCATCATCATCATCACCATCCCCCTTTTCCTTCTCCTTTCCATGTTTCACATTGAAGAAAATTATATATTAATATTTTTCTACTTAATATTCCAATAAAAGTGGGTTGAATTATCCATTAATTGCTACTTATTCTCTTGTTATATAAGTTAGTAATTCAGTTTCGCGGTGAGAGAGAGAGAGAGACAGAGTTACTTAACCAAGTCTCTATTAATTCCATTTTGTTTTTCGCACATCTGAATGTCTTATTCATGAGTGGAACAGTCAGCACTATAATTAATTATGCCGGATTTGAAGAGTAATTGAGAAGAAAAATACAAGCTTACCGCTTAATGTGTGAAACAATAGTAAGCCGCCAGAAGATTAAACAAAACAAAAAAAACTTAACACTTTAAAATGTCAAGATGACGTAATAGCTCTTCAAAAGAATGGGGAGAAATAGCGACTAATGAATAAGGGATGACTGGAAGGTTAAGAAGTTATCGAAAGGCTGAAAACGTTTAGGAGAGAATGATGAATGGATTAAATACATTCACAAATATTTATTTTAGTGATTTGAATAGTTGTCAGCAGCCAGTTTGACATTCACATTGTTTCGAATGTGATTTATTCAGAGTTGTTGCAAAGGTTTCTATTACTAAAAGCGTGTGAATGAAATGTCCTTCTGTTTCATTCAATTATTTTTATTCAAATATAAAATGAGAAACGCTTGAAAAAAGTTTTAAAAAATGTTGTTTTCGGATACATCACTGTCAATTTAAACCTCCATTTTTGTTGGTCTGATTGCGTTTAATCAACTAAATAATTTAACTGAGAAGTTATCATTACCATTATCGTCGATTATTTTAACTTTTTATTTTGTTTTGATTATAGCTTGATTCCACACCGTATTTTTGTTACATTTATGGAATTTTCAGCATGTGATATCGGTAGACCAACTTTTGCAAGCTAGGCATTGATAACAGGTGTTCATCGGCAGGGGATCGAACCCAGGATCATGAGCATCGTCGGCGGGCGTCCTACCCGCTGTGCCATCGACTCATTTCAAAGTGAATTCATAAACGTATGAGCTATAAATCTTCCTCAGTATTTAAGGATTTATAAATTTGGTTGCAACTTAATTGACAACGTCAATTAAGAGTTTTTTCGTAGTCATGTAGTGCGTCGGTGGCTCAGTGGTTAGGACGCTCGCCGACTATGCACACGGTGCGGGGTTCGATCACCGACGGACGCACTCCTTTACCTCACTTATCCAGTAATAAGACTGGTAAAGAGGGAAGGTTGTATATGAGGCTAGCAACCCCATCCTGTAAAATAAACACTGCTACAGAAACTTCGGGTAGGAGGCTTGAAGCCCTATGTTCCACTGGGAACTTGAAGGAAATAAATAAATATTAAAAAATAATAATCATAGTCAGGTAAGGCAAGTCAATTACTTCTGGTCAATAAATATTAGTGCTCCACTGGTTCAATGTTGGAATGTTTTCAAGTCACAGAGGAGGTCTGGATTCAGTCATTTGTTAATTGCACTCCTCAAACTCGCCTAGATGGTCATAAGTTTTGAAGAGAAGGAAGGTTGATTGCTATTTCAATAGTCTCACCTTGTTAAAACTGAAAAGAAGAAACTAAATAGAAACAGAATTCATACCAGTCGTATAAATACTGATTATACCTTCAATCCCTCTCACGGTTATAAATTATCATGAGAATGAATATGCATCATACTAAACATCCAGCCAGATTTTCTCACACGAATTCCAATCATATTATTTTTTGTTAAATAAATAACTGCTTTTATTCGGAGATGTGATCTGCGAGTAACTTGAATATAACTGGGATGTATTATATAATCACACTATCACTCTAAAACTTTAGGTAAAATAAAGTCAATTATACATTAAGCTCTTTCCAGTCACTACGCATACTGTAATATCATAATAAAATTCGCTCCTCGCGGAGACCTATACTGTGTATGTTCGTTGAATTCTTTCTTATGTAGGAAATTTCACTACTATTTATCCGATTTATTGTTATGAAATGAGAATTAGATTGTCACTGAATAGAATGAGCTTTTTGTATTGATCTGAATCTTAGAGTTAATCACATTAAAATTCTGAATACAACACAGATAAAAGTAATTTTCAGTACTAATCACAAGATGGCTTATGTCAGAGGACCACTGAAAACCGGTGAGTAGCAGACAGCTGTTTCGTCATTTGTTCATGACTCTTCAGTAGTACGCGCCGTTGGCCGAACCAAGGATGGAACCCAGGACCTTCAGGTTACAAGGTGAGCTCGTATATCATTTAGCTACTGGGACAAGATCCAACTATTCGATCCCTGGTGGTGCTATGGATGCATGCTGATGAAGAGTCCTATATAAGGATGAAACAACTACCCAGTACTCCCTGGTTTTCAATGTTTCTATAACTTCAGTTAGCTCGTATCAGTCTTGAAGCAATCAAATCCCTGCAACTAAAAGCATGAAAAACTTTGCACCACTTATAAGTCTAAAAGAAGGGTCATGCATACTCGAAGCTTATATGAAAACTTGAAATTTAAAGAAGATTGAAAGAGAACTTACAATCTGTTAATGAACGAAGTTGTGTTACCTTGTTTTCTTAAAAGTAATCACACCAATTTAAGATAAGAAATAGAAATCTGTAGTTGTATTCTTTTTTCTAAAATATTTCCGCTTATGAAAAAGAAGAATTACTAGATTATTGCGTGATCGCATAATAATCTTACAAAACTATCTATGGTATATTTATTTGACGAATATTAGCAATGCAGTATCTATATTGCATAACACACAAGGAAGAATTTTATTTGAAATGTTCATATGATACTTCGTCATACAGTATTGGAATTAGTCTTTCAGGATGTATTGCCTGTCCAAATGTTCCTATCTGAACGCTCTAAAGTAAGGAATATCCCTTTGGAATATTTCATTATCTCCTTTTGAAACACAGACTTGGTAAAGTATGAACGCGAAACGATACTCCGTGAGAAAGAGTAAAACATCAGAGTAAGTAGAAAAATAAAATAAAAAAACTCATCTTGACCCAGCAGAATAAAAACAGGCAAGCATTGTTATTAGGAGTGATCATTATATCATACTGCTTGAAAAAACCAAGGAAAGAAGCCAGCTCCATTAACTTCACCAAGGATATTTGAGGCAGTGAGTTGCATGATCTTTCCTATTTCATCTAGAAGGTCTTGAACCTCAACATATGCTCATCTCCAGGGGCTAGTTTATCTGCTGAATACCTGTCCGCTCTTTCTTTCCATTTTATAGGTCAGAAAACAACGAATGAAATGGAAGCTCTCAGAATGACACTCACAGAACGTGTCGAAGCCACTGACCTCCATATCTCAAGGTAGAATCAGATGGCTAAAATGATCTCCACCCTACTCAAACACCTGCAATCGGATCTCATGAATACACTATGTATCTACTGGACAATAGTGGTCGAACATGCAGGGTGACCTCAAAGGCTTAGATTGAGGGTGAGCTAAAATATCTTTAACAACCGTTGTGAGTTTAGGTACAAGTTCTTTGCAGTCTTGCATCACTAATTTTTGATGAGGTAAGTTGCATACTTAAAAAAGCTAACTGTCAATGGAATAGATGTGATTTGGGTGCCTTGTACCTTATTGCAAGGTGAAATGACATACTTAAAGTTGAAGGGTCTTTATTCAGTCAGCAGATTTACACGATTTCCATGAACCAAATATTTTAGATTGATTTTCAGAGTGCTACTGATGAAAAATCTACAAAAAATGACGAATTTAAGCAACACTTCTGCCAATTGAAGACAGTGTGGTAGGTGACTGTATGCTGTTACTCTGTCTAAGGTAACTTATTTAAGTTTTATTTTTATCACCCGCTTGTATTTATAAGATTGATATATCTTTATTTTTACAAATAGCCTATTTTAGGTTTCTTTTTATAGTACAATTTCTTTGGATTACTGAGGATAAACTTGTCGTCAAGTGTTATACTTAAATAATTTGTTTTGTGATTACGCGAGAGAAAACCATCTGCTAAATGAAAGCTCTGATGGTAAAAATGAACTGGTTGTTATTTTGCCATGTTTTACAGACTTTAATAGGAGCTAGCATACAACAGCTAGTAAATTTTAAGTTTACATCGTTAGCTTTAGCATTTCTTGTCCGCTTTATCTCATCATAGCTGACACAGGTTATTTCGCAGTTCAGTATCAGTGTAACGACACAGGACAAGAGGTAGGCGACAGATCGTTTATTGAAAAAACCAAGATATATTTATGGATTTTTATGTAAATTACTGCCAGCGGAAAAGCAGCGTCTTCTGATTGGATGTTTTCTCGCCAAAGGTGATTCTGTACTGCTTATGAGCGTTTCTCAGAAAAAGAAGTCATATATCTGTGGATCCTATTCACACGCATTAAGTCTGCTGTGATTAGTTGGTGAATTCTTCAAGGTTAAGCTTTGTTATTGTTTTTCTCATGACCCCGATTCGAGACATAACATTGGCGTAAATTATTGTCTACAGTTGTGGCTCGTAGCCAGCTTTCACAACAGTAATAGTAGTAGTACTATGATATGTGCTGTATAGGTGCAAGCTGTTAGGCAGCTGCCATAATTAAAGTCAACATTCGAGATCAGTGGCTGAAGAGGTAGAAGTGTTTATTCCTCAAAACTGGATTTAGTTTATGTTGTGGAAATGAAGCAGCCTCATCAGGCAGTCTTGTTGAACCTTGAACTGAGTGTCAACTAGTCAGAACAGTTTATTCACCTCTGACTTAGCAGAACTTTAGTGTGACTAAGAATGTAGAAATGTGACAAATTTCTGCCTAATAAAATAACAACTCATCCTCATTAAACAAGAGGTGACTGTCATGACCCAGTTGGCCTAATGGACAGGGCTCATAGTTCGAGTGTCAGTGGAGACACCATTGCTTACTGGCAATCGGAGTTATACCTCGTTGACTAGTCGAAATAGGATGAAATCCTCATTATGGATTCTACTGCTAGTCACCGTCCACTGAATTATGCTATTTGGTTAGTGGTGTCTAATGGAGAAATCCAGCCTACGTGTTTTTTTCCATCTACCTGGTTCTACCTCACATTGTCACATTGTGTGATAGTGTTTCTAATAACATGGAGAATGGAGCACTCATTGTTTCAAACACCAAAAGGGTATTCCAAAACCTAGTGGATTATTTAACACACATATGCATGTTCTTGTCAGGGGGAGCAGTTATGATGATGATGGAGGTATTAATATTGTCACAAGAGATGGTGTTCCTTTACACCATCTTAGTTCAAAGTGTTTTCTCAAGGCTGCACAGACAAACCAATCCTTAAGTAATAATAATAACAATAATAATGAAACATTCGACGATTGGTTAACACCATTAATGTTCATGACTCAAACCTTACCAACCACAGTGTTTATCTCATTTCTACTATCTTCTAAATGTTCTATACATTGAAAAGTAAAGTAGTAATGCCAAGGCTTGTTGTATTGTTTCTGCTTTTATTTATCATAATACTCTTATCATTATAAAGTGTATTTCTTATAAGATTGTCACCAACAGTCATTAGATGATTAGTCATTAAATTTGTTATTAGTAGCAAGTTTGACTGACAATCTGCCACTTGTGTCTGTCTATATGTGTGTGTGTGCGTGTGTAGGCATCCACATGTATAGTGAAGTACTTGAGTATGGATATAATTCATTTTGTCTAACGTTTACTACTTCTTGTGATTTAGATTGCTGATACTACCAAAACAACTACAACTTTTCTTCTTATGCTTGTCTTTTCTGACTTAGTTTACGTCTTTTTGTGTATATTTACAGACCCACGTGTATTGTTAAAAGAGAGTTTCTACAGGTTTTTTATTTGATACATGCCAAATGGGCTGTAATAGCATAGATAAGTATGTTTTGTTTTTATATTTGTAAATATATATATCTCAATTTTTTATCTTTGGGGATTTATAAGATTATTTTTTGCCTTATAATATACACAAATAAAACATTTAAAGAAAGGATTTCTTACAAAATTTTAAATAAACATATATCTATCTATATCCAGTGTAAACTGTCAAATATTCCATCTTGTTTCACGTTCAATTGAAGTGAAGCGTGTTAAACAAGATGAGGTAGCGCTAATTGTGATTGTGATTGTGGAACACACTCTTGTGTAAATTCACCCACTTGTAACTAATTAGAAAAATAAGGGTATAAAGTATAATTAAACACATTATTCAAAGTTTATTTTAATTAGGTAAGCGCATTATATAGAATTTATAAATCCGAATATTTTCATAGTGTAATACACTAATAATCAGGTAGAGAATGAATTCGAATATCTTGAAAATCCCCATTTAGTCATATGAAAAAGAGAAGACGTTCAGCGAAGAGACTCTTTTCGGCGAATTCATTCACATAGCTGTACAATCGCATTTATATATAATTATTTGAGTGTGTGTGTGTACATGAGGTTTGTCAAAATTAGATAATTGATCAGGTAATAAAAGAATGATCTAATATAGAAACAAAGTTAATTGGACAGCAACTAAATTAAGATTGAGTTAGTAAGTTAGATGACGTAATACAATTGACTAAAATGTTTTAACTTAGGTCAGGTTAGCAACAGAGGTAATTACAGGTAGAGACTAAGTAGAAGTGGGGTAGATAATAATGCCATTTAGATTAGAAATGAAATTGAGCAATTAAGTTGGATGACGTAACATAAATGACTATAAATTGAGCGTTGGTCAGGTCAATTAAAGTGGTAGTGAGGTGTAGAAATTAAATCGGGTAGGGGTAGAGACAAGAAAGTTGAAAATGCAAAATATTACAATTGAGAAGACAGAATAATACCAATGAAGAGACAGAAAAAAAAAATTAGGTAGAATTTACCTTTCAGGTAATAATGTAGGTTAAGTCCATTGTAAGTTTAGTGATTGAACGAACCTCTTCTGTATGCAGAGTTCAGGGCTTAGCAAGTGAATCGCCATTGCTTCTGCAGTTTGAAGAAGTCTGATTCGTACACCTTTTGGAAGACTACTTCTTACTCTGTAGACGACTTTGAAGTTTGTTTGGGGTGCAGCTTGGTGTCCGGATTCTATCAGGTGTTCTAAGATGGAGCTGCGGGGACATCGCTTTTCTCCTTTGTAAAACCATGCTGGTAAGTGTTCGGTGATACGCTTGGAAAGCGAACGCTGGGTACGGCCGACATACCTGGCTCCACACGAGCAGGTGAATTGGTAGATACACATTGATGAGGCCAACAGTGGTAGCTTATCCTTCACGTTCACATGAATCATAGGTTTTGTGGAGAAAGTTAGTCGTAGTTCAGCTGCGAAGAAAGTCTTCTTGAGTGAGCGCGACAGTCGATTTTTTAGTATTTCCGCAGATATATCTCCATTGAATTGAAGGTTTATGTAGAGCGGTTTCTTCGGGACGCTATGCGTGGGCGGCTTTTGTGGCCTAGGATTCATAGATTTTGCAATAAATCGTTCTGGGTAACAATTCTCGACGAGGATTCTCTTGAGATTGTCCAGTTCATCTTCTACGGTGTCCGGGGTACAAATTCTGCGAACTCTGTTGCTAAGTGAACGGATCAGGTTCCGTTTGGTGTATAGGGGTACCCAACTGTGGAAGTTAATCAGCTGTCCGTTCCATGTTGACTTTCTGTAGATAGATCTTTTCAGTGTTCCATCGTGTTCTCGTCTTGTTAGTTGGATGTCAAGAAAGGATATTTTAGAGTTGGACTCTTTCTCCAGCGTGAACTGAATTGCGGGGTGGCACTTGTTAAACGACTTCAGGATGTCGTCTAGATTCTCTTCATTGTTGACGATAATGAAAGTGTCGTCGACGTATCTCTTGTAGATTCCGAAGGTATCGATCATTTTCTTCATGCATGTGTTTTCGAGTTTTGCCATGAAGAAATCTGCAAGTAATGGGCCTAGTGGTGAGCCCATAGCTATACCATCCTTTTGGCGATATATTTCGTTGTTGAAAGAGAATTGAACATTCAGGGTACACCTCAGAAGGAGTTCTTTAAGACGCTCGGTGGGTATACCGATGTTTATTCCTTTGGAATCAATAAGTTCGCATACATAGCATATTGTTTCAGTCAGTGGAACATTTGTGAATAGTGATGTGACATCTAATGAGATCATGGTCCTGTTGGATACGTTGATGTTTTCAATTGAGTCGATAAAGTCGAATGAATCTCGAACTGTGTGGCAGGAAACTTGTCTTCTGATTGGTTCTAGTAGATCTGCTAGCCATTGGGCTGTGCGGTGATAAGGCGAATTGGTCATGTCAAGGATCGGTCGAAGAGGGATACCGTTCTTGTGTACTTTCGGAAGTCCATAGAGTCGTGGTATATTTGAGCCGGATGGTCTTATGGATTCAAACGTTTCGTTGCTGATGAAAGATTCAGTTTTTAGCTTACGGAGGGTGTCCGTTAGCTTTTGTTCGGTCTGTTCAGTCATGTTTTTCTCGTTGACCGGTTTTGTGAATTTACATTCATCGGATAGTATAGTCAGCATCTTACTGATATAGTCCTTACGATTCATGATAACGATTCCTCCGCCTTTATCAGGACGTAATATCATAATCTCTTCGTTTTTCATAAGTTCTTTCAGCTCCTTATAATGCCTCTTCGTCAAAATGGACCTTCCGTTGGGTTTGGTATTTATAAACTTGTGACAACTGTCGAGGATTGATGCTTTGAGTTGTTGTAGGTTTTCATCTGATGTGGGTGTGAGATCGTAGGTTTGGTTTATTAGATTTTCAAACTGAATCTGGCATTGTAGCTTGTCAATACATTGTGGTTTTACGCAGAATTTCGGACCTAGAGATAGTGCCTCTAGTTGGGTAGTAGATAGTGTGATGTCTGAAAGATTGAATACGTATTTTTCTGGATTGCTTGGGAACGGAGATTCGGTATTAATTGTAGGCTTTAGACTTTTGAGCAGATCTGCTTTAGTCTTGTTGCATTCTTTCTGAGTGACTTGTTGCACATATTCTTCGAAGGAATGGCGTAGATCTTGATCTAAGTCTTCGACTGCATGAGCTCTTGAGTAGACGTTTCGCTCTAGCTCGAACACGCGTGATTGAATGGAGTCGATGTTGTTTCGTGTGTGTCGTCTGAGTGTTCTGGTATTCGGTTGGATGTGGTTGCGTCTGAGTGACTTCCAATACATCTTTGGATACTCATGTCGATCTATAGATAGACATGAGTATCCAAAGATGTATTGGAAGTCACTCAGACGCAACCACATCCAACCGAATACCAGAACACTCAGACGACACACACGAAACAACATCGACTCCATTCAATCACGCGTGTTCGAGCTAGAGCGAAACGTCTACTCAAGAGCTCATGCAGTCGAAGACTTAGATCAAGATCTACGCCATTCCTTCGAAGAATATGTGCAACAAGTCACTCAGAAAGAATGCAACAAGACTAAAGCAGATCTGCTCAAAAGTCTAAAGCCTACAATTAATACCGAATCTCCGTTCCCAAGCAATCCAGAAAAATACGTATTCAATCTTTCAGACATCACACTATCTACTACCCAACTAGAGGCACTATCTCTAGGTCCGAAATTCTGCGTAAAACCACAATGTATTGACAAGCTACAATGCCAGATTCAGTTTGAAAATCTAATAAACCAAACCTACGATCTCACACCCACATCAGATGAAAACCTACAACAACTCAAAGCATCAATCCTCGACAGTTGTCACAAGTTTATAAATACCAAACCCAACGGAAGGTCCATTTTGACGAAGAGGCATTATAAGGAGCTGAAAGAACTTATGAAAAACGAAGAGATTATGATATTACGTCCTGATAAAGGCGGAGGAATCGTTATCATGAATCGTAAGGACTATATCAGTAAGATGCTGACTATACTATCCGATGAATGTAAATTCACAAAACCGATCAACGAGAAAAACATGACTGAACAGACCGAACAAAAGCTAACGGACACCCTCCGTAAGCTAAAAACTGAATCTTTCATCAGCAACGAAACGTTTGAATCCATAAGACCATCCGGCTCAAATATACCACGACTCTATGGACTTCCGAAAGTACACAAGAACGGTATCCCTCTTCGACCGATCCTTGACATGACCAATTCGCCTTATCACCGCACAGCCCAATGGCTAGCAGATCTACTAGAACCAATCAGAAGACAAGTTTCCTGCCACACAGTTCGAGATTCATTCGACTTTATCGACTCAATTGAAAACATCAACGTATCCAACAGGACCATGATCTCATTAGATGTCACATCACTATTCACAAATGTTCCACTGACTGAAACAATATGCTATGTATGCGAACTTATTGATTCCAAAGGAATAAACATCGGTATACCCACCGAGCGTCTTAAAGAACTCCTTCTGAGGTGTACCCTGAATGTTCAATTCTCTTTCAACAACGAAATATATCGCCAAAAGGATGGTATAGCTATGGGCTCACCACTAGGCCCATTACTTGCAGATTTCTTCATGGCAAAACTCGAAAACACATGCATGAAGAAAATGATCGATACCTTCGGAATCTACAAGAGATACGTCGACGACACTTTCATTATCGTCAACAATGAAGAGAATCTAGACGACATCCTGAAGTCGTTTAACAAGTGCCACCCCGCAATTCAGTTCACGCTGGAGAAAGAGTCCAACTCTAAAATATCCTTTCTTGACATCCAACTAACAAGACGAGAACACGATGGAACACTGAAAAGATCTATCTACAGAAAGTCAACATGGAACGGACAGCTGATTAACTTCCACAGTTGGGTACCCCTATACACCAAACGGAACCTGATCCGTTCACTTAGCAACAGAGTTCGCAGAATTTGTACCCCGGACACCGTAGAAGATGAACTGGACAATCTCAAGAGAATCCTCGTCGAGAATTGTTACCCAGAACGATTTATTGCAAAATCTATGAATCCTAGGCCACAAAAGCCGCCCACGCATAGCGTCCCGAAGAAACCGCTCTACATAAACCTTCAATTCAATGGAGATATATCTGCGGAAATACTAAAAAATCGACTGTCGCGCTCACTCAAGAAGACTTTCTTCGCAGCTGAACTACGACTAACTTTCTCCACAAAACCTATGATTCATGTGAACGTGAAGGATAAGCTACCACTGTTGGCCTCATCAATGTGTATCTACCAATTCACCTGCTCGTGTGGAGCCAGGTATGTCGGCCGTACCCAGCGTTCGCTTTCCAAGCGTATCACCGAACACTTACCAGCATGGTTTTACAAAGGAGAAAAGCGATGTCCCCGCAGCTCCATCTTAGAACACCTGATAGAATCCGGACACCAAGCTGCACCCCAAACAAACTTCAAAGTCGTCTACAGAGTAAGAAGTAGTCTTCCAAAAGGTGTACGAATCAGACTTCTTCAAACTGCAGAAGCAATGGCGATTCACTTGCTAAGCCCTGAACTCTGCATACAGAAGAGGTTCGTTCAATCACTAAACTTACAATGGACTTAACCTACATTATTACCTGAAAGGTAAATTCTACCTAATTTTTTTTTTCTGTCTCTTCATTGGTATTATTCTGTCTTCTCAATTGTAATATTTTGCATTTTCAACTTTCTTGTCTCTACCCCTACCCGATTTAATTTCTACACCTCACTACCACTTTAATTGACCTGACCAACGCTCAATTTATAGTCATTTATGTTACGTCATCCAACTTAATTGCTCAATTTCATTTCTAATCTAAATGGCATTATTATCTACCCCACTTCTACTTAGTCTCTACCTGTAATTACCTCTGTTGCTAACCTGACCTAAGTTAAAACATTTTAGTCAATTGTATTACGTCATCTAACTTACTAACTCAATCTTAATTTAGTTGCTGTCCAATTAACTTTGTTTCTATATTAGATCATTCTTTTATTACCTGATCAATTATCTAATTTTGACAAACCTCATGTACACACACACACTCAAATAATTATATATAAATGCGATTGTACAGCTATGTGAATGAATTCGCCGAAAAGAGTCTCTTCGCTGAACGTCTTCTTTTCATATGAATTCGAATAGTTGAGAGTACAGCAAAATTTATAGTTAAGACAATAGATGGGTAAATGTAGATGACGTAATAATCAACTTCACTGCACGAAATGATTCAATTGTTTATCAGTTTCGATCAAGAGTTGACATCACTTAGAGAACCAATGAAAACAAGCTAATTCAAGACTCTTAGGCGGTGTTCACCCATCACCTCAATGGGGACCAGGTCAAGAACCTTCATGTTACAGAGCGAGCTCGTATACCAATCAGCTACTGGAAAGGAATCTAATGGTCCATCAGTTTTTAGGATTTTATCATGAGCTGACATTAGTTAGAGAACCATTGGAAAACCAACTGGAAGTACTGGACAGCTGTTTCGTCCTAGTTTGGGACTCTTTAACAGTACGCACCCACTGGGATTCGAACCCAGGACCTTCCGGTTACAAGGCGAGCTCGTATACCATTTAGCCACTGGGACCCGATCCAATGGTCCTTGAATTCTAACTTCTGCCAATTCACGACAAAGCGCGACCGCTAGCCAATGTCTTCGGCGAGTATTTGTCGTCACACCCGACCAGCTGCACCCTACTGGTCACGACTTCCCACTGGAACCCAGGTAACTACCCACCTGAATAGGGCCAGTCGCCAGTGAGCATCTCACTGGTATTCAAGTTTTGGTTTGTAGGGATTTGATTGGTTTCAGGATTTCATCATGAGCTGACATTAGTTAGAGAACCATTGGAAAACCTGGGAGTACTGGACAGCTGTTTCGTCCTAGTTTGGCAGAAGTTAGAATTCAAGGACCATTGGATCGGGTCCCAGTGGCTTAATAGTATACGAGCTCGCCTTGTAACCGGAAGGTCCTGGGTTCGAATCCCAGTGGGTGCGTACTGATGAAGAGTCCCAAACTAGGACGAAACAGCTGTCCAGTACTCCCAGGTTTTCCAGTGGTTCTCTAACTAATGTCAGCTCATGATGAAATCCTGAAACCAATCAAATCCCTACAAACCAACACTTGAACATCAGTTTTTAAGTTCTCTAAACTCGCGATTCTCTTTTAGCAGATATTTAGAATGCAGGATAACTAAACTTATGATTTATACATGTTCAAATCAAGTTCACTTTTAACAGTTTGAAAAAATTCGGGCATTGGGTATTTGATATTCATTATAATAAATGCCTTTTGTATTTCCCAATAAATGAAACACAAAACGACATTGTTTTTACTGATTTTTCGTTATTTAATGCTAATAGCTTTATCAAAGTAGTATTAATAAACCAGAATTTACAAAATCCACTTAGCTAATAATATATAACAACTTGATCATCGTTTTTCAGCATGGGGTCATTTTTCGTTGTCAATTTAGCCAATTAGTAAAGATAACAAAACCAGGTGTAGATTGTTGGATTTGATAAGTGTGTAAAATTATAAAAGCAGCGTGTGTTTACGTAATCAAATTGCTTATCACATTCATGTTGACTTTATCAATCCATGGGGGGAGGGGGAGGTATTCTACCCAGATCAAGTTCTGTTTTAGTCCATCATTCCTATTCAAACAATTTGGATTCCGCTTGATATGAAGTGCTTCTGATGATATTAGACGTTCTTTGTGATTTCTGAAATCGTTTTTCTGGATGATGACTTCAATATTGTCAAAATCAATTTTGTGGCCTAATTCTATAGCGTGTAGACGAGCTATGGCTGGTGATTTTTCAAGCTTTTCTAGTTCAATTGGATTTCTCGGTGGTCGAAGAGATGCTCTACGGTGTTCATTTCTTCTAATTTTGATTTCACCCGATGTTTGTCCGATGTATATCGTATCACACTGCAAGAATTTTATTTTATAGACACAATTAGATAGGGAATCCTTTAGGATTTGGTCTTATATATGGAAAAGATTGCTTCCCAGTGTGTCTGATGTTTTGAAGAAAACTTTGATGTTGAACTTGTTGAGTATTCTTCTGATATCGTCTGAGGTCTCTGCTCTATATATGGAATGACGACTGTTGAGGTCCATGTTTTCGGAATACGTTTTCGACCATACTTAATGTCTGTGTTGATGAAGTTCGTCGGGTAGTTGTTTTGCTTGAGAGTTGGTGAGTATCTGAAAGCGGTCAGCGGTGAAGACAGACACACACAAATATATTTCAAAGTAAAATTTAAACACCTAAATGCTGAAAATCATTCATGAGGCTACTTATCAATATCCTAGTAGCTGGTTGGTTCAATGTTTGACTAATCATGAAGCGATATGGTCTATAAACCTTTTAAATGAGGACAACTGAGTATAAAGTCTAGTTTCATAGTTTTTTGACAAGCAAGGCCTTGCTACTTAGCTTAGTGTCCGTGTGACAAACTCAACAAGCTAACCTCATACCTGAATGTACTGAGTTAAATTCCAAGCGGGACCACAAGTGCGTTCTGATGAAGAATTCCAAACGAGGAAAAAACAGTGGTCAAGTACCTTATGGTTTTCAGTGTTTCTTTAACCTATATCAATCCATGGCCAAACTTGGACCAGATTGGGTTCCTGAAGACTAACGCTTGAAAATTAGTGAATGAACTTTGAGCAGCACATGACTCTGAAAGTCAGTATTGACTTTATCTTCATGATTCATAACTCTACCGACACTTTGTTTATTGAATCTTCTGAAATGTTAACGCAAATAAAAATTAAGTACATGTGTTAATGATTCTAAACATCAGGCATCATTTACCATTATTGCGGAATTTATTACGAGGATAACCATATATTTAGTGCACAAGTACTTGTTGTTTAGTTGGTTGAAGGATTTCATCATGAGCTGACATCAGTTAGAGGGTGGATACTGATGAACAGTCCCAAACTAGGACGAAACAGCTGTGCAGGAGTCCCAGTTGGTTTTCCAGTGGTTCTGTAACTGATGTCAGCTCATTATGTAGTCCTCCAACCAGATGCACAAGTCTGATGAAACTGAATGAAATAACATGATTCCCTGTGGTAGTAACTTGGAACAAACAATTATTACTGAATTATATCGAGAGGTGATTTGGCAACTTCTTCGCTACTACGGAGTGCCACCGACAATTATACATCTCGTCCAACAGTTATACGACAGTGTTGCATGCCAAGTAATCCACAACAGGAAACTTACGGAAGCCTTCAAAGTGAGGACGAGAGTGAGGCAAGGCTGTCTACTATCGCCAAAGATTTTGTTGATTGCAGTAGATTGGATAATGCGACAAACAGCGGGCAATGAGGAAACAGGCATAAAATGGACTCACACAAAAAGAGACTTGGAGGATCTGGATTTCGCCGATGATATATGTCTGATTTCCCACAAACTAGAAGATATGCAAGTAAAAAGCAACAAGTTGGCAGAAGAAGCATCCAGCGAAGATAGGACTTCAGGTGAACATAGAGAAAAAGAAGTGATGAAGATTCCTGGTCAACACCAACAGCAACAACAACAGACAACAATCAGCATAGATGAAAGGGACCTGATAAAACAACCTCCTTCACCTACCTATCTACCTGGGAAGCATCGTTTCAACTACAGGCGGACGGAAGTGACGAGGATATCAAAGCCAGAATCGGAAAAGCAAGACAAGCTTACATTACTCTCAAAGTCTGTGTGGAGGTCAACAGCACTTAGCATCAAAATAAGATCCGGATTTTCAGCTCCAATGTGAAGTCAGTCAGTGCTACTCACTATACGGATCAGAGACTTGGCTAGTGCGTCATAAAGAGCATCTCAAACAAACTACAGACCTTCATTAACAGTTGTCTTCGCTCAATACCACTCAAGATCAGATGGCCGGCCTGAGAAGATCAGCAACAGGGATCTCTGGCAATGAGCGAACCAACACAGCAGGAACCGATTGTGAAACAAATAGGCAGAAAGAAATGGATATAGGCGGATTGTCCATACTCTGAGGAAACCATCAAGTGACATCACTAGACAAGCCATTGCTCGAGTAGAACCTGGCCGAAAGGGAAGCGGCGAGTTGGTCGTCAGTGCAAGGGTGACTTTGAGTGGAGGAGGTCATGTGAAGAGGAGATGAAAGCATGTGGGCAGACTTGGAGTGGAGTGAAAAAGTTGGCAGAAAACCGAAGGCAATGGAGACGTGAGGCCGAAGCCCTATGTTCCTCTAGGATTTAAAAGACATAATAATATCACCGAGAATCATATATATATATATATATGTATGCATATCTCATGGATGCACTAAGTTTACAACTAATCTACCTAGGTCATTTGTCATATTTTAAATATCAACTTCTTTTACAAGGACTATACTGTGTTATCATGTAATAGGTGCTAATTCATTATGAATAACGTAAGTCAGTCAGTTGGTTATGATTCCTAAGAAAATTAATTTTTCTAGAAAAAGCAAAGAAGGAAGTAATAAAGAGAGATAGAAGAGAGAACAATAGGACTATAGATACATCAAGCTTAGGAAATAACCAGGATACAGCCTTAGGCTTTAAATACTGTACTATACTGTACTGCTTTCGTTTTCTTTCAATAAAATAAGAAAGTTATGTTTGTAATCTATAACTATACATATAGTTTTTGGTTTGTAAGGATTAGTTATGTTTTACGAGTTGATCACGGATTGATATCAGTTAGAGAACCATTGAAAACCAGGGAGTACTGGACAGCTGCTGTTTCATCCTAGTTTGGGAATCATCGGCAGTACGCACCCACTGGGTTTCGAACCCAGGACCTTCCGGTTACAAGGCAAGCTCGTATACCATTCAGCCACTGGGACCCGATTCAATGGCTCGTGAATTCTAACTTCTACCAATTCGTGATTTAGCGCGACCCCAACCATTGTCGTTGGTGGGACATCCATCCACACACGTGACATCTAATTGGACCTCACTGGTCACGACTTCTCACTAGAACTCAGGAAACTCCAACCTGTAGCAAGTCACTAGCGAGCATCAGATTAACTTTCTATAGTTTTTGGTTTGTAAGGATTAGTTATGTTTTACGAGTTGATCACGGATTGATATCAGTTAGAGAACCATTGAAAACCAGGGAGTACTGGACAGCTGCTGTTTCATCCTAGTTTGGGAATCATCGGCAGTACGCACCCACTGGGTTTCGAACCCAGGACCTTCCGGTTACAAGGCAAGCTCGTATACCATTCAGCCACTGGGACCCGATTCAATGGCTCGTGAATTCTAACTTCTACCAATTCGTGATTTAGCGCGACCCCAACCATTGTCGTTGGTGGGACATCCATCCACACACGTGACATCTAATTGGACCTCACTGGTCACGACTTCTCACTAGAACTCAGGAAACTCCAACCTGTAGCAAGTCACTAGCGAGCATCAGATTAACTTTCTATAGTTTTTGGTTTGTAAGGATTAGTTATGTTTTACGAGTTGATCACGGATTGATATCAGTTAGAGAACCATTGAAAACCAGGGAGTACTGGACAGCTGCTGTTTCATCCTAGTTTGGGAATCATCGGCAGTACGCACCCACTGGGTTTCGAACCCAGGACCTTCCGGTTACAAGGCAAGCTCGTATACCATTCAGCCACTGGGACCCGATTCAATGGCTCGTGAATTCTAACTTCTACCAATTCGTGATTTAGCGCGACCCCAACCATTGTCGTTGGTGGGACATCCATCCACACACGTGACATCTAATTGGACCTCACTGGTCACGACTTCTCACTAGAACTCAGGAAACTCCAACCTGTAGCAAGTCACTAGCGAGCATCAGATTAACTTTCTATAGTTTTTGGTTTGTAAGGATTAGTTATGTTTTACGAGTTGATCACGGATTGATATCAGTTAGAGAACCATTGAAAACCAGGGAGTACTGGACAGCTGCTGTTTCATCCTAGTTTGGGAATCATCGGCAGTACGCACCCACTGGGTTTCGAACCCAGGACCTTCCGGTTACAAGGCAAGCTCGTATACCATTCAGCCACTGGGACCCGATTCAATGGCTCGTGAATTCTAACTTCTACCAATTCGTGATTTAGCGCGACCCCAACCATTGTCGTTGGTGGGACATCCATCCACACACGTGACATCTAATTGGACCTCACTGGTCACGACTTCTCACTAGAACTCAGGAAACTCCAACCTGTAGCAAGTCACTAGCGAGCATCAGATTAACTTTCTATAGTTTTTGGTTTGTAAGGATTAGTTATGTTTTACGAGTTGATCACGGATTGATATCAGTTAGAGAACCATTGAAAACCAGGGAGTACTGGACAGCTGCTGTTTCATCCTAGTTTGGGAATCATCGGCAGTACGCACCCACTGGGTTTCGAACCCAGGACCTTCCGGTTACAAGGCAAGCTCGTATACCATTCAGCCACTGGGACCCGATTCAATGGCTCGTGAATTCTAACTTCTACCAATTCGTGATTTAGCGCGACCCCAACCATTGTCGTTGGTGGGACATCCATCCACACACGTGACATCTAATTGGACCTCACTGGTCACGACTTCTCACTAGAACTCAGGAAACTCCAACCTGTAGCAAGTCACTAGCGAGCATCAGATTAACTTTCTATAGTTTTTGGTTTGTAAGGATTAGTTATGTTTTACGAGTTGATCACGGATTGATATCAGTTAGAGAACCATTGAAAACCAGGGAGTACTGGACAGCTGCTGTTTCATCCTAGTTTGGGAATCATCGGCAGTACGCACCCACTGGGTTTCGAACCCAGGACCTTCCGGTTACAAGGCAAGCTCGTATACCATTCAGCCACTGGGACCCGATTCAATGGCTCGTGAATTCTAACTTCTACCAATTCGTGATTTAGCGCGACCCCAACCATTGTCGTTGGTGGGACATCCATCCACACACGTGACATCTAATTGGACCTCACTGGTCACGACTTCTCACTAGAACTCAGGAAACTCCAACCTGTAGCAAGTCACTAGCGAGCATCAGATTAACTTTCTATAGTTTTTGGTTTGTAAGGATTAGTTATGTTTTACGAGTTGATCACGGATTGATATCAGTTAGAGAACCATTGAAAACCAGGGAGTACTGGACAGCTGCTGTTTCATCCTAGTTTGGGAATCATCGGCAGTACGCACCCACTGGGTTTCGAACCCAGGACCTTCCGGTTACAAGGCAAGCTCGTATACCATTCAGCCACTGGGACCCGATTCAATGGCTCGTGAATTCTAACTTCTACCAATTCGTGATTTAGCGCGACCCCAACCATTGTCGTTGGTGGGACATCCATCCACACACGTGACATCTAATTGGACCTCACTGGTCACGACTTCTCACTAGAACTCAGGAAACTCCAACCTGTAGCAAGTCACTAGCGAGCATCAGATTAACTTTCTATAGTTTTTGGTTTGTAAGGATTAGTTATGTTTTACGAGTTGATCACGGATTGATATCAGTTAGAGAACCATTGAAAACCAGGGAGTACTGGACAGCTGCTGTTTCATCCTAGTTTGGGAATCATCGGCAGTACGCACCCACTGGGTTTCGAACCCAGGACCTTCCGGTTACAAGGCAAGCTCGTATACCATTCAGCCACTGGGACCCGATTCAATGGCTCGTGAATTCTAACTTCTACCAATTCGTGATTTAGCGCGACCCCAACCATTGTCGTTGGTGGGACATCCATCCACACACGTGACATCTAATTGGACCTCACTGGTCACGACTTCTCACTAGAACTCAGGAAACTCCAACCTGTAGCAAGTCACTAGCGAGCATCAGATTAACTTTCTATAGTTTTTGGTTTGTAAGGATTAGTTATGTTTTACGAGTTGATCACGGATTGATATCAGTTAGAGAACCATTGAAAACCAGGGAGTACTGGACAGCTGCTGTTTCATCCTAGTTTGGGAATCATCGGCAGTACGCACCCACTGGGTTTCGAACCCAGGACCTTCCGGTTACAAGGCAAGCTCGTATACCATTCAGCCATCCGGGATCAACTCGTAAAACATAACTAATCCTTACAAACCAAAAACTATAGAAAGTTAATCTGATGCTCGCTAGTGACTTGCTACAGGTTGGAGTTTCCTGAGTTCTAGTGAGAAGTCGTGACCAGTGAGGTCCAATTAGATGTCACGTGTGTGGATGGATGTCCCACCAACGACAATGGTTGGGGTCGCGCTAAATCACGAATTGGTAGAAGTTAGAATTCACGAGCCATTGAATCGGGTCCCAGTGGCTGAATGGTATACGAGCTTGCCTTGTAACCGGAAGGTCCTGGGTTCGAAACCCAGTGGGTGCGTACTGCCGATGATTCCCAAACTAGGATGAAACAGCAGCTGTCCAGTACTCCCTGGTTTTCAATGGTTCTCTAACTGATATCAATCCGTGATCAACTCGTAAAACATAACTAATCCTTACAAACCAAAAACTATAGAAAGTTAATCTGATGCTCGCTAGTGACTTGCTACAGGTTGGAGTTTCCTGAGTTCTAGTGAGAAGTCGTGACCAGTGAGGTCCAATTAGATGTCACGTGTGTGGATGGATGTCCCACCAACGACAATGGTTGGGGTCGCGCTAATTCACGAATTGGTAGAAGTTAGAATTCACGAGCCATTGAATCGGGTCCCAGTGGCTGAATGGTATACGAGCTTGCCTTGTAACCGGAAGGTCCTGGGTTCGAAACCCAGTGGGTGCGTACTGCCGATGATTCCCAAACTAGGATGAAACAGCAGCTGTCCAGTACTCCCTGGTTTTCAATGGTTCTCTAACTGATATCAATCCGTGATCAACTCGTAAAACATAACTAATCCTTACAAACCAAAAACTATAGAAAGTTAATCTGATGCTCGCTAGTGACTTGCTACAGGTTGGAGTTTCCTGAGTTCTAGTGAGAAGTCGTGACCAGTGAGGTCCAATTAGATGTCACGTGTGTGGATGGATGTCCCACCAACGACAATGGTTGGGGTCGCGCTAATTCACGAATTGGTAGAAGTTAGAATTCACGAGCCATTGAATCGGGTCCCAGTGGCTGAATGGTATACGAGCTTGCCTTGTAACCGGAAGGTCCTGGGTTCGAAACCCAGTGGGTGCGTACTGCCGATGATTCCCAAACTAGGATGAAACAGCAGCTGTCCAGTACTCCCTGGTTTTCAATGGTTCTCTAACTGATATCAATCCGTGATCAACTCGTAAAACTATACATATATTTCATAATGAAATTATATAATAATAATAAGAGATAGAGGAACAGAATCAAATGTCAATCTAAGCATGCATACTTGTCTTTACGTAGACGGATATATTAAAACAATGACAATATCCAGACTAATTCTTTTGTGTTCAGAATGAGAAAAAAAACGCACAAATAGAAGTAGCTTTTTATTGTAATTTTGAAGAAGGAAGAGAAATGAGTATATTTATGTAAAACAATATTTAGCTGTTCTTCACCCGTATACTCCCTGAATTTAAATATAATATAATACCAGAAATTAAAATATTATAATTATTAGATTCTTTGTGAGATTATTTGACATCATTCTAGATTGACAGCCTGATACTTATGAAGTGAGTGATGAACACGCAGGTGGAAAATAATTTTGGTTAAAGAAGCCATCGGACCAACAACTTCAGGGTTATAGGATTTCATTAAGAGCTGACATTGGTTAGAGAACCATTGGAAAACCAACTGGGAGTACTGGACAGATGTTTCTAACATCCTGGTTTGGGACTATTCAGCAGTACACACCCACCGTGGTTCAAACCTAGGAACTTCCAGTTACAAGGCGAGCTAGCCCGTAGACCATTAAGCCACTGGGACCCAATCCAATGACCAGTGCACGAATTCTAACTTCTGCCAACTCACAACGTAGCCCGACCGCTAGCCAATGTCTTCGGCGAGTATTTGTCCTAACACCCGACCTGCTGCACCCTACTGGTCACGACTTCTCAGTAGAACCCCAGGTAACAGCCTACCTGAATAGGGCAAGTCGCTAGTGAGCATCTCATTGATATTCAAATGTTGGTTTGTAGGGATTTGATTTACTGGTTACAGGTTTTCATCACGAGCTAACATCAGCATCTTACTTCTGAAGAGTTTTAAACTAGGACGAAACAGCTGTGCAGTACTTCCAGTTGGTTTTCCAATGGTTCTCTAACTAATATCAGCTCATGATGAACTCCTGTAATCAATCAATCAAATCCCTATAAACCAACACTTGAACTTCAGGGTTATCTAAGTGGGTTAGCATAGCTCTGTGGTAATGCGTTTGACCACAATAGAGGATAACATGCGTTCAAGTCACAGGGAGATATAAGTTTCCTTCAGCTTTCATGACATCCCTTACCAATGATTGCCAGTCGGTAAGAAATCGAAGTCCAAAGTTTCCTTCTGATTATTTCTAATCATCTAATATTAACTGATTGTGTTTATTTTTTCTTCCTGTCACTAGACTGTATAATATTTCTAGTAGGATGATATATTTTGACATATGTCAGCGGTGAAGCAGGATAACCAATACATGTATAAACTGAACACATAATCAAAGCCTTACGTCAAGTATTTGTAAAATAAAAAAAGAAAAAGAAAAAAAAACAACAACGAATGTTTCACTAAGACCCCCTTCTGTGTTAAAGCACAAATATATCTTATTGCTTTTAAAGTTTGAAATTTCCTACAGAGTAGCAGAAATATTTATTTTGATATGAATGGGATGCATGCTATTAGACTAGGCGTCTGTTATAATTTACCATTTATAAACAGAATGTATTCGCTTTAGTTAT
Source organism: Trichobilharzia regenti (assembly GCA_944472135.2). NCBI lineage: Eukaryota > Metazoa > Platyhelminthes > Trematoda > Strigeidida > Schistosomatidae > Trichobilharzia > Trichobilharzia regenti. Next base: position 63,393,347 of record OX235265.1, on the reverse strand, counting down.
TCTTGGTTCATTTGATGATGATGGTGATGATAAGATCAGAAAACAATTTGTTTATTCTATATTATATGCAAACCTTTTCTTGAAATCATTAAAAGAACACACCTCAAAACTTCTATATTAAGGCTTTCTAGTGCAGTCCTGCTGAGAAAAGGTCAATTTACACCAAACTTTTCGTTGGTTATCATTCAGGTACCTTTGAATAAGGTTACCGATTAAGATGCCTACTTAAGCATAACATAATATAAATAGTTTGAGGACACTTCAAATCATTTGACTAAGTATGCCGAATCGAATTATATTATAATGGTGATTGCTTTATTCCTTCTGTTTTGATTAAATAGAAGAGAAGGTACTTATGCGTGAAGAACACAATAAGCTTTCATACTTATCTGAGATTTAATTAAAGATGACAGTCACTTATTATATGAATCGAATTGTCATTAGTAATTTTAAGGTTTAGAAAAACAGTAGTTCATAAGTATTAAGATGTGAGATTTGCTTTGAACGTAGTTACCATCAGTTTCTGAGGCAGTAGGGTAGAGGTCTTCAGCAAACTGGTTGCAAACTGTTCACACAATTTGATGGATATATGGCCAGTTCCAAATGGGTATATGCATATCCGCATTTAGAAACAATTGTTCAGTATTTAAAAGCTCCAGATAGTTATGATAGAGAAGATTTGTAGCTCAGGTGGATGATTTTGATATGGTTTTGTTCTCTGAGCTGGATGGTTAGTTTGCGAAGCTTTCATCACCTTACTGGATGACATCTTCAGTGCATACTTCAATTTGAAGCTTGGGGTTGTAATGAAAACAAGGGCTATTATTTGAAACAATAAGAAGTTTGAAGCTTTCATAGTGCTGTCTTATGAGGAAGGAAGTTTGAAACCCAACATAAGATTCCTGGTGATACTAGAATTAGGATGACATTTAAACCAACCAACTGAATTATAAACAAACTGTTTAGGCCTAGGGGTCCAAGGGACCGAGTCAGGCGAAATAGTATAATTTACCAAATGAAAAATAATGACAGTAAGCCTAACTAAGTAGGTTGAAACAAAAGACCGGAATCAGAAGGTTATCAAGATGCAAGAATTTAGCTACGTTTGGTGGATGGGGGGATAAACCTGTGCAGGTTAAGTAATCCATAAAAATCTCAGTCATACCAAGGGGTGCCCTAATTCTTTTTTAATCTCGTCAGTACCCAGTACATGCATTTAAAATGACGAATTAATAACTAAGAGGAACTAGAATAACATGTAAAGCAAGTTAGGAAGTCATTTGGATTCATTTTTAAGATTACATTTTTGATTACAGCTTGATTCCACACTGTATTTTTGGTACAAGTATGAAATTTTCAGCATGGATATTGGTAGCCCAAATTTTACAGGCCGACCATAGATATCAGGTGTGCGTTGGCAGGGGATCGAACCTCGGACCATGTGCATGGTCGGCAAGAGTCCTAGCCACTGTGCCACCGTCACACAAATACCATTCATTTATTAACTGCATCTTTCCACTGTGTGTTATAACACACGGTTATATATTATGAGATGTAGCTATGTTTTTGCTGGTCAAATCCTCATTCAACAGTTCAGTTCTCTGTTTATTATTCTACTACACCGCTCAATTTATTTTCATACTTTTCTTTCCAAATGAAACATCTGGCTTCAAGTATTGTAGTTTAAGAAGTGATGTTGCTGCTTTTATGCATGCTAAAGACAATCCCTCTTTTCTAGGCTCACTAGCGGTTAGTAAACCAGGCGAGGTTTAGTAATGCGTTGGCCAGGAATCATATCTGGATCACCCACGTGGTTAGCTAACATTTCGCCATCGAATCATTCATGAAAACAACACTTCTATTGAAACTTGGACACATGGCTTAATTATTATTATTACTTTATACAACCGGTTCCCTTTATTAGTTTGAAGAGAGAAAGAACGTACATGTTTGCAGGATAACACGAGCTCATTTTATTTCGTGGATACTCATCAACTGCATACATACAAAACAAATTATTATTACTGATTCCTTTAATTACTAGAGGAACATAGGGCTTCAGCCACGCATCTTCATTGCGTTCGGTTCTATACCAACGTTTCCGCCTCGCCACTTCCCACTCGAGAGCCTGTCATGTGATATCATTTGATGGTTTTCTCAGAGTATGGCCAATCCACCTCCATTGCTTCCTGTTTATTTGTTGCACAATCGGTTCCTGGTTGGTCCGCTGATTGCCAGAGATATCTGTTGCTGATCCTTTCTGGCCGGCCATCTGTTCTTGAGTAGTATTGAGCAAAGGCAGTTGTTGTCGAAGTGCCTTTCTTGACGCGGCGCCAAGTCTCTGATCCGTATGGTAGCATTGACTTCACATTGAATTTAGAAATCCGGATCTTATTTTTCATGTTGATTGCTAGTGACCTCCGTAGAGACTTGAGAGGAGTGAAGCTTGCCTTGCTTTCTCGATCCTCGCTTTGATATCCTCATCAGTTCCGTCCATCTGTAGTTGAAACTGTACTTTCCAGGTAGACAGAGGAGGTTGCTTCTTTCAGGCTGTAATAGTCCAAATTTTATATAAATATCGCTGAAGATAACTATAGAAAAGCAAATAGTAGATAAGTAAATCGCAATCTCTATGTATTTTATTGGACTCTTTAAATGTTATGTAAAAGGTATAAACCTTCAAAAAATGTATTAGAAGGAACTCCGAAACATTCTACAACTTAGATTCCAGTTATCTCGGTTCTGACATTGAAATTGGAATCATTTCAATTCTCCAATATGGAATTTGCTAGCAAATTTATTGTCACCATGAATGGCTCTTAAAACTTATTCCCTTTTTCTGCTAAATTCTAAAACATTCTTTCATGACACCACAAAGTATTGGTAAATATAAAAACAATGAAGATTACAAGACACGTGGGAGGTCAGGGTTCAATTTACGGTTGACGCAGTCCTTAATATCGTCTAGGTTAACTAGCAGGTAGTAGGGCTAGAACCCTAGCTTATAAGAATTACACTCCTGCTACTGAAAATTCAAAGCTTAAAGCATGAAACCCTTCCTACTTTCCACTCAGAACTCAAGGAGTGGAAGAAAAATGAACTTGTTTATAACGATTCATTATAAGATTTTAATTACAGGTTAATTTCATAGTTCTGTTAAAGTATATCGATTTCTGTTAAAGTCCATTGTTCAATTCACTTTATATTAGTAATGCATTATGATGACAGGTGTACTGATATTTTACAAAAAAGGTATTAATTATCAATGTTTTTTCAGCATAACCATTATCCCTTTCTCCTTTATACTATTTGTGGTTTTCTAGGTGACTGAAAACTAGGAAATAGTCTTTTTTATCTTTTAACGCTCTAAATGGAATATGGGGTTTCAAGATAGAGGCTTGAAGTTTTGGTAGCAGTGTTGTTTATTTTTACGAAATGAGGTTGCTAGCCTTATTCTTAATCTCCCCTCTTTACCAGTCTTATTACTGGCTTATCAAGGTAAAAGAGTAAGTTGGCCAGGGATCGAACCCAGAACTATGTGCGTAGTCGGCGAGCAGTCTACCGCTGTGCCACTGACGCATATGAAATAATCTGGCGAATGCTTATTTAAGTTCGGCGGGAAATTAAAAAAAAATTAGCAAAAGTTAGTATTCATCGATTTTCAACTGAATGGTCAATAAAACCACTTCGTAACTTAATGATTATGGGTATGCGTCCCGGCAGGATCATGCATGCGAACTGCTGAAGAGTTCCAAACAACGATGAGATAGCTATTAAGTAATCCTTATTTTTCAGTTGTCATCTGACTACTGTCATTTCTTAATAAAAGTTAGATTAGTCTAATTCGAATCCAGGTTACTAAATTTCACGTGATTCACTTACTAATTGCCAAGGTAGTTATTATGTAATACAATCAGATCTTTTCTTCTGTCTAAATGCACAGCATTAAAGATATTTCATTAAAATTTTATTTCACCTATCATAGAACTAATGGTAAACACAAAATTCAATACTTGCCAAGCATTATAGGTTAAAAAGACTTTTCTCGTATCCGTTCTACTCTCACTATCATATTTATAAAGTATACGAATGGTAAGGGTGACAAAATAATCTATTTAACTCTGTAGCAACTAACTAACTAACTAATACTCTTCGAAAATGTATCCTATTGTTTTCATACTCTATCAAGTTATGTTTGTACGTATTTGTGTTTGTGTACGTGTGTGTGCGTGCGTGTAATTGTTATGATTCAATGCAAACATCACAGTGTCATAGAGGTAGAGTTCATTGAATGAGTTAGGGTACATTATGCTTCATATTTTATTTACTATCTGATTAAATATATATAGCATATATACAGTAGAACTAGGTCATCCAGCCATTTTATTTATCCTTCATTGATAAAAATACTTCATTACAAAAACAACTCAGAATGACAACCAACAGAGACAAGAAATAAAAAGTGGTATATGATAATAATAATAATAATTTCAGACTTTATATGAATTTATCTCTATAGGTAAACTGCCACGGTGATGCTTGATGATGATGATGAAGAAAATGACAGTGGTATAACTGTTATGAATAACATGATGGAATGGAATCAAATCAATAAACTAAAATCTGTTTAGACTGCTAGCACTGTTTACAACATTTATCTGTCAATCATACCACTGGTCACACTTACTACTTATAAATACACACATATATACCTATCAATATAATTTTTCTAAACATGAAAAATATATATTAAAATAAACCAACTTTAGTAGCTAAGTCAGTAACCTGCTAATAATCAGCATCTAAGCTATTCCATTCTTACTGTATTGTTTATAGTCTACTTGGTAGGGAGCTACTATTCATTGTTAATGTGATCACTTGTGTGATAGATATATTTGGTCACGATTAGTCACTATTAGTATGGTTATTTTACTTAATTCTTATATATATATATATATATATATATATGACTGGTGAAACAATAGTAATGAAAGCAGCAGAAGAATGTCAGGTATATAAAGGAAGTCTTCAAGCCATGTGATTTACATATCTGATATAAACCTATAAATTAAATTTCGATAGCTGGTTTGCAAGGAATAGATGTTTGCTAGTGATGGAGTTTCCTGGAGTTCTAGTGAGAAGTCGTGACCAGTCAGGTCCATTCCAGTCAAGTGAGAGGATGGATATCTCACGCCAAATGTATCACGAATTGGTAGAAGTTACAATTCATGAGCTGGCTGGTCATTGAATTGGGTCCCAGTAGTTGAATGGTATACGAGCTCGCTTGCCTTGTAACCTGATGGTCCTGGGTTCCAAACGTGGCAGTGGATGCGTACTGGCTATGATTCGCAAACTATATATATATATATATATCCAACGAGATAGTACTAAGATGTGAGACAAACATTTGTTGAAGTTAATTTTGGGCCGAAGTGTTCGGTCTCTATTAACCTATCGGCTTCTAGTACAGACGCTTCAACAGTGTCTCTGAGGATTAGCATAATACTATTTTCGATGATGGTGATTAGCAGTGGCTCTTGTGGCACAGTAGCTTCGTGAATAGCACGTAGATTTGAATCCACTAGGCATCGTTTTAAACATCGAAGAGTTATTCGTTAGGTTATTATGTCATAAGAGCTACTTCTAGTGACTATCTTAAATGGTGGTCGATGGCGATACTGGAAATATAAACCACACAGAATTTGATCCAGGTAGAATAACGCCTAATATTTTATCATTTTTAATTACCGACTAATTGGCATATCATTGGTTATATTTTAAATCATAGGTTATTGTGTGAAATATGCTTCGAGGCTCACGTCGTTGTATTTTCTCGCCTAAGTAGTGTAGGCTGTGGGGAACAGGTACCTATAGTAGAATTTCGATGTAGTCAAGCAGTATTTGAGATCGGCGCGTCTAAGTTCAGCATCGGCGTCCATATCGTATTCTATTCCATTCTCGACGTATTCCGAAAAATAATATAACCATCAACCAAAATAACATATTTTTAATCTTCAGACATCGGTAAAGAGTCTTTATTAGTAGCCAGCATTTTAACAGAGATCAAACCTTTCGGTCCAGTAAAATTGATAAGCCGGAAACACAAGAAATAATAGCTAATACTCGTTGCACAAGAGGTGGCTCTTGTGGTCCTAAGTGGTCTGCTGGGTAACGCTTGGGCTGTTGAAACGATGTGTACTAGTTCAGAGTCCCGGTAGGAACACTAGCTTTCAATGGAGATTACAGTTACACCTGGTTGAAGGGTACCGAATAGGGCAAAATGTGCATCCTCGACTCCAATGACCGTCACTGCCTGCGAAATCAAAACTAACATTTCTTTATTCTTTTCACCATCCTCTAACATTCTGTCTCATGTCCACATATGTATTACTAGTATTAAATAAAAAAAAATGACACTTAGTGTAGTGATCATTGTAGAAGACATAAAGATGAAATGAACACGATAACTAGTCATAGTTAAATTCTAAGTTCAACGCTTTTTAAGGATTATCCTATCAGTACGCAGTGATGATAAATTTTCAAAATACCAACCATTATATTTCCTCATTATTTAACTATGGTTGGTAATAAGAGCGGTTTTTGTTTGTTCATACGTCGAGTGAAGCTGAAGTATGTAAGAGGAAACGTTTGGAGCTAGAAACACTGAGAAAACAACTGTCTATGAGGTCATTTGGTTGATACTATCTAGGTTGGGATCCAGGATGTGCATTTCATCCGTTTTAGGACTCGTTGGCTCAATGCGCTGGCATCTTTCATGCGTAGTTGTGTTCGCAGTGAGACTGGAATATGAATACTCAGTGGAAATCGTCAAGTGGGAATCGAACGTGGACTTTCTGAGTGGTTAGTGAACATTCAGCCAATAAACTACTGACTCATATAAATAAATTTAATAATGAGGATTAAGGAAATTGATTTTGTCAGCAAGCATCTCATCTGAACCAATGTGTCTTTCGAAAAACTGTGGAATGAGTACTGTGGTAGACGACTATGTTAGCCATTAGCAGAAGCAATTTAAGTAACAGTTTACATTAATTATGATAGAAATCACTTTTCGTGTTAAAAAAGAGAAAAGATACACTATTGTGTAGTCCAAGTAACAGCATCGACCATGAAGTAGCATCCCAGAATGCGGTACAGCAAACATTCATAAACCTCATTCAACAGTCCTGTGATTATGCCACAAAGTAATTAATTCAGCTAAAGACTTTAAAGTGAAGATATCAGTAGGACAAGGCCGCCTACTACCACTGATAATGTTCCTAACTGTAGGGTATTGGGTTATGTTGTTAACCGTGGGCCAAGAGAGGATAAGATTACGTTGGACAAAAATGAACTTTAGAATATTTGAGCTTCTCTGATGACTTATAAGTGAAGGCAGACAAACTTGAAAACTAGCAGGTTGGCAGAAGAAACACTGGAGACAGGAAGGAAATTATGGGAACATAGAGAAGATAGAAGTGATGACGATACCCGACTAACAACAACAAGAAGAAGCATCAGTCGCTATCACCAGGAAGAATTGGAAAGCAACTACTTCTTTCACTTACCTAGGGAGCATCGCTTTAACCACACGAGGTACGGCCATGCATTTCAAAGACCGAATCGACAATGTAGGACAAACCTTCATTAATTTGAAATCAATTTCGAAATCTACTGCACTCCACATAAGGAAGATGTTCCGAATATATTCAGCACCAATGTGAAGTCAGTACTTTTATATACTTTAGAAACTTTCCGTAGGTGACACTGAAAGCAATTACAAACATACTGCTAAAGAATTTCATTAATAGAATCCTTCGTTTAATACTAAACATCAAATAGCTATAAAGTATAAGTACTAGAGAACTCAGTGAGGCTGCGAAACAGCAGACAACCTGTTTTAGTATATCCTGTGGTGTCATGAGGGGGATCATATAAAGAAGCCTGTGGCCATTCATGGAGCTGGTAAAAATGATGGTAAAGAACCGAATAAAATAACTCGGTATTGCTAAATCCCCATGTTTCACACGGAAATTAAAGAACGAATATTAACAACAATAATAATATTCATAGTATGGAAAGCTTAAGTTCTATATGTGTACTCAAAGTTTAAGTTATCTCTGCATGACTGTTAATAACATTCCAATCTTTCAAGCCTCAACTGAGATATGTTGACAGTCTATCTGTTGAAAAGCCATAGGTCTGTATCTAACGATGTAAAAGAATAATAATAATAAACAGTTTAATCCAATTTTAGATTTTCCCGTCTATTGACTGAACCAAAGTGTTCGGTCTCAGGTCGACATGTCGGCTTCTTGTGCAAATACTTCGATGATGTCTGGGCATGTAAATAGAAGTTGATTGATGGGTGGTGACTAGTACTGGGATTCAGGATACCACACATTTCCTCCTATTTGGAACTCGTCAGCCAGCTGGATGTACCTGCATTCCACAGTGAGTGGTGATTTTCCCCGCACCGAGGCCCGAACATAGTGCCTATAGTTTCAAACGCCAAAGCGCTATCCACTAGACCACTTGGGCAACGAAAGCCACCTCTTGTGCGACGGGTCATATCAGTGTAAAAATGAATTAAATAATTAATATGACCAGTTGCACAAGAGGTGGCTCTTGTGGCACAAGTGATCTAATTGATAGCGCTTTGGCGTTTGAAACTATGGGCACTGGGTTTGAACCTCAGTGCGGGGAACATCATCACTCACTGTGGAATGTAGGTACATCCAGTTAGCTGACGAGTTCCAAATAGGACGAAATGTGTGGTATCCTGGTTTCCACTGCTAGTCACCATCCACCATTTAATAATAGGCAATAGTCATTGATGCTTTTAAAAGAAATAGTGAGTAAAACAATGTAGAGCTAAATTTGTTTAAAGAAACTTATTAGATGAATTGACTTTTATGATAATGCCGTCAATTATATTTTATACTATTGGGAATACATTTCATGATTATCAACTAGGCTTTTTCATGTTCATAGATTTTTTTCCATTCACTCATCGTTGATTACCTCATTCATTATTTAACATTTAAAATAGTCTCAAGTAAAAGCTGTGACAATTTGGTTTCATGGGGAATAATTGAAATATGCAACAATTTTAAAAAATAAAAAGAGACATAAAAACAGAAGACACAGAGCTCCACACATTTCATTACAATAAAAATAAATGATGTACATATAGTAAGTAGTATTTTATGATCTTTTTTCGTCTTTCAAGTAAATTATCTTCTCAAAATTGATTGTTAAATGGTTTATTTTTATTTTCAAACTTCAATTACTTATAAAGTTAATTAAGATCCTATTTAATCTTTAGTTTCTTCCTTAATGATTACCAAATAACTGTTCATTGGGAAATAAAATAACTATTTTGTTCTGAAAAGCAATTCATTGAACTTTATGTCTCTTTGAGTGAAAGATAAGGGTTCAAAGCTTTGAAGTTTCAGTAGTGATGGGGTTTTTCTTTAAAGAAGTGAGGCTGCTAGCTTTACGCCTAACCTTCTTCTTTTACCCGAGCCCACAAAGGACTTGTAAACTAAAAGCTGTTTATAAATGTTTCCGTTAGGAATCAAACCCAGCCCATATATGTCACTAGTGAGTATTCTATCGTTGAACAACTGATCATTGAATGACACCCACATATAAATGTGCTGCAGTATAAACTACTTCGATGGCGCAGAGGGAGGGTGCTCGCCAACCACTCAGGTGGTCTAGGAGTTCAGTCCCCGGCTGACATACTCCCAAACCTCGCTTATTTGGTAGTAAGCAAGGTAAAGAGGATAGGTTGGGCATAAGACCAGCAAATAGCACTCCGTAAAAATAAAACCACTTCTATCGAAACTTCAAAGCTCTAGCTTGAAGCCCTATGTTCCACTAGGAACGCAAAGGGATGAAAATAAATAAATAAACAGCAGTCTCAATTATGTATTTATTTTCAATACAGACACTATTATCAGCGGTGATTACTTCATCGCCTAAATAATATAGAGCTCAAATGCTTCATGTTAAATTGATACATTTGAAAGTAATTTTTAGCTGAAACAAGATATGCTTTGGAGTTCGATTGATAAACTTAATATGACATCTTGGACATGTAGCCATTTGTGTTTTATTCTGGTTGAATCTTCCTAGATTAGACATTACTGAGGAGAAGAAAAAAGAAATATGTCCAGAAGTATGTAGTCTTTTTCTTAGATTGGTCTCTTCACGAATGGTACAGAAACCAATCTGATTATTATTATGATGAGTCTCTTGAGTTCTGAGTAGAACATACAGTGCCAACAGTAAGTCTCTGTTTCATTCTGTTCTCTGAAGACGTTTCGAGTTGGCTTCAGGATTGCTTAAACGCATTCGTTTCTTCCTTGCAGAATCTCCACCATGTTAGCCGTAGACCCATGGGCAATTTTTCGCTTCCTGTTTAAATTTCACTCGAGGCCCTGGAACGCGATATCATTCAAATGTCTCCTCACTTTGTGTCCAGTCCATCTCCACTTCCGTCAGCGGTAGGTTCTTGTTTAGATTAAACCCTACCAGAGTCCCTTGTTGCTAATACTTTTGTCCTACCATCCGACTTTTAGTCTAGAGAGAAGACAGTTGGAAATGCTTTTCATCACATGCCAAGTCTGTGAACCATGCAAAAGCACTGACTTGACGTTGGTGTTAAAAATTCGCAGCACATTTCCAACATGATTCACATAGGTGAGGGTGCGTCTCACTATTCCGATTCTGCCTTTGACATACTCATCCTTCGAGCTTGTGGTTGAAATGATGCTATCTAGGTATATGAGATAGGTGACATTTTTGGACTTCTTTCGTTGATAATCATTGTCACTTATCACAGCTGGTTAAGTATATTCCTCACCTCTGTATTCTATACTTCTTACTTCAGCTTGAACGTTTTCGCCTACAGATCTTCTAGTTTGTGTGCCATTAAACACAAATCGTCTTCGAAGTCCAGATCTCATGTTTCATTAAAAAGGTTGAATTTCAATCACAGTTGCATATCCTGCTGTTTTATTATATTGGACCGAAATCCCAGTCTCTGCTGACATTTCAGCTCTTTGTACTTCCTCTTGAACGATATCTGAAGATTAGAATAATGTTACTTTGGTCGATGGTGACTAGCAGTGTTTCTTGTGGCCTCGAGTCACGGTGAATAACACTCTGGCGTTTGAAACGATGGCTTCTGTATTCATGTCTGATTGGGGATACTGTAACTTACTGGAGATGAAGGTGCACCTAGCTAATGAGTCTCAAATAGGACAAAATGTGTATCCTGGACTCCATTGCTAGTTACCTTCAACCTGAATTTAGCTGTAAATATGAAATAAAGGACCCTCAATGACCATGGACACGGCGTGGGGTTCGATCCCCGGCCGATTCACTCCTTTACCCCGCTGAGCCAGAAATAATGCTGGTAGAGAGGAAAGGTTGGGCATGAGGCTAGCAACCCCATTCTGTAAAAATGAACGCCGCTACAGAAACTTAAAGCCACTAGCTTGAAGCCCTATGTTCCACTGGGGAACGTGAAGGAAAAAAATGTAATAAAGCTTAACGGAATTTCAATAAAGTTCTCCAAGGCTAAAAGAAATGAAAACTTTAATATTTTCATATGATTTTCAAATGAGTGTTTTCAATCCTTTTTTTCCAGAAAGTTGGCCAACTTTTATGATCAGAACATTTGCTGATAATGTATCTACATTCCCAGTGAGTAATGATGATTCCTCTGAGACTCGAACTTTGCACCCATGATTTCAAACGCAAAGCGGTATTCACTAGGCTACTCGAGTTGCACCAGGGTATCCTGTCTGGCGACTTTATTATTCCAGCTGAAGTCAACACACATCCTGGTGTGTCAGTGAACAGTAGGAGACGATGGTGCCCCACTGTTGACCGACAGTAGGCTTCAGACGGTTGCCAATCGATCTGGTGTTCGGTAATCTGGCGACGGGATGTTAGATAGTTGTCGCATGAATACTAAATGAGTGACAACAGTGGTACACATTCGTGTCTGCATTGACCTCCTACAATCTGCATCTCCTGTAGGCAGGTATGCTTGTCGCAGTTTCTGAATGTCAGCCAATTTGTGTACACAACTGTCTTCTCTAACACAATCATTTCACAAGACGGCTGACAGATATAAAAGTGAAAATGTCAGTCACCTTCCTCTCCTGGATTTGTCAACTATTTTATTGAAGACAATGAAAATTTCTCATTCAAACCATCCAGATTAGACAACACAACCATATCAAAATATTTTATAAACTTTATAGACTGATAAGGATTGTATTCACATATACATAGTCTATAAATTTTAAATTTTTATAGTACAGTAATAAAAATTAGAATTCAAATACTTCTCAGTTTTTCTTTTTGTTCCCTGTGTACTTTTGCATCGATCAGTTGTAGGATTCAAAAAAATTTCCTGTTCATTTCATTCTTACTCTTTTTATGTATAACTTAGCATAAATTTTTGTTATCCATAAGCTGAGCAAAAGAAACATAAATCCTATTTGTTTGCAAAGCTTGTACTCCTAGTGCTATACTAATTTCTGCTTTCTTTTTTCCAGTGATGGGTTTTCATTATTCAAACAATGTCACATGATATTTACTAGGATTTATGCAATATTAGGCTGTCTGGATAATAGTGATAATAATAATAATAATGATAAGATATATTTATTCGCTCCGTTTTACAAGAAAGTAATTTTCGACAAATCCCCGATGAAAATGAAACATCGCTTCATGAGTGAAAATATTTGACAAAATAGAGTGCTATAGGCGTATTTTATAAATTCTAGAGCAGAGCTTTGCACAGAATTTACATATGAGGCGGATTGTTTGGGAGCTAATGATGACACATCCCCAAAATGTACTTATTTTGAATAAACGCCATTAGGATATGAGTAGAAAGGAAACATTTTCGATCGAGTGCGCTACATAAACTATCATGAAACAAACAAGATATGATTTTATATGTTTTATTCTGAAGCCAGATATCTAGATGTGTCTATTAAGTAACACTGAGTGTCATGGACTAATAAGACTTGCTCATTAGAATTAATGAATTCGGCCGTATACTTTAACGTCACTTAGACTGGCGGCCTGCTTGAATCTCTGGGCTATCTACATTTCCATCCGAGACAGTGTATCTTATTTTCTTTAGTTCTTGTTGTTATAAACATTCAGTTATATCCATGGGTCTCTAAATGTACTCATACACATTTTTTAATTAGTTTGCAGCATATCGTTGAGGATTTCTGTGGGACCGAAGGAAAATACCGTAGTGGATTATTTTATTCTTCAGATCTGACATCACCGTCTCACATGATGTACTGGAGATGGTTATTTTACGTGAAACCCTTGGATCAACAGTAAGTATTATGCAACAAACTACGCTGAAAATTGTGCATATTGTATAAACCTATTGTGTATAATAAAGCTATTGTTATCATTAACTTAGAAATATTACGCAAAAAGATTTTGCATGAAAATTTGAGTGGTTCTAGTGATCTATCTAAGGTGTTCCAAATTCCTTGTTTCATTATCTGTAGAGGAATATGTTGCTATATATATGTGGAGAACTGTTAGTATTTCTGAGCACACTGGATTTCCGCCCATACTAAGGCATCAGGATCTTAACCATTTGCCTACGTTCTTAGATAGCAAAATATACTCGTGCACATTTTCATTTAGCTTTCAATATACTGCTGTCTGTTTCTTAGAGACAAGTAATAAACTTCACATAAGATTGGTTTATACTTCAGACAAAACAGTATTGCTTCACCTCATATTGTTATTTTACTTGAAAGTGGCAGATTAAGAGGAAATATTGCGCAAAAAATTACACTGAGGATTCTGTACATTGTGTAAAAAAATTGTTCAGAATAAAGCTGTTATGATTATGCAACAAAAAATAAATACTTCAAAAGATTACTAGTTGATTTCAGATAAGGTTGACTTTACTGTCTTTAAACACATTTGATTATTTGCATGGAGGATTTAATCATGAGCTGACATCAGTTAGAGAACCAATGGAAAACCTGGGAGTACTGAAAAGCTGTTTCGTCCTAGTTTGGGACTCTTCATCAGTACGCACCCACCGGGATTCGAACCCAGGACCTTCTGGTTACAAGGCGAGCTCGTAGACCATTGAGCCACTGACCCGATCCAATGGTCCTAGAATTCTAACTTCTGCCAGTTCACGACATAGCGCGACCACTTCGCAATGTCTTCTTCGATGAGTTACTGCCTCATCTTCAACCTGCTGTACCCTACTGGTCACGGCTTCCCACTAGAACTCCAGGTTAACTGCCTGAATAGGGCCAGTCACTAGTGAGCATCAGATTAATTTTCAAGTATTGGTTTTGTAGGGATTTTGTTTGATTGCATGGAGGATTTAATCATGAGCTGACATCAGTTAGAGAACCACTGGAAAACCTGGGAGTACTGGACAGCTGTTTCGTCCTAGTTTGGGACTCTTCAGCAGTACGCTTCCACCGGGATTCGAACCCAGGACCTTCTGGTTGGCAGAAGTTAGAATTCAAGGACCATTGGATCGGGTCCCAGTGGCTTAATGGTATACGAGCTCGCCTTGTAACCGGAAGGTCCTGGGTTCGATTCCCGGTGGGTGCGTACTGATGAAGAGTCCCAAACTAGGACGAAACAGCTGTCCAGTACTCCCAGTTGGTTTTCCAATGGTTCTTTAACTGATGTCAGCTCATGATTAAATCCTCCATGCAATCAAACAAAATCCCTACAAAACCAATACTTGAACATTTGATTATGTTGTGTTACGTTTCATGAAAGTCTCTTGATTATAAGTCAATCTCACGTAAAAGTTGATAGTGAGTCCTGCGGTGCTCCTGAAAGCTTTTAAGATACATTATTCGAATAGTATCTTCTTTCTGATGTATTTGTGATGATCAAGAACCATAAAACTGAACTTTGTCCCCCACATCTTCATTCCATTTTTCTTTATCATAAAAATGCATCTTTCTGAATGTAATAATCTGATTGCTGGTGGCATGTCTGATAACATTAGTAAACCTTTGTCGGAGTACCTTTTCTGTTGGTGTCTATTCTTCTGTGATGTGTTTAACTAGCGCAAAACGTCATATTTAGAAATTATAATAAATGTTATTAAATAAAAACCGGATGTTTCTAAAAGAATTAATGACTGACGGCTGAAGGCAAAATGGAAGCCTACATTCGAAATAAAGGCCTCTAAATTACTAGCCAGTTGCTATATCGGATGAGCCATTTATTCCAGCTTCCAAACAAATCATCTTTATTTTAGATAGTATAATCATCAGTTGGCACCATGCTCCACTCCTTCGAATTCCGAGTAATAAGTGCAGATGAAAGGAGAATTGGATGGACAGCTTTTGTGACAATAAACGGTTGGCTATGTATCATTCATTCATATGACAGCTGGGTACTACTGGTGATGATTATTGTATGATTACGATTGTGTTATAAGCTGACTGTCACAAGTCATCTTATCGAATCCTGATGGAATCCAGGTTTTCACTTCAGCACTGACCATCACTCATCTTGTCAAAATCAATTTTCCTATCAAAAGCCATTTCATAAAATCTCAACAACATGCCAAAAGAACTGACAGTCTTCAAGTGTAGAGTTTTTATGATTTTATTCCCCACTATACAGACAATAAATTCGTAATCAGAATTTTTTATGTTAGGTTATTTTACAAAAGTTAAGGCCGGCATATGTAGATTTGAGGATACTTTTTACTATGAGTGAAGGGTAATGTGTCACCCAATACTCTAATAGTAGTTACAATAGTAAATTATCTTTCCTATTAATCCTATGACACAAAAACATTTAGAGAAGAGTCCAGAAGAGTCTAATTCACAACTTTTTACATGCTAAAATGCTTACTTTATTTTTAGGGCTTTAAAATTTTGACTAAAGTAGCTGTGACGTATATTTCCCGTCGACTTTTTTTTTCAGAACTCCCACTTATTTTTAAATTGTTGCAATTCTCACACTACAATGGCTATTGCTCAATTACCAGACTACTTACCTACCGGAGAGCTGTGTGCGTCGGTGGCACAGTGGTTAGGACTCTCGCCAACCATGCACGTGGTCCGGGGTTCGAGCCCACGCCAGCGCATACCTGATATCTATGGTCGGCCTGCTAAATTTGGGCTACCGATATCCATGCTGAAAATTCCATACTTGTACCAAAAGTACAGTGTGGAATCAAGCTGTAAATCAAAAAAAAAAAAAAATAAAATCTTTATAATCATATATTACAGCGTCACAGTCAGAGATACGCAAGGATTAAGTTTTCTATATATTTCGAAAGAAAACACAACGTATCACATTTAATAAGTTGACTAGCCGTGCCTATTCAAAAACACGACTTGACTGACTTTATTTTCTTGTGAATTTTACACAGTAGGGCAGTGACGTTAGATAATCATGGTAATCACAGATAACTGGTCGACTTCTTAGATTGAAAATCAATACCTTTAGCAATTATACTTGCAATGAAATGATTTATTTAATCTAAACAAAAAATAATATTTGATGTCTGTCACAAGACAGGTGTCTATCGTGGTCCAAACGTGTAAGGGTTTAGAAAACGATGGGTGCGTGGTTCTAGTCTCAGTGAGAACACCATTACTCAACAGAAATCGCGGGTACATCCAGACAGTAAGTTCTAAATTGGAAGAAATGAGAGTCCCTAGCAACTAAATAAAGTTAAATGTGTTGAAATTTTCGAATAGCAGAACTTTCAGTCCATGTTCGCTGAGCTGGTTGCGAAGCGTCATTCTGGATGTTGTCTTCGGCGCTAAACTAAATGTGAAAAGAAGTGTAGGTATTATCTATAAATGAATATTTGTTTGGTAACTTTCAGTTGTCCTTTTAAATTACTATATGACTGTTGTAATAACCGAAACACAAGTACTTCAGTTGTAACGCAGAAAACTAGTCATTGCATTCTTCCGTATAGTTTACTAAAATCCCGGCAGTTGCATACAATTAAAATTCGTATTCCAACAATATCATAAACACACTTTGATATGATGTAATCTGCGGTAGTACTCGACAGTAATAGCTTGTACAAAAAATACAAAATAAACTAAAAATACCTTTTTTATTCCTATATGTTCCCAGTGGAACATAGGGTTCCAAGCTAGGGCTCTGACGTTTCGGCGGCAGTGGTGTTTATTTTTTTAAGGGATGAGGTCACCAGCCTCATGCTCAAGCTTCCCTCTTTGCCAGTCTTATTACTGGTTTAGTGAGGTAAAGGAGTGAATCCGCCGAGGATCAAACCCCGAACCAAATGAGGCGTGGGTGGCGAGCATTCTATCACTGTGCCACCGATGCGATGAAAAATGCCATGCGGCGGCTATATAGTCGAAAAATTTCTAGTGTTCGAAATACGTGGTAAGAATCAACAATCGAAACTCTGTTTGTAGGAGCCAAACAGAAAGAAACACGTTTGTCGCAGCGAATCTAAGGTCAAGTTATCCCTCCAGGGCGTAACTTGGACTTCATTCAAACCAAATCACAGTTGTAAGACAACATTACTGTCAATAATAGTATAGAGAAGCATTAAAACAAGGGATTATCTAAAAACGAAGACATATAATAAGGATTAAGTCAAAATAAGACATATAGATGCTAGAACAATGATATACAGGTCAGAGAAAAGGAATCACATCAAATCCCTGTAAATCAACAATTGAATATCAGTCTGATGCTCACTAGAAACTAGCCCTATTCAGGTACGTAGTTACCTGGGTTCTAGTGAGAAGTCATGACAAGTGGGGTACATCAGGTCAGGTGTGAGGACAAATACTCGCCGAAGACATCGGTTAGTGGTCGCGCTATGTCGTGAATTGGCAGAAGTTGGAATTCATGGACTGGGTCGCGTTGTAACCGGAAGGTCCTGGGTTCGAACTCCTGGTGGTGGGTGCGTATTGACGAAGAACCCCAAATTAGCCTGACAAAACGGCTGTCCAGCACTCTCAGTTGGTTTTCTACTGGTCCTCTAACCGATGTCAGCTCATGATGCAATCCTGTAACAAGTTAGGTCAAATGCGTGCAAACCAACATTTGAAAGATAGTTATAATTAGAAAATGTGTAGACAAATTCAAATAACTAATTTTGCTGTGAATAGGTTGTTCATGAAGGGATTTCTGGATCAGTTATTCTGCTACAGCTTTTTCTACTTGCATTGACATTGATCTTCTCGTTGACCTAATATCTGCCTCTCCTTGTCATATGATTCATAAAGCTGACATGCGTCCACATGTCTATTACTCGATTGGTTGGTTTCAGTGTTAGGCCTCTAGGAATTCTGTGGCATCCTTTGTGTTACCATTGTTCACCACTTTTACATATGTCTCAGTTACACTCATGTCCATAATTTTTCCCGTGAACTTGTTTGAATGAACGCATGTCAAACATTTTTAACTACTGATTTGTGGTCACGGATACAAAGATAAAGAGGACGTCTGCTGCAATCACTATGGCATTTCTCACATTTCATGAAGTCTGTTTTGTAGATGACATTGATTTTATTTTCTTTCGCTATTGAGTCTTTTATTTTACATAGTATATTGTTAAGCAATCGTGTTGGCGTCTCAGCGACGACAATTCCAAGAAGTTTTTATTTTCCAGCGATGATTCTGTAAACGTTCTTCATGTAGCATAGGATTATTTCTCCAAGGTAAAAGTTATCTTTGGTTTATTCCATCACATTTTCTGAAAAAAAGTTGATTGTTCTGCAAAATTCATCAACATTGTTACTTCTTTTTCAAGCATAACACCCTTATTTATTACAGTCTAATAAGGTAGTTCACTGATCTATGTGTGCATATAGGTGATATTTGTCTATATACATGAAAAATTATAGGCTTCCATTCAGAAATAGAAGAAATTAGGTTTTATGAAACAGACGTCCTGTGGAGTGGAAAATACATCACACATAATGAACTTCAGTGGGAAAGATAACAATAGAGTGATAAGGCATAATTATCATGAAGCATTGGCCTAATTTTCTGTATCAAGGTGGTTGTACCAGTTTCTAAAATATGTGTAAGTACCATTTTCAGAAGAAAAAATATATATGTGAAAATGCTCAGTGTACCAAAGAAAAACAAATAGGTGGAACTCTCTCTATATATTAAGATTTCTACTCATATAGCAAGTCGCTTATCAAACCATCTGACTGCTTAAACTTCCATTTTTGCATCCTTCCTTTTTTATTTTGGAAGGGATGTTGAATAAAAGCAAAAATATGTACATATGTATACATATGTATCGCCGTGACCTGAAATAAAGTTGAAAACAGTATCGTGAAATAAAGGGAAAGCTAAGTGATATTCTGTGTAATCATTTCATTATTGAAGATGACCTTCTATTGTTGACCTCCCGTTATTATACTCTTCAAAGATTCAAAGGCTGGAGAAAATACACTGTGATACCTTTAATGCGATAAACAAATGACCTGTGAAAATATTTTTTTTTGGGAAAAACGGAAAATATTTTGAGGACAAAATAATTTTCTGATTTAATCCTATTCTTCTGTCTTTTTAGCCTTTTATACTTCTGCTACAGTGTTTGAAATATCTAATAATCAAAATAATGTCATCAAAACGAACAGATGAAAACTAAAAAGATATCACACGAAAGCCAATCTATTATATATATATATATATCTGATGCTCACTAGTGACTGGCCCTATTCAGGCAGTTAACCTGGGGTTCTAGTGGGAAGCCGTGACCAGTAGGGTACAGCAGGTTCAAGATGAGGCAGTAACTCATCATTGAAGAAGACATTGCGAAGTGGTCACGCTATGTCGTGAACTGGCAGAAGTTAGAATTCAAGGACCATTGGATCAGGTCCCAGTGGCTCAATGGTCTACGAGCTCGCCTTGTAACCAGAAGGTCCTGGGTTCGAATCCTGGGGTTGGGTGCGTACTGATGAAGAGTCCCAAACTAGGACGAAACAGCTGTCCAGTACTCCCAGGTTTTCCAGTGGTTCTCTAACTCATGTCAGCTCATGATTAAATCCTCCATATTATATATATATATATATATTTGTAAATAAATGGGTAGTACTCCTTGGCTTCATTACTCGAGTCCTAAGCAGACTTCTGACAGTGTATGTGTAAATTTTAAAGTAATATGGAAACTTATAATACGGACAAATTATGACTTTGATGCTGGTGAACCACAAGCCTTATTCTCTACATGACTGATGGTGATTCCTCGAGTGAAAGATGAAGTGCCTAGACTAGCCACTTCCGACTGTATCTGCCAATTCAACTGCGATTGTCGTGGAGCAAATTATATTGGCCGTTACTCTAGGAACTTGATTTCTGTGCTCACTCGAGAAAATCTCCCAGTATGGCTAAGTAAACGTGTAGTAGAAACCATTAACAGTTCGATATTGGACCATATGGTTCTAACCGGCCTCAAAGCCAGCGTTGAAGAATCCTTGTCTATCATCTACCATGTGCCATACAAATAGCCGAAAACATACAAGTGCCACATGCTTCAAACAGTAGTGGCTATCGCAATTCGCGTGAAACAACCGCTGCTTTGTGTTCAAAAGAAGTGGGTTCAGCGACTACTACTGCCCTGGCCGGCCTTCGGTAGAGACTATAAATTCATGAATTTGTATTATTATCTTTCCTAATTTTTCTGACATTCACCTTATTGATATGTCGTTTCTAGTGAAGTGTAATCTATTGATGTTATTTATTCAATGTTATGTCAACATTAATGTTGTTAACAGCACTAATTCACTCACTATTTTGTATATATAACCGTAAAACCTAATGATGAAGTTATCGAAAAGAGTATTCTTTGTTCAGTATCCACTCTTTTACAAATTATGAATCTTTATTGTTTCAGTGTTTTTACAGTAATTCGCGTAATCACGTGACAGATTTACAACAAAACTGCCAAATATCACCGACAGTATTTCTGATTGTCGTGGACAGGATTATACAGTGGACCGTAGGAGCAGGGATACGGCTATACGTCTAGCTGGTGAGAAGATTCAGGAAGATTTGGACTTCGTGGAAGGCTTGTGTCTCATGTCACACAAACTTGAAAATCTAGAGGTGACAAATCAGAAGAAGGAGCAGCAAAAACACGACTTTAAGTGAATACAGAAAAGACAGAGATGATCAAGATATCTAGCCAATAATAACGAGCATCAGTCATCGTCACGGTAAGGAGTGTGAAGGAGGTTACCTAGGCAGCATTGTTTCAACCACAGGTGACAACACTGATGAGATTGTCAAAAGCCAGTGAAAGTCGATAGGGCAAGACAAACCCTTATTATTCAGAAATCGTTGTGGAAATCCACTTCAGTAGGTATGAAGAACAGGAATCGGACTTTCAACACTAACATAAAATTTGTACTTATTTATGATTCAGAGACTTAGAGATTCACCAAAAGATTTTCAACAATTTTCTGTGATCCATACTTGAAGGGAACAGCAACACTGATCTGTGGCTGTCCACTGGCCAAGGACGCATCCCCCAACAAATATGTATAAGGAAATTAAGACCAATCAGGGATGCACTTAGAGGAATGACATCGCGCGCAAAGTCCTTAAGTGGATTCTGGATGGGAGATGACAGATTGGATGTTTCTCTAAGAGTTACATGGTGGAGATCGCATGAAGAGGTGAAGGGAGCTCATGGGCAGTTCTGCAACCAGCTAGACAGGACTACAAAGAATAGACTGAAACGGCGACAAACTTTTAAATCCATATTTTTTACTTGAAATTCAGTTGTATAATAACAATAGAGAATAATAGTCACAAAGGAGAAATAACACTGCATCATTATTACTTCACTAAGAGTCTGGGACCGAATCAATCGATTTTCTTTAGGCAAATTAACTCAAGTCTGAGATTTATGCATAGACTACCTTTGAATTCAAATAGTTAGAAAGTGTATAGATTTCACTGTGAGTTTGTAAGGAGTGTAAAGGAAAGATTAACCGTGAATAGTATACATCTCGTACTGATGGAATTTGTGCGACAGACTTTTTAAACAAATATTGCTAAATGCAAATTGAAAAATTTGATAAAACCTTTAGATACTTATGAATATTAATGTTGTAAGCTAATTACTTCACATATATAAAAAAGGTAAATTGAATGAGATACAATAAAAACTGGACAGAGAAGGGCTGAATAGGCCTGTAGATGTAATAAATTACAGAAGTCACTGATTAAATAGATATACAATATGCTATCAAAAAAGTAATTAAAAAGTAATAACATTAATCACATTTTACTTATTCATGATAATGGATAGATAGTTAAATCAGGGGAAAAGGGATAACCTCCCTTAACAATCAATCGGTTCTAGTTGCTAGGCAATGGCCTTATTAGATAACTCGTTTTTAGGAAAACAAAATGTATACTTTGTTTTAGATATAATTTTATGATAAGGCTTTTTTTTAAAAAAAGTATTTGATGACAAACACTATAAAATTATGCGGAATTAATCTATTTAGAAATTAGATTTTGTATTCAGTAAATGAATGCACAGTCACGTTTAAGGGCATAGTTTTTTTGTCAGAGTGAGTATGCTCAAAGAAGCATAAAATAAGAAAAAAAATGTTTTGTTCGTTCTCATGTTGAGTAATTGTACATCATAATCTTGAAATGATTGAAAACAACTCATAATTTCAGTCACAGTTATTCAAGCTGTTGTTGTTTTGTTTTTTACTGCGTCTTTATTTGATAAGGAAAACAATAACTGATTAATTAAATTTGAAATCATCAAACTGATCTTAATTCCTGGAGAAACCTGCACTGGAATTATTTCCAAATCTTGATATAAGTATAAGACTTGGGCAGTGTGGTAGTGTATAACTCCATTATAGATTTATAGATTTTATTTTGATAAACCACAAAGTGTTATACAGTAATATTAACTGATGACGTTGAGAAGATTATTTTAGTAATTCACTTATACCTTACATATACTATCTTTTAATTCCAGGGCAAAATTTATAGACAAACAGAAGGTGTAGCAATGGGATGGATCACCAATATCCCCTATCGTAGCAGATATATTTATGGACAGCTGGGAAAATAGTGCTCTCAATACATTTAATCCTACTCCAAAAATATGGTGGAGATATGTGTAGATGACACTTTCACAGTGTTAAAAGCAGAATATATCTCTAGTTTCGTGACATATATAAACTTAATAGTAGAGAGAGTAAAATTCACATTTGAATCATAAAACAAACAAGGAGAATTAGCTATGTTAGATTGTAAGATAAAACGAATAGAAGAAGGCAAACTACACAATAGTGTTTATACAAATCCAACGCATTATAATATATATTTATATTTATCAAGTATTGATTTTGTGGGGAATTTTGTTTGATTGCATGGAGGATTTAATCATGAGCTGACATCAGTTAGAGAACCACTGGAAAACCTGGGAGTACTGAACAGCTGTTTCGTCCTAGTTTGGGACTCTTCAGCAGTACGCATCCACCGGGATTCGAGCCCATGACCTTCTGGTTACAAGGCGAGCTCGTAGACCATTGAGCCACTGGGACCCGATCCAATGGTCCTAGAATTCTAACTTCTGCCAATTCACGACATAGCGCGACCACTTCGCAATGTCTTCTTCGATGAGTTACTGCCTCATCTTGAACCTGCTGTACCCTACTGGTCACGGCTTCCCACTATTATTATTTATATTTATGTTTAGACTTAAATTCATCTCATACGTTGTCTGTAAAGGCTGACTTAGTGTCTAGTAAACCGAGCAGTAGCCTTAAGTAGTATTTTTTATTTTTTGATTACAGCTTGATTCCACACCGTATTTTTGGTACAAGTGTGGAATTTCCAGCGTGGATATCGGTAGCCCAAAATTCGCAGGCCGACCATAGATATCAGGTGTGCGTCGGCGTGGGCTCGAACCCCGGACCATGTGCATGGTCGGCGAGAGTCCTAACCACTGTGCCATCGACGTACAAGAAAAGACCTAAGTGATGAAATAAAACAGATAGAAGAGACGTTTTTGTTGAATAACTATCCTATGAAATTCACTAGGAAGATCAAAAAAGTCAAAGGTAAAATAAAAATAATGGTTGATTACTGAATCCTAGTTCATTGAGTATACACCCAACACATGCAACAGAAATGACTCAACGCGTATACCAGAGATATAGCAGATATTGTCATCAGTGAAATCAGAGGATAATAAATAACGTTAAAATATGTTCATTTAACAATATAACATTCTAACAAGTTACTTACTTTTACTATAAAAACATCTTATTTACCATCTTATTGTATTTTATTGATAACATTAATATTATTTCTGAATGTACTTTATCTTATATTGGTCTTATTCAAATGTCTAATCATCATTTTTTTCTCATGTATTTAAATGAAGCAAAAAAGTTGTGTGAGTGCTATGATATGATTATGACTTATAGTTTGTGCTCGAAAAGTGGTCATCAGTAAATATTACTGTTTGGTTTATTAAACTAAAATTTTATCAATAATTCAAATCTTCATAGAAACCCGTATTCTAAACATTAATCTCCAATTCATGGGCTGAAAATAGATGGACGTTTCGGAGCTGTTCTGAGAAGTCGTGCCCAGAGGGATCCAGTCTGTCAAGGCGAAATGGATGAATATCGAAAGCATTGGTTGGCAGTAGCTCTATACCGTGAATTTAAAAAGGAAGAATTCCCGAATCCCTGAACTCTAGCTCAAGTGGTCGAATAGTCAACGAGTTTGGCCTCATGACCTGAGAGTCCCGGGTGTAATCTATGCCAGGGTCATGAATGCTCCCTGCTAAAAACGAAACGCCTCTCCATTGCATCCTGTTTTTCAGTGATCTCTCCACATGATATTGGTTTGTGATGAAATCTCCACGGAAATTGATCCATATTTCAACAAAATCCGTAATATGAAGATGTAAGTAATAGTCTCAGATTAAAAAAATTATTATTAGAAAAATTTATCTCCAGGTGGTAGTGAATATCATTTTTCATGTGTACTGTTTGAACTTCATCGAAGAAATATGCAACATGATTACTATGCTTTTTGTTAGGATACTGTGAAAAGCCTATGGATAGGAAGTTCTGTACCTAGATTCTGTGACTACTGACATGATGTATTTGTAATCTCAGGAAAAGTTATATCTTTCCTCGTTATTTTAACCTAACAGAATCAACGCGGAATTACAAACCGTACTAGTGAACAGTTTAAAACAGGTGTATCTTGTGGTGAAATTGAACCATTTGGGCGAATACTTCATCTAATGACGACAAACAGCTTTGTCTAGACCTGATTACTTTGATAGAATAGTACAGATCATGTGTAGCTACCAAACTAAAGGATCCTGACACAATTATACATTACAATAAAATAAAAGAGATGTGAATAAAGAGGTACTATATAAGTGACTGTGTTAAAGCAGGTTATGCTATGGTAGTTCTATCTTAGTTGATGAATATTCCCCAACCAGACATAAACGTAAACAAAATCAGTAGTTTAGCGAAGAGGCTGTTTTCGGTTAATTCATTTTTTTTTCTATATACCGATCAAACTTCATAGTCACAAAGGTATATTCAATTCTAAAGACATTTTAGTATTTCGATTTTATTTTAGGCTAATTTGTAGTAAAACCATGCGAAAATGTTCGTTTAAAAGTTTCCAAAATAAGCACTTCATTTTAGTCGTTTTTCCCATTTTATTTACAGAGGTTTCAGCCTTAGTCGTCGCTTTAAATGGTTTATTCTGATGCAGGCTTTGAAGATATCATCTAAAACGATGCCAGGATCTGTACCAGCAGAATCCGGAATTCCAGATTATCTACGAATGAATTTTTAAATGATCACCTTCGAATAGAATTGTTAATTTACATTAAAGATCTCAATTTATAATATTAATAAATTATTTTTAAGTTTCTACTGCGACATGAATTAATATATTTTACAGCTAGGAGTCAGGACAGTTGGAAATTTCCCGCCTGTTTCCATTCTTATCTTTCTTGTGAGTCTGGCTAGTGTTTGAGTGATGTGAGAGATTTTACATCAAGTGTAAAATGTAATATGACATTAGTTGGTGGTCACGCTGAATGCATCACGAATTGGTCAAAGTTAGAATTCATGGGCTGGCTGGCCATTGAACCAGGTCTCAGTGGCGGAATGATATACGAGCTCGCTGGCTTTGTGACCCGAAGGTCCTGGGTTTCAAACGTAGCAGTGGGTGCATGATGATGATGATTCCCAAACCAGGATGAAACAGCTGTCCAACACTCCTTGTTGGTTTTTGATGGTTCTCTATTTGATATCAATCCGTGATCTAACTCGTAAAATGTGATACACAAAAATCCGGAAGATTGTTTTTGTGTGAGCATAAATCCTGATTTTCTCTGTGTACAGGACACCGAGTTTTTAAAATGATGTTCTGTAGACATTTTTCAATTTTGTTCAAAATGAGAATTCATGAGTAGAGTACATTTTTTACTTTGAACTATTTACTTTGATTCACAGTGATTAATTTCTGCTGATTTACCAGCTTAGTAACAGAAATTTAGAATTTGAAGGGATCTGTGCTAGAGCAGGTTAAAAATTGAGTAAGTTACAGGAAAAATCATCTGATAAGTGACAACGAGGATTAAATATGCTTCCTACAAGCATAAGTAAACGTGTAAATTGTGTAAAATATTTAACTTTTGATGGAATAAAATGCCCTCGTTGTATCTATTTTTTCATGCGTTATTATTGTCAGTCATTAACATGATCCATAGAACGGTCAGTTGACCAACCTGTTATTCAAAGTTTCATGCACAGTCAAGAAATAGTGTACATCACTATATGAGATTAAAAATATAAATGGAGACGATAAAGTAGTTTCGGTTACTTAAGCTTTATTGTGAGTGGTAATAAGAGGAAACAACAAAGTGATTGTGCAGATAAGTTGGTCCTTGACCTCTTTTAAACTCTTTCAACTGATATATCTTATTTTTTTCGGAATATGTAGACAGACTGTATTTCAGAGTTATTCAACTGTGTAGTGTGACCATCTGTTGATCTTAGTAACTGATGTCATGTTTATTTTTCCATGGAATTGTAAAGGAAGTGAAGATTGGTACTTTTTGATAGAACTTCAAAATGCAGATATTTCATAATGGAATGGTCGGCGCTTCAGGTCAGAGACCACTGGGTCACAGGATAAAATGTTAGTTAATATTTCACTTGAAGATCTTGTACGAGGGGAAAATATCATGCAATAAACTCCTCTGAAAAATCCATACATTTTATGAATACTATACAGAATAAGCATGTTATTTACGAGATTGACAAAGGAGTGATATCAGTTAGAGAACCATTGAAAACCAGGGAGTGTTAGACAGCCAGCTGTTTCTTCCTACTTTAAACATCATCGTCAGTATGCATTCACTGGGGTTCGAACCCAGGACCTTCTGGTTACAAGGCCAGAGAGCTCGTATATTATTCCGCCACTGGGACCTGATTCAATGGCCAGCCAACCCATGAATTCTAACTTCTACCAATCCATGATGCATTCAGCCTGACCACCGACCAATGTCACTGGTAGGATATCCATACTCACACTTTCCTGGATGGACGTCACTGGTCACGACTTCTAACTAGAACTCCAGGAAACTCCGTCCTGTATCAAGTCACTAGCGAGCATCAGATTAATTTCAAAGAGTTTGGTTTGTAAGGATTAGATTTGTTAAAAAAAAATGAAATCTGAGGTTGTTGATTTCTGATATCAGTCAAAAATACCATAACACCTACAGTCTTTCAATTTTCAATCATAACAAGAATGATATGATAACGAAAACAGAAATAAGGTGATTAAAACTCTTAGTTTCAGGATGGTAAAACATGTAACTATCAAAACTATCATTCATAAGGATAAATTATTAATTTTGTTTTTGCAAAACACAGCGCTCGCATTGTACGCCTATTTTACAGAATTAAAGCTTTGTCTATTGTGGTTTCACTAGATGCAATTAGTCTATTCTTTGCTTTTGGTGCGTTTATTTCATTAGCAAAAAAAATTGTATTGCTTTTCTATTTCTTATTTTACCTTATGCATTTACCTACATTTCCTACATTTGTATGAATCTGCTCTCCAGTACGCTGTGTTGTACGTGTGCTTGTATGTAGGTAGACAGATGATATATATATATCTAGGCTTTCAGTTAAAGTAATTTAAATTGAGGTATGTGTCAATCACTTTAACATTGGCCATCACCTCCCAGCAGGGTTTCATTTTACTCTATATACCAGATGGAAAAATGTGAGAGGAGAGAAGAAAAATCAGGGTCAGTGTAAAATTAACAGGAAGTAAGAATTCTTCTAATAGTAGGTATTAGTCTCCCCCACTGATTTGAAGAGGTGGAAGAAAACAAGGCAAATCTTTTGTACTGGTTATCCATCCCAGTTGCATGTATGTCGTACTGGAGAAAAAGAGAGAGAGATATGGTGTTTGGTAGTGACTAATGCAAAAAATATTTTTTTACTTGGTGTTATTGCTGTTGTTGGTGTTGTTCTTGTTGCCTGTTTTGCTCTCCCTTTTTGCTAGATTTTATTTGTTACTGTAGAAAACATTATATATAACTTGCTAGAAGAAAAATAGAAGGCAGGGGAAATTAAACAACATACTCTTCTGTCAGTTTTGCGGTAGTGTAAAGTGTACCCTCATGTTTAGGTAGGTACTTTACCCGCATAGTATAAGAGAGGCATAAGAGGTATGATAGTGAATGACCGATAGTAAAATAGTTTATTTATAAGAAAATATTATCAAAAAAAATACACTTGGACGAATTGATTGTCTTTTCACGATTTCTTCAATATTTTCAAAAGATGCGTTTGGTGCTGTTGTCTATGGTGGTCAGAGTAAAAAAACGTTCATGTTTCCTCCTTTATTTATAACCTGTTTGTGGATGCATCGGTGGCGCAGAGGTAGAATGCTCTCCAGCCACTCAGGTTGTCTGGATTATGATCCCGGGTCGATGCAGTCCCAAACCTCGCTTTTTTGGTAGTAAGCCAGGCAAAGAGGGAAGGTTTGGCCTGAGATTAGCAATTTCATATCGTAAAAATAAACACTTCTATCAAAATTTCAAAGCTTTAGCTCGAAGCCTTATGTTCCACTAGGAATGCAAAGGATTCAAAAAGTCTGTTTGTACTTTGAACCGATTCGTCCTATTTCATTACTAATGGAGAATGTTCTATTGTGTTTTGATAGTCGGCTGAGAATGATCAAGCTATCGTTTTTTGTTATTGTTGTTGGCATTATCCCCCTGTAATTTGTATATCTGTTCAAGTGAATACATTGCCTTTGAACTAAACAAGCGTAATAAATCCATATAAATCAGATTATCTTTAACAAGCAACTTGGTTAATACATTATTTTCTTATCATAATCTTGTTCACACATGTATGTATTTGTGTAATTTTCAGAAGGCTTAATATTATCATTGAAGATATAAAGTATGAATATGTTTCAACTTTTGCTGCTTCTTTTTTACTGTTTCTCATCTCGAATGGAACATAAGGTTTCGAGTAGTAGCTCTCAGTGGTATTTTGTTTTTGGGATTTGGTCAAAGTCTATCTCTTTTTTCTGGACTCATTATCGATTAATGAATAAGATGAGGTTTAGGAGTAGGAGTACATCGATCCGAGTGACTGGCAAGCAATAATATTTCGTTGTAACCATACTACAGACCGTATCATGTATGGTTTGCATACTAACTACATAGTATTAACGAAGCCGAAGGTTTTAAATGATGTTTCAGTCGTGGATTAAGAAAACGTTAGAAAAGAGAGAGAAAAGTACAGAGCTAGCAGAACTACCTTCTTCATCTTTGGAATACAGAAATGATAACAATAAATGTGAACGTTTGGTAAATTCTACCGTGGGTAAATAATACTTGAAAGACTTTAATATATACGTTTATTTCTGACTTTTAAAGTAGAGTTCAGTATTTTTCTTGTCACTCAATGACAGCTCAGTAATGGCATTGGTGAAGTTTTCTGTCTTTTGAATGCTTAACATCAGCTTTGAAGTTTTTGCTGGATCATTAATTTTTATCGTCTCTGTGTCTGCCTAATGAAATTTGAAAAAAATTGAGGTCTTTTTAACTGTGATAAAATATAGGTAGACACATTCCTAAGCTGTAGGTTATACTGTTTGATTTTTACTTTTAAAAGCACCTTAATGTAATATTTTTCATGCAACGGAGCATGACGAGTGGTATACGTAAGATAAACGAGGAGAAACTGGCAGGTCTGGACTTCATGGAGGATTTATGTCTTGTGCCACACAAACCCGAAGATCTTAGAGCGAAAATCAACCAGCCTATAGAAGAAGCAGGAAAGGCAGGACTTCAAGTGAATGTAGAGAAAAAGGGAGGTGGTGAAAATATTCAGCCAATGAAAACAGTAACCACAAATCACAGTCAACGGGAAAATTCGAAGGGATTCACTTCTTGTTTCAACTACAGGAGACAACAGGGACAAAGTTCTAAACCTACTCAAGATAGTAAAAGCAAAACAGACCTACATTACTCTGAAACCAATGTAAAAGTCCACAGCAGTCGACATAAGTGACAAGATAAGGATATTCAGCACTACTTTCAAGAGAGTGCTGTTACATGATCGGGGTGCGTCACGTAAGGTATTAACAACATGCTGCAGACTTTCATCAACAACTGGCTTCGCTACATACTGAAAATCAAATAGCCGGCAAGAAAGGAAAAGAAACAAGGAATCATGACAGCGAATCCACTAGGAATCTGTTGTCGAGCAAATATTCTGAAAGGAATGGGGATAATCGAAATGCACGTTGAGGAGGTCCTCAAGCCAAATCGCACACCAAGAGGACGCTTAAGTGGAACCTGAATAGGAGGCGAGTGAAGAGTTGGACATCAGACAGTGACATGAAAGAGTTAACGAGAGAAGGAAATGACAGCTTATGGTCAGTTGTGGGGCCAGCTAAAAAGGATTACATTTAGTGGGTTGAAATGGATTTGTGCTATTAGAGTCCAATGAACCTAAAGAAGTAAAAATAATAGGATGATATTAATATGACTTCAAATAATTACTTACTATTAACAAATTATCAAAATAAAATAATGACGGAATAATCTCAGATTACTGATAAGACTGTTTTCATTATCAGTTTATTATCTGAGATTTAGGGGATAGAAGATAAGATTTACCATTTACAATGAAATCATTTCAGAATACTGCTTTCTTCTTATATGACAATTAAACGAATCTGACTAACAATAGTTACAGTAAAGAAGTCTAATGACATAAAATGTAAATTATAGCATTCTGTGAGTTCAAAACATGTTGAAATCCTTATGAAATAAGCACTTAAAATTATTTGACAATGTAATTAAGTTTTCAAGAGTTTGGTTTGTAAGGATTAGATTTATTTATACGAGTTTGACCACGGATTGATATCAATTAGAGAACCATTGTTAATCTTTCAATGGTTCTCTAAATGATATTAATCTGTGATCATACTCGTATAAACAAATCTAGTCCTTACAAACCAAACTCTTGGAAATTAATCTGATGCTCGCTAGTGACTTGATACAGGATGGAGTTTCCTGGAGTTCTAGTTAGAGGTCGTGACCAGTGACGTCCATCCAGGAAAGTGTGAGTATGGATATCCTACCAGTGACATTGGTCGGTGGTCAGGCTAAATGCATCACAATTGGTAGAAGTTAGAATTAGAAAAAAAAGGTGTTCAGCAAAGAGTTACTCTTTTCGGCGATATCATTCTCAAGCTGTACAAATCGCAAATTTATAGTAATTTGTCTTGGCAACAATAGGAATATTTCCAAAGATGTGTTAATGCAATTGTTAATTTTTTTTGACAAACAAATTACGTAATTTAAAAGGCGTTAATCGGTTAGAAACTAAAATAAAGTTACAAAAGTAGGTTGGGTGACGTAATCTAAATTGATACGGTTCAATGAAAAAATGAATGAGAGTCAAGTTAATAAGCTGAGTAGAATTCACTTAAAAATAAACGAAAATCGAGTTAGCAACAGTCGTCATGAGCGTAGAGATTTAATAGAGGGTGGGGGTAGAAAATAATGCAATTAAGAAATAGGCAAACAAAGAAGAAAGAGGTAAGACAAAATTACGTACTTGGTGTTGAGAAAGATCAGGACCATTGTAGATTTAGTGACTGGACAAACTTCTTTTGTATGCAGAGTTCAGGATTCAATATGTGAATTGCCATTGCTTCTGCAGTTTGAAGGAGTTTAGTTCGTACTCTTTTGGCAAGATTCCCACGTATTGTGTAGATAACTGAGAAGTTGTTTTGTGGGTTTGCTTGGTGTCCGGATTCGATCAAGTGTTCTAGGATAGAGCTTTGGTGGGGGGATCTTCTTTCTCCTTTATAAAACCATGAAGGTAAGTGTTCGCTGATTCGTTTGGATAGCAAACGCTGGGTACGGCCGACATACCTAGCTCCACATGAGTTAGAATTCATGGGTTGGCTGGCCATTTAATCAGGTCCCAGTGGCGGAATAATATACGAGCTCGCTGGCCTTGTAACCGTGTGGCATTGGGTGCCAGGAAGAAACAGCTGGCTGTCTAACACTCCCTGGTTTTCAATGGTTCTCTAACTGATATCAATCCATGTTCAAACTCATATAAACAAATGTAATTAAAGTTATTTTGCAGGTATAAGAAGAATCTAAACACACTGAGATCCACTAATTTAGTATATGGTAAAACCATTTGAGATAAATCCTAGACAAAATCCTTTGAGAAATGACTATTATCAGTTTTCGAATGCAAATTAAGAGATTTTCATTTTGTTGATACAAAAGCCACTTAAATTTATAAGAGGTTAAATAAATCTCAGTGATCAACTGTTTTAAAACAAGTGTTTGTTCTAGAAGAAATGAGAAGTAGATGATATGTGGTCCTGCTGTCACTTAAAACTGCTTACCCTTTTTTTAGAGAAAAGTCATGTGATATTAATTCATTATCTTCCCCGAAGTATGCGAACTCGCCTCATTCTCATAGCCCAGTTTCATCTATTGGTTTGTAGGGATTCACTTGATTGGTTACAGGATTTTATCATGAGCTGACTTTGTTTAGAGAACCATTCAAAACCTGTGAGTACTGGACAGCTGTTTCGTCATAGTTTGTGACTCTTAATCACTATGCACCCACTGCTAGGATTCGAGCCCAGAACCCTCTGATTACAAGGCGAGCCCGTTGACCTTTCAGGGTTTCAGTGGGAATTCGTGACCAGTAAGGTACAGCAGGTCAGGTGTGAGGACAAATACTCACCGAAGACATTGGCTAGTCGTCGCGCTATGTCGTGAATTGGCAGAAGTTGGAATTATTGGATTGGCTAGCCATTAGGTTGGGTTCCAGTAGCCAAACAGTCTACGAGCTCGTTGGTAATGTAACCAGAACGTCTTCGGTTCAACCTCTGGCGATGTGTGCACGCTGATGAAGAGTCCCAAACTAGGACGGAGGAAACAGCTATCTGAAGTACTGCGAATTGGTTTTCCAGTGGTTCTCTAACCGATGTCAGCTCACGAGGAAATCCTGTAACCAGTGAAGTTTTATTTACTATAAATCAATAGTTCACAATCGGGTGAATGAAAGTCACTATTTTCTTCCTGTCAGTCTTATTATCTTATCATCCATAAACAAAATGGGAATACACATGGTAGTGACATAAAACTGATAAACAATAACTTTCCCCTTTTACTGAATGCAGACGCTAGACTGATCTCTAAGAGTGTTATTTTGGAAACGAATTTCTGTCACTGATAGGTTTTGTTAGTTGCTTTCAAAATGGTTTAGTAGACTCAGACTATTTTCTGGTTTTTTCTGCATTCCCGAAACAACCAATTTTCTGTAAGCCTTTCTAAACTGTTTTACTGATGTCTTTTATAGGTCAGCTAATAAATAAAACTCAGCAGTCGTTGTATAGAGTCTTAGAAGAAATGTAATTCTAAGTAGGTTGTACAATTGATGAAATATTGCATTGTTTGATTCTGGTTTGTCCTAAAAAATAAGAATCTTTACTCACGTGATCATTGAGTCAGATTAACTAGGAACATAGAGTCTATCTACGATTAAATGAATCCTAACCACCAAAACTTCTTACTGTAATGAGGAGACTGATCATAATAGTAAGCTCTGATTCAAAAGTTTAGAAATCATAGTCTACTGAGTTCTAAGAAAATGGTTGAATAGTAATGTGTTCTAATGATAATCCAGTGGTCCAACGCTCAAGCTTTATTCACGGTTCCCGTCACTTAGGAATGTTGGACGGCTGTATAGTGTGATTTTTCATTTCACTTGTTCTTTAGCTGATGTTTGTTCAGGATAAAGAATGCCGATTTCACTGAGAGTATACTTTTGATTAATTAAAAGAGGAAAAGGCCTACTGAATTAATACGAATCTGATCATTTACGACTTCATTAAACACCTGATGACATAAATTTTTATTACTTTCTTGCAATTTACAGTATATGAAAAGCATATATATATATATTTATATTATTCACACAGGTTATTTTTGGAATCAGAAAAAGATATACTCGTAGGACACTCATGATTATGTTCTAGTGATCCCTGATCTATTTCATAAAACATTAGCAAACAAATAATTATTTCACATGAAAACGTTTTTTCACAATCGGGAGTTTCAGCATCCAGTTTTTCATGAAAAAGTGGGGTAATAACGTGGAAGAACTAAAATTCAACTAAGTAACTATACAGTTTCGAGATGACAGTCATAGAATTATTCAAAAACTTTTCCAGACAATAATCTACATTAAAATGAATAAAAATATCAATAAGAAAATGAAACAGGGAATAAATTTAACTGTAGCAGGAATAGTTACGAGGGGAACCATGAATTCATATGAACTGTGCAGGAGAATAGGGTGAATGGAAGTGAAAACGTGTAACAAGATTTAGAAATGGAGGAATATGCTTTGCTGAAAATCTGCAAGGAATGTAAAGCATGGGCACCGGAACTTGATGTGGTGAACAAACATTTTGATTTTCATGTGACTTGATTATTACTGTTTCCGTCAGCAGCTTGGTTATAGTTTTACAACTTAAGAGTTTTAAACTGGGACAAAAGAGTTATTTGGCGGTGCTGAGTTTGAAATATTTCTACTCTCTATGGAAAAAGTGGAGAAAAATGACAAAACATAGTTAAGATAGCTTAAGTAGTCTAAGACAAAAGGTGTAGGAAGATTACAGATGGCTCAAAACTTGAATATGTATATGTGGTTGCAGGCAATCGATAGGAAGACTCGGACTTAGGTTTCATGCTAGTTGTCACTCGTCAGTAAGGCGTATCTGCAACTTTGAAGGAACTGATGTCCTTTCTGAGATTCAAACCTGAGGCACCCAATGTAGCAATCAGGGACGTAATCCTTGGGCTATTCGGGCTCAAAATGATGAGCCATCTAGAATGCTGACAACATTGAAAAGTTGAATGGCTGAATTCAGTGTGCATTAAATAAAGAACTAAACAGGCTACACTAGTCACTAACCATTGTCCAAGCAATATATGTATATACATATATATATATATATATACGTATACAACAGTGTAGCAGAACACATTCATATTTGGTAGAAGCATTATTTACTTGCAAATAACAAACAGTGATAGTTAAATACAGAAACCCCCCAACGAAATTCCAATTTGCACAAGTTTTTCGTATTCTGCTTTCTTTCATGCTTTCTTTATTGTTTCACAAGGATCTGTGATTCGTACTCTTTGCAACCTAATTTATCAGTCTGCAATTCAAGACTGTTGTAGAAGACACCACACACATTCCACTATTTATAAATTCTTCTCAATAGTATACGTCATAGTGTCAGTATAATATGTGAAAACTGAAATGTTTCAAAGTAAAAACATCGGAGAAAGCAATTTTGAATAAGCCTTGGTATACTGAATTCGCTTTGATTGTGTAGGGATTAGCATGATAGCGATTATATTAATGTGGGTCTGTGGTGGCTCAACTAGCTTTGTCACTCTGCAAACTTTCCTCCACATTGATTTTCACTTCTGCCTCATAGGAAGTAGGCTTAAATATTCCGTTGGCAACAGGCGAAGTAAGTGAAACATGGCATAATTAAACCAGTCTGATGAAAATGACATTTCCTGAAAGATTTTAAGATTTCAACAGTGTTATTTTTCATATGGTCGCGATTGTGAATATATGGAGGTAAAAGAGTAGTGTAGCAGAATAGCTGGTAGGAAAATTACTGCCAAACAATCTATTGATAGTAATGATGGTCACTTGAATATTTCACTCAATTACGTAATCATAACTTCTTTCTTCGCTTGACCAGTGTATCATCGTTGCAGCATGTACGCATCTTATTTTGATATTATTCTTATTATTTGTTTCCGTAGGTGTCTGATTCCTATTCTTAATGTTTCACTTAATTGTTGGGTGATGATGGACTGTTAGGGATGTCGTGTTGTTTTGCAACTGCCATTTTGTATGAATGAATTCAAAGTTATATCGTTGAGGCTGTTTGACCTTGAATTGTCAGTGGGAAACATGTTTAGTGACACTGGCTCCTGCCAGTATAGCTTTGATTCCACCTTGTTGGAAATATTCTGTTTGATTTGTTGAACGAACATGACGTAGCAATTAACTATTGTGATTCGTCTGATCCTTTGTTTGAGGCAGACTGAGTTCTATCGGTCATGTTTGTAGTGTAGTCACCATCCTAGGCGGCTCGCCATCACAGTACACTCTGAACTATTGTTATTAGATGGTTTGAGACAATCGGCAGGAAGCCCTGAATATAGATTTCGTGCTTTTTGACACTCGTCAGCAGGGCGTAGTTCAGACCTCGAAGAGTTTGAATCTCAGAGGAGAAATGAGTTCCTTGAAAGTTGCTGATATGCCTTGCTGATGACTGCCGACAACCATAAAATCTAGGTTCAAAGCCTATTGCCTCCAACCATCTAAAAGCATCAATTCTATTTGACTATCAGACGTTTCTTACGATTGTGCTTTGGTCGGGCAATTTTGTTGTAAAGTACTTATTTTGTACCGGAGAAAGGTCTAGACCATATAGCTGCCCAACGACATTGTTTTTTCAGTGTATTTATATGAACCAACTGTGAACTCGATGACTGAATTTCTGCATAACTAACTTCGATACATATTAGTTTGTTGTCGGTTGAGCAATTAATCTTCAATGTTCCGGTATGGCTTTTATTATCAATTGCAAAATAGTTTAGTTGGTTATTAAGCATCTAACTAGTGTTCTGAGTTTTGGATAGTTATCTTCGGGCAGCAGCCATTATTCTCGATAATGTTACTAACGGTTCTTGATTATTATTATTGTTCCCTTCGGTTCCTAGTGGAATATACGGCTTCAACTACACGTCCCACTTGCTTCTGTCTTCCTTCTGCTGTACTTCTCACCTGCATCCATGTTAGTCCATACTCTTTCAACTCCTCTTCACACCATCTCCTCCATGTCACCCTTGCACTGACGTCCCACTCGCCGCTTCCCTTTCGGCCTGGTTCCACTCGAGAAATGGCCTGACGTGCGCGCGATGTCACCCAGCGACCTCCTCAGCCAGCGAGTGTCCAATCCATCTCCACTTTCTCCTGCATATTTGTTGGTTGGCGATTGGTTCTTGTTTTGTTTGTTCCCAGCCATAGTTTCTTGTTGGTGATTCTCTCCGGCCCGTCCATCTGATCTTCAGTATAGATCCAGCGAAGACGGTTGTTGGTTGATAAAGGTCTGGTCTGCAACAGGCTGTTGGAAATATTCTTTGAGACCGGCCCGCCAAGTTTCTGATCCGTATAGAAGAGCTGACTGACTTGACGTTGTTTGTATTGAAAATCCGACTGAATTTCGTTGTTGATGCTGAGTGACGAAGATTTCCAGATTGGCTTCAGGTTGATGAATGTGTTTCTCGCTCGCCTTCCTGATTCTCGCTCGCTTTGACATCCTCGTCCGTTCCTCCTGTAGTTGAGACAATGCTCCCCAGATAAGTGAGTGAATGAAGTAACCTCTTTCAAATCCCTCTCGTTGATGGTGATTGGCGCTGGATGTTGCTGCTGTTGTTGTTGTTACTGGTCGGTTATTTTCATAACCTCCATGTTGTCTATGTGCACTTGGAGTCCTGTCTTGATGCAATCAGCTATTGGTTTTCGATATTTCATTATTATTTAACAGTATCACAAATTTTATCACACATAACTGTCTTTTTGTTGACATTAGAAAATTTTTAAGTCTGTTAGTCACTAGAAGAAGTTCAGTCAGCTGAAGCGAAGAACGTGCCGATTGATTCCCTGCATTTAGACCAGAATATTCGGGTTTTAATAGTGTTACAAATAGTTCGTAAAATCTTTCAAATGTTCATCTGGTGTGCATAGTTTGTCATAGATTCATAAAGTCACTGTCACAGTTGGAAGTAAAAGTAATGTCGAATACATGCAGTTTCAATGTACACTGACGTATGATTATTTCAAAAATACACATTCACCTATAACTTTTAAAAACAACTAAAGACAGAACAAGTAATAGAAAGGAATAGATATGAAGCAGTCTTAAAGTTTATACTTGAATCACAGCAGGTGTATTATAGTTATTCATTTTCTTATCACTGATATGTCAAATTTATTTCAATACCGCGCTTTTCTTTAAGATATTAGACAGGAGAATGTGATTGATTTAAAAAAAAAAACTCAGTGACAACAATAACAATAACAAGAAAAAAAATCACAGAATCTTCCAACCAACTTTTACGTCGTCTAAGGTGTACACTTAAAAATTATATTTCTGACATGTTTTTATTCTTTTTTTTGGCTTAAGTCGAACACAGATAAAAACTTCGTTCGGCATTCTCCAGGGAATATATTTATATGTGCATACTGATAAATTTTACGCATGTGCAGTTTAATTATTATTTATTCTTGAGAAGGTAACGACATATTTAATTTTGCCAACTGGTGTGCAAAGGTTCCTTTTTGTGCTAGAAAAGTTCCCGTCATTTATTTTCTTTTTTGTAAGTAAGGAGATTAAATATATTACACACTTCAAATATTTAGCATAAAATGTCAATTGCTACAGGATGGAGTTTCTTAGAGTTCTAGTAAGAAGTTGTGACCAGTGAGATACATCCAGTTAAGAGTAAGGATGGATATCCCACTGACGGCATTGGTTAGTGGTCGCGCAAAATGCACCACGAATCGGTAGAAGTTAGAATTCATGGGTTGGCTGGCCACTGAATCGGTTGGCAGTGGTTTAATGGTATACAAGCTTGACTTGTAACTGGAACGTCATGGATTTGAACCCCACTGGGTGAGTACTAGCGATGATTCACAAAATAACTAGGATTAAACAGTTGTCTAGCACTCCCTTGGTTTTCAATAATCGGTGGCACAGTGGTTAGGACTCTCGCCAACCATGCACATGGTCCGGGGTTCGAGCTCACGCCGACGCACACCTGATATCTATGGTCGGCCTGCAAAACTTGGGCTACCGATATCCACGCTGAAAATTCCACACTTGTACTAAAAATACGGTGTGGAGTCAAGCTGTAATCAAAAATAAAAAAAATAAAAAAAAATAAAATAAAATAAAAAACTCAAAAAACAAATCGAATCCCTACGAATCAACTCTGGAAAAAAAACAAATTAGAAGAAACTGACTGCTACACGTAGATTTTTTAGGTATAATTATACATCTATGTACAAATGAACAATACCTTTGAGATGATGATAAGTAATTTGACTTGAAGAGAATGATTTCCATACTTTTGATATTGTCCAAATCGTTATTCAAAAGCTTCAAAGATAAACTATTCTGCTTCAGTAATACAACAAAACTCTGGATACATCTTTTGCTTCCAGAGTTCTCGAACGTTTGTCATCATAATGACCGCAGAATATATATATATATATATATATATATGCATGCCAATATTATTTCGTTTATTTGGTGGATGATGATTAACGGTGTAATCCAGAATGTACATTTCATCCTATCTGAGACCCATTCATTGGGTATATCTGAAATCCCAAGCGAATAATTGTGTTCTGACTTGAACTCAAACCCAGTACCTATCCTTTGGAACACTCAGGCTTTATTCTCTAGGCCACTTAAACTACAACAGCCGATCCTAATGCAGTAGGTTTCAGTTATTCATAAAACTGTATACTAATGATTGGTTGAGATAGGTAGTTGTGTACTACTAACATCAACCAGTAGTATTTGTTAACCAGATGAAAGAGATTTAAATACTGGACAGTCGTTGCATTCTTTTTAGACCGATACTATCAACGGTATACCCAGTTTAACTTAGCTAAGGAAGTTAAATCAGTTAAAACCAAGTGTTAGTGGTTGATGTGAGCTGCATACATCTAATCATATTAATCAATCAATAGTGCATAGTTTTAAGCAATTATGCTTACTTTCTTGATCACCAGTCATGGTATCAATTAGGTCACATATATATTACGATATGAATAATTCTGGTTTATATATACATATATATATATATATATATATATATATATATATATATATATATATATATATAAACATATTCCAAATTTTTTTCAGGTAAATAGGTAAATAGTTTCATTAAACTGTGTCAAATGATTTTCACTTAGCCATCAGAAACATAGATATTCCTCCTAAGTAAGCTTGAGAAAATATATTCTAGAAAAACGTAATACTTTACTTTTAAGATGTCTGATTTCCCACAAACTGAAGGATATGCAGGTGAAAAGCGACAAGCTGGCAGAAAATGTATCCAGTGAAGATAGGACTTCAGGTCACCATAGATAAGACAGAGGTGATGAAGATTCGTGGCCAACGGCAGCAGCAACGACAACAACAGACAACAATCACTATAAATGGGAGGAACCTGAAAGAAACAACCTCCTTCACCTACCCACCTACCTGGGAAGCATCGTTTCAACTACAGGCCGACAGAAGTGACGAGGATATCGAAGCCAGAATCGGAAAAGCAAGACAAGCTTTCATTACTCTCAAGTCTCCGTGGCGGTCAACAGCACTCAGCATCAAAAATAAGATCCTGATTTTCAACTCCAATGTGAAGTCAGTGCTACTATTTGGATTACAGACTTAGCTAGAGCATCACGAAGGCCACTTCGAACAAACTACAGATCTTCATTAACAGTTGTCTTCCCCCAATACTCAAAATCAGATGGCCAGAAAAGACCAGCAACAGGGATCTCTGAGGGCGAACCAACCAGGAACTGATTGTGCAACAAATAGGCAGGAAGAAATGGATATGGACTGGCCATACTCTCAGAAAACAAACCATCAAGTGATATCACACGCCAGGCCATCGCTCAAGTGGAACCCTACTGATTAGGAAGCGGCGAGTCGGTCATCAGTGCGAAGGTGACATAAAGGAGGTCATGTGAAGATGACACGAAAGCATGTGGGCAGACATGGAGCCAGATGAAAAAGTTGGCAGAGAACCAAACGCAATGGAGATGTTCGGCTGAATCCCTATGTCCCTCTAGAAACTAAAGGAAACAATAGTATTAATAATTTAAGATGGTTACAATTGTCAAATGACCATCTGGGAAGTTTTCTCAGGGATCGCTCTCGACATGTATGCACTAATCAGTGTTAGTTGACAACAAGTTCTGAATGATGCTTAAACTCAATGTTTGAAGTATATTCCAAAATTCTGAAGCTTTATTAGCAATAATTGTCATCGCCTGTACAAATGTACCTTCTAACATTCTTCCCGCGTAATTATTTCCTGACTGAATAGGCAGATGTGAGATGTATTGGTACTCATGCGAATCTTCTTTTGTTTGACGTGTCATTCAATTATTAACCAAATTAAAAGAAATTAAATTTTTATGTTAGTAAATTTTCCACCTGTAGTCAACACTTTACAATTCAACATTTATGCACTCAAAGCATCCTATGAATTAGAATGTAAGTTCATACCGGATTACCTTTTGATAAACACTTATAACAGACTTACATTTTTAGACTGACTTATGCATCATATAGGATAAGGTGAATGAGTCAGTACACTTGTCGATCATATTTGCCTTGTACTAACATAAACAACAATGCATGGAATGTCTAAAAAAGATCTACAGAATGAAAGATT
Source organism: Trichobilharzia regenti (assembly GCA_944472135.2). Lineage (NCBI taxonomy): Eukaryota > Metazoa > Platyhelminthes > Trematoda > Strigeidida > Schistosomatidae > Trichobilharzia > Trichobilharzia regenti. The sequence goes on along the minus strand of OX235265.1, from coordinate 63,351,142 downwards.
AAAATTTTTATCCAAGGAATACATCTCAGCATCTTCATCATCATCATCAAAAAGAAAGCTTCAGTTATGCATATCAATAAGTAAGGCGTTGATGTTTACCAGGACCTTTAATAAATTTCCACATTTGTTTACAGTATACCTATGCATATATATACATATATCCTTCTTAAACTTTGAGAGGAATTGAATGAATAGAAAAGTGTTTCCCGTACTTACACTATGCTTATTCATACAAGCATTTCTCAAGAGGAACTAACACACAGTAAATAAATGTTCATATATATACGAAACTATTATAATCAGATAAAGTTTATATTTATTGAAACTACACTGTGAGACGTATCAAATGATTGACATATTTACATTTTGCTATTTGCTTTTCTCTCTCTCCAAGAGATGATCTGTCTATGAATTAGTGTTGCTTTCTTATCTGATATATACACTAAGAATATATGCATATGTATGTATCCCTTTTAGTGTATGGAACGTATTACACAAATACTATGCACTCTGGTGCTTGATTGACATATGGGTTGTTTTTATTATTATTATTATTTAAGATAAACTTTCAGTTTTTACAATGATTTAACTTAAAGATTATTATTCTAAGGCAAGAAATACCTTTGCTGTTATGTGGAATGGGTGGAATTTTGATTGTATACACTTGATAAGTATTAGTAATCATTATATATGTTTGGGATGTATATACTTCCTTTAAATTTATTTTTGCCTTCTCAATTTTATTTTCTTGATTTAAGATTTCGATTTCAGTGATAAATGCGTTTTCAGGATGACAAGTCAGTATTTTCTTCAAGTAGGTACACGAAAATATTTCTCCAAAACTATTACTGGGTAGTAGTATATTTGGAAGACCATAATTTTACTTGAAGTTCATTTGATATAAGGTATTTTTCAAGCTAGATGACATCAAAATACGTAACCATTTAAGACCATAGGGTGCTTCACAGTTGTTTCCTCGTAGCTTGTGACTCCCCATCAGTATACACCTATAAGCCTAATGAGTATCGAACCTATGAACGTCAATTTAGGAAGCCAACCCGTTGACCATCCGCCTACTGGGATGGAATTCGATGGCTCATGAATTTTAACTCTTGTCGATTTGTGATGCATAGCGTCATGTTACCACTGAGTATTTCTCATCACAACCAACATGGTGGAGTAGAACTCCGGATAACTTTATCAACAAGCTGTTCACTAGTGAGGAGTCCAGTGATCTCCTTTTTCCAGTAATTCTCTAGCTGAATCAATTCCTGATCTTATTTGGAATTATTCTAATCGCCATGAGCAACAACACTAGAAAAAATATTTTGTTTTGATTAGTTTTTAATCAAAATTATCAAAAGTTTGTCAGTTTCAAATAAGAAATATCATAACAACACAACGATATTAGTAAAGCAGGGTTCAGTTTTAAGAACAGAATCGTACATGAATGAGAATTCATCAATATAATATTTTGCTTCGGTTAATCATAATAATCGGAAACAAACAGGTGAATCAGGTCTGGCATTCTTCTTTTATCTTAACCATTATCTTTACAAATACCAATAAACATAATGGCATTTGTTTTTCATATCGTGTTTGACAAGTAAGCAGATTGTTGTAGGCTTAATGTAGAGATTGGCAGCACACCTGATATCTATGGTCGGCCTGCAAAACTTGGGCTATCGATATCCATGCTGAAAATTCCATACTTGTACCAAAAATACAGTGTGGAATCAAGCTGTAATCAAAAATAAAAATAAAATTATGTCATAAGTGGCTGTCAATTATTGGTTTTTGCAGGGAACGTTTTTGTTTGTTTGGTTACAGGATTTCATCATGAGCTGACATCACATAGAGAACCGTTGGAAAACCAGCTGCGAGTACTGGTTTCGTCCTAGTTTGGGGCGTTGGGTACAGAATTATCAACAGATTGACGTTTGGAAGTTATATGAAATCAACAGCATACAATTTAATTCTAGCTAAACATGGCTGAAGTGGAAGAAATTAAACTGTTAAAACAGAAGTTTTACATTCAGGGAGGAAATGAACTTAATCTTCAGCCTCTGATCACTGTTTGCCTAAAACAGCTTATTTTTGATAAGATCAGTGTTATCACCTCAAAAATGTCTTCACAGAACGTTGAAGCTATGAAGTAGTCATTTTATGTAAGCGTAGAACTTAAGCACTGTGGCGAAATGTAATTCCATATTAGATAAGTTTATTTTAACTGATTAAAAATGCCCATTAAAATTTTCAAAAGAATGGATACTGAACAAAGAATACACTTTTCGATAATTTCATCACCAGGTTCTACAGTTATACATGCTGCGTCGGTGGCACAGTGGTTAGGACACTCGCCGACCATGCACATGGTCCGGGGTTCGAGCCCACGCCGGCGCACACCTGATATCTATGGTCGGCCTGCAAAATTTGGGCTACCGATATCCATGCTGAAAATTCCATACTAGTACCAAAAATACAGTGTGGAATCAAGCTGTAAATCAAAAAAAAAATACATTATAGTGAATGAATGAATTAGTGTTATGAACAATATTAATGTTTAAATAACATCGAATCAATAATATCAGTGGATTACAGTTCAATAGCATCAACATAACAATATGCTGAATGTCAGAAGAATTAGGAAGGATAACATAACAAATTTATGAATTTATAGTCTCTACTGAACGCCGGCCAGGGCAGTAGTGGGGGCTGAACTTGCTTCTTTTGAACACAGAACACTAGTTGTTTGAGGCGAATTGCAATAGCCTCTGCTGTTTGGAGCATGCAGGGCTTCGATGATTTCGGCAATTTATTAGGCATCCGGTAGATGATGGTAGAGAAGGATTCTTCCACACCGCCTTTGTGGCCAATTTGCACCAGATGATCCGATATCGAACTGTTGATAGTGTTCACTAAAACTCTACTAAGCCATACTGGGAGATGTTCTCGAGCACGAAAAATCAATTTCCTAGAGCAACGGTAAGTGTAACTCGCTCCACAAGCGCAGTTCAATTGGTAGATACAATTGGAAGTGGCTAGTCACACACATACATAGTGATGTAGTAATAACAATTACATGACGTTTCCAGCATAAATTGTTGCTCACATTGATATCAAGTTTGGTCACACGGTTTCACAATTTGTCTTACATCATATATACACATATAATATAAGTAATATAGTTAGGTGGGTAGAGAGGGTAATCACTGAAGCTTTGTTTATCGATTCACCTCCGCACTTGTGCAATCAGAATGACTCAGTGTCTTTACCGGAGATATAGAGAGTGGCAAAAATCAAAAAGGGAAGTTGCAGAGACAGAAAGAGAAGAATATACATATATATATATATTTTCAAGTATTGGATCTTTGTAGGGATTTTGTTTGATTGCATGGAGGATTTAATCATGAGCTGACATCAGTTAGAGAACCACTGGAAAACCTGGGAGTACTGGACAGCCGTTTCGTCCTAGTTTGGGACTCTTCAGCAGTACGCACCCAACCCCAGGATTCGAACCCAGGACCTTCTGGTTACAAGGCGAGCTCGTAGACCATTGAGCCACTGGGACCCGATCCAATGGTCCTTGAATTCTAACTTCTGCCAGTTCACGACATAGCGCGACCACTTCGAATCCCGGTGGGTGCGTACTGCTGAGCAGTCCCAAACTAGGACGAAACGGCTGTCCAGTACTCCCAGGTTTTCCAGTGGTTCTCTAACTGATGTCAGCTCATGATTAAATCCTCCATGCAATCAAACAAAATCCCTACAAAGATCCAATACTTGAAAATTCATCTGATGCTCACTAGTGACTGGCCCTATTCAGGCAGTTAACCTGGGGTTCTAGTGGGAAGCCGTGACCAGTAGGGTACAGCAGGTTGAAGATGAGGCAGTAACTCATCGAAGAAGACATTGCGAAGTGGTCGCGCTATGTCGTGAACTGGCAGAAGTTAGAATATATATATATATATAAAAGAAAATTTTTCAATAGTAAAGCTTTATTTCAGACAATATTAGAACATGTATTATAGACATTTTCAGCGTATTTAGTTCCAAATTAGTTCCACTTCAAAGAGCATCTACATGTAAAGTAATAATGTGAAGTACTTCATTCGTCATAGTGTTATAGCATATGAAGAGAAAACCAACTCTTTACATTTTCCTCTTCAATTTCTTCAAGAATTGCATAGCGTATAGTGAGGAAATGAACGGATATGCGTGTGAATTCAGGTATCGGTCATTTGATACAATTACACGGCTGAAGCAATAAAAAGCGCAGAAGAGTTGGATTGATTTTCTGGTAGCCCAGTGACTTAAGCAGATGTGACTAAAAGGGATATGATTATGAGCAATAAATTATATTCGAAACGTCATCCAGTTGTTTAATACCATATCACTATGTGGTGGTCATTTTAATCTATTACAGTTGTAAGTTTAAACAAAAAATTCACCTATGTGAAATCCCTAAATCTTAAACTTGTGACAAATTTAAAAAGTGGTATATCTGGTTAATTTTATATGCTGCTGAAATCGCAGCTGTTGAAAAAAGTAGAATTATTAGAAAAAAACTGATAATAAAGTTCTTGTAATGTTATGAGAAATAAGATAGAAGTATACAAATGGTCAACAACAACAACAACAGCAGCAACATCCAGCGCCAATCACCATCAACCGGAGGGATTTGAGGGAGGTTACTTCATTCACTCACGTATCTGGGGAGCATTGTCTCAACTACAGGAGGAACGGACGAGGATGTCAAAACGAGCGAGAATCGGAAAGGCGAGCGAGAAACACATTCATCAACCTGAAACCAATCTGGAAATCTTCGTCACCCAGCATCAACAACGAAATTCAGTCGGATTTCCAATACAAACAACGTCAAGTCAGTCAGCTCTTCTATACGGATCAGAAACTTGGCGGGCCGGTCACAAAGAATGTTTTCAACAGCCTGTTGCAGACCAGACCTTTATCAACCAAAAACTGTCTTCGCTGGATCTATACTGAAGATCAGATGGCCGGGTCGGAGAGAATCACCAACAAGAAACTATGGCTGGGAACAGACAAAACAAGAACCAATCGCCAACCAACAAATATGCAGGAGAAAGTGGAGATGGATTGGACACTCGCTGGCTGAGGAGGTCGCTGAGTGACATCGCGCACGCGTCAGGCCATTTCTCGAGTGGAACCAGGCCGAAAGGGGAAGCGGCGAGTGGGACGTCAGTGCAAGGGTGACATGGAGGAGATGGTGTGAAGAGGAGTTGAAAGAGTATGGACAAACATGGATGGAGGTGAAAAGTACAGCAGAAGGAAGACATAAGCAAGTGGAGAGGTGCAGTTGAAGCCGTATGTTCCATTAGGAACCCAAGGGAACATTAACATAGTAATAAATAATACAAAACGTAATGTTTGTCTGTGGCACAGCGGTAGAATGCTTGCCAGCGATGCAGGTGGTCCGGTGTTCGATCCCCGGTCGACGCACTCCTTTACCTTGCTAAGCCAGTAATAAAACTGGTAAAGAGCGAAGAGGCTAGCGACAGCATCCCTTAAAAAAAATAAATACCGCTGCTACCGAAACTTCAAGCCTGTAACTTGAAACCCTATGGGAACGTGAAGGGATAAAAAATACAAATGGTAAAACTGTTTATAGCTGAATAATACTTTTATTCCTTTCTCCAATTTTTCAGCAAATGTAGAAAATCAGAATCTAATCACTTAAGAGCTTAACCATACTGTTGTCCGTTTTGAGAATAAACAATCATTACTCGCAATTTTCGTTGATTTATAAAATGAGGTGATATTAAGTGATAGCTATCTATTATTCGTCTATATGTCTGCCTACCCTATTTGTTAATCTGGATTTCTTTATTTTACTAAAATATTGCTCGTTTCTATAACGCCTTAATCTTCAAATCGCTTGGTGGGTTATTTTGTCTAATCCCTGGAAAAAGTCTCAGTCTCGTCCTTCTTGTTGATGGATTATTTTGATTGTTATGAAATTACGAAATGGAAGAATTATGTCTTTCCTCCCATTTGTCTTATACTAAATAATTCGATAAGTAACTACTGTTTGTACCTGAGAAAAATACTCGGGAATATTAGGACTGAAGATAAATAAGTATTATTATAGTTTTTACAAGGGAACAGATAGGATTTATTTCCTTATTCCCAGTAAGCATATGATATTAAGTAAAAAATGGCATTGGTCAGCATAGAATATCCTTTTCATAACCGTACTTTAGAGTCGTACACTTATACAGTGTTTTAAAAGATCATGGAAACGTCAATAAATGTCGATTGCTAATATCAGTTAGTGAAACTGTATTTTTCTCCCCATCTCTATGCATCTGCTTGTGCATCAAATCGTCTAAGAAAACGTAACGCTGTTAATAACATCCGTGTGCTCCTGTGGAGCCAAGTTTATAGGCCCTAAGAGGTAGAATATGCCTGTCGAGAGGAGAAATTAACAGATGTAATGGTACATTTCTGGACACCTTATTCTTATGCATCATCGCATGCTAACAGAGAAATCCTTCACAGTAATAATATAATTCAGGGCCAAGTCGTTCTAAGGTTTCCGATTAAAACTTGTGTCCTCATCAGAAGCTCTTGCTGTACACAAGGAAAACCCTGAATTGTATGTACACAAGCGCTTTGTTTAGTCCGTTTTACTATGGTGGCTTTAAAACTTTTTCCAACCTGTAAACCAATTTGATATGTGATCAATATTCAATCGTTTTTCATTTTTATGGTTTCTGTTAAAATCTAAACTTTAAAATACACTTTAAACATGTTCTGAGTCTCTTAATCTTATGTACAATATTCCTGTCTCTAATAGTTTACAGTTTCAGTGCCAGTTATTTCTGAGCGATATTCAACACCTAGTGTCTTTAGGTTGTCACTTCTTTTATTCTTTTACGTTTCCACTGGAAGATTGAGTTTCAGGCTAGAGGCTTTAAGTTTCGGCAGCAGTGGTGTTTAATTTTACGTGGTGAGGCTGCTAACCTCATGCTTAACCTTCCCTCTTTAACAGGTTTGGGAGTGAGTCGACCGGTGATCGAACCCCGAACTACATGCGTGATTGTCGTACATTCTACCACTATGCCACCAATCCACTAATGTTTTTAGGTTATGTAAACTATTTAACTAAGTTTATTATTTTATTCATTATTTTTCCTGATATGTAATTTCAAATATTCCGTTACTAACTGAAACTAACAATTCACCTTTATCAGAGTTTCCATGACCTTTTATGACTGTACAGCTTTGAAGTAGAATTATGAAATGAAACAAATCAATAATAAAAGAGAAGGACTAGTCATCCATGATGAATCTTTCCGAATATTAGTCACTCGTATCTAGCCCATCACATAAAAGTATTCTGTTAGATTTCCATTTTGTGTTATTTATGCTATGATCGACATACGAGGTTATGGTTGGCGAAGCTGGAAACAAGGTCTAAAAGAACTGGTAGCTTCACCAAGTGAAGAGTCTGAAATACTTAAAACGGTGCTTATTGACCATTGTTATAAATGAACAATGGTAGATATAACAAAATTTTGATGTGAAGCTTGAAGAAGCTTTTCTACAGTGTAGGACATATGAAGAGCAAAATGGACAAAGGTTCAGAAATAATAGTAACACATATATCAGACTACACGGTCGAAATGAATGTCTTGTTCAATAATAGGAATAATTTTCAGGGGTTGGTCAATTTCTGGTAGCAGTATAATAGAGAAGACAAAAGATCATTTAACAGTACCTCTGCAAAAAAGGAAAATTAGTATTTTAAATGAGAAGGCGTCTACGTAGAGAGAGAAGTTTAAGGACTATTACACGTGCGTCCGTGGCACAGTGGTTAGGACTCTCACCGACCATGCACATGGTCCGAGTTTCAACCCTTGCCGATGCACACCTGATATCTATGGTCGGCCTGCAAAATTTGGGCTATCGATAACCATGCTGGAAATTCCACACTTGTACCAAAAATACGGTGTGGAATCAAGCTGTAATAAAAAAAATGTGGACCAATTTTCCAAAGGTGTATAAAAGTGCATTGTCTTTTCCTTCGACTTATAAGTATTTGCGTCGATGGTGCAATGGTTGAATGACCGCCAACCACACATGTGATCTGAGGTTCGGTCCACAGCCTACACGCTTCCGAATCTCGCTTAGCTGGCACTAAGCCTGTCAAAGATGGTAGGCTGGGCGTCAGACTAGCAACTACACTCCGTAAAATTAAAAACAAATCACTGTTGCCGAAACTCCAGAGACTAAGCTTGAAGCCATATGTTTCACCCGGAACACAAAAAAAAATAAAAGAATTCCTGAAATCATTCCAATGGCATTTAAAGTGCGATTTATAGAAAAAACCTTCACTTTGGTTACAGGATTTCATCATGAGCCGACATCAGTTAGAGAACCATTGGTGAACCTGAGAGTACTGGACATTGGCTTACAATCAAGTATTCCTGAAATGCATTTGCGCATAAAGCTTTTACAAATAACTTTATAACGATTAATTTGGGGATCGCAAGAAAGATTTTTAGATGTATAGCATTGTTAATGGTGGAAAATTTCAGTATGTTGAGCAAATTGAATTGACAGTGAAAATTTTCTCAATAACACTGGATAACGTTAGCATTATGCCTCTTAGTCAGAAGATGGAATCTACTTGATTTAGGTTCATTAATCGAATTTAAACAAGTTCTTCATAAGACCTAAAGATTATGGTAGCAGTCATGCACATAACTTGGATTTTGAACTTCTGAAAGATTTCAAACTTCGTTAAGAAAAGTTAATCACCTTCTTTTGAATTTTAATGGTTTCAAAGTCAATAGTTAACTGTTCAAGAAGTTGGGAATTTTCCGTAAAATAATCAAATGAAAACGTCTCTTATTATTGTTAAAGCTATTAGGATTAAATAGCGAAACGTCAGTAAAAACAATATCATTTTTTACGGGTTGATCACGGATTGATATCAGTTAGAGAACCATTGAAAACCAGGGAGTACTGGACAGCTGCTGTTTCATCCTAGTTTGGGAATCATCGGCAGTACGCACCCACTGGGATTCGAACCCAGGACCTTCCGGCTTTTATTCATTGGGAAATACAAAAACCTTTATTATAATAAAGACGTCTCTTACTTGGAATTTGATTTTTCCTGAAATACTGTAACACTATATAGTTCCTCAGTAACTCAGCTAACACATATCTCTGAAAATATTATCTAATATTTAATATTTTGAAGGACTTAGTAATCTCTACGAGATGTACGGTAACAACAATATGTCTGGTAGTTGCACTCTGAGAATATTTGCTTCCTTTCAGACACAGGATTCTTTGAATATGTTCAGAAAACCGGAAAAAAGCCCTTCTTTCTGTCCTGCCAATGTACTTGCTCCCGTAAGCGCACGTAAATTCCAAAACGCAGTTAGAGGTGACATCAGCAGGTTATTTATCCAATTTCGAGTGGCTTATATAAGGAGTGGTGCTAACTTTGAGAATTTCTAAATCCTTCAAAATATTAAATAGAAAAAGGACAGCAAATTTACTATGATTTGCCGGAGCGATCACAACCAAACGATTTAAACCAGACTTATGCATACAGAAAGAGAGTGTGATTAACTTCTCACTCCCTTGGCAACTGAATTTCGATTACAATAATTAGTCATCTAATTCACTGATCTCAACTCACTGAACAAATCTTAACCTCATAAACTAACAGCTTTTGTTTTTTGAGTTGCTATATGAACCTACAAGCTAACACTGTTCTGTTAATTAATTTTGTATGTTTTTTGTCTTACCCTTCACCCCTCTTTTCAACTTTAAAAGCGTATAAATTGATGGTGAAAACTTAATCTGAAAATCGTAATGCTTTCATTTTGGATGAGTCAGTTTTATAATAATAACTTGCTTTATTCCAAAACAGTACTTGTGATATAGAATGGAATTTTCAGCATTTTACTACAGTATTGGATCCAGTTAGTACATTAACAATAAATAAAATTCTGCATAGATTGAGGTAATCTCAGTGTATTAGGACAACAACATATTGGTATGTCGGTAGCAAAGCCAAAAGTGAACAGTGTTTGAAGGTGTTAAAAAGTAGGTGCTAGCATATTTACTGGCGTAAGCGGTCGAGATATGCAGAGTGTGAGAGAACGAAGAATGTTTTGGTGGAGTTAGTAAGTAAGAAAGAAGCAAAGAAGCACATAACAGAGAAAAATGTGAGAGAGAAAAGGAAAAGAAAGAGAGAAAAGACGTTGTACCTTGATACGATATGGGTTGGAAAGGTGAGATCCAGTTGTTCTACTGACTATTTAATGAGTTATAGGTTTCACGCCCAATGCTTTCTCTATCCCACAGAACACGAGCTAAGTAGGGTGTGGTTGAGATTTTGTACTTACTAGTGCGAGCACATAGTTTTCTATATAGGCTTCTGGTTTTGCCTGATGAGAAAGATACAAGGGTAGACTTGTGAATGAAGAGTGTGGTGTGAGTTAGATAAAATGGATTTTGCCCATTTTTCACATGAGTTCGAGTGCCTGTTAACCAGAATATTAACAAGCTGGTTAAGTGGCACGTAGCTTACCCTGCTGACAACCTTTAGCATCCTGAGTAATAAGACATAGTCCTTCTTCAGTAGCCCTGGAAAACCTGAGGGAAAAATAGAGAATAATAGGCAGAATGCGAGAGTTAACAAATTGCAGGAGTAAGGGTTGGGTTATACCAGAATGTCTTAACTTCTTGATGTAAAAGGTAAGACGGAATATTTTCTTGGAAATCGTCAAGATATGAGACGACCAGGAAAGATCAGAAGATAGAGTGACGCCTAGGTATTTAACTTCCGACTTGGTTTCAATTTCAGTGCCATCTATGTTGCACACCTCGTGAGTCCTAACCAGTTTGTTTAGGTCAGATTTGTGCCTAAAGGTGAAATTAACTGTTTGGCATTTGGAGGGGTTTAAGGTGAGACCGTTTTCCTTGGACCATTGGCTGATTTCTGATAAAAAGCTGTTTAGTTTAGAGCAGTCACTTTGACAGGCAAAGATACAGTCAGGTCATCAGCACATAGTATCTCTTCTCCACTACCACTCAAACATTAAAATATGTATTGGTTTTGTAGTGATTTTGTTTGATTGCATGGAGGATTTAATCATGAGCTGACATCAGTTAGAGAACCACAGGAAAACCTGGGAGTACTGGACAGCTGTTCCGTCCTAGTTTGGGACTCTTCAGAAGTACGCACCCACCGGGATTCGAACCCAGGACCTTCTGGTTACAAGGCGAGCTCGTAGACCATTGAGCCACTGGGACCCGACCCAGTGGTCTAACTGATGTCAGCTCATGATTAAATCCTCCATGCAATCAAACAAAATCCCTACAAAACCAATACTTGAAAATTAATCTGATGCCCACTAGTGACTGGCCCTATTCAGGCAGTTAACCTGGGGTTCTAGTGGGAAGCCGTGACCAGTAGGGTACACCAGGTTGAAGATGAGGCAGTAACTCATCGAAGAAGACATTGCGAAGTGGTCACGCTATGTCGTGAACTGGCAGAAGTTAGAATTCTAGGACCATTGGATCGGGTCCCAGTGGCTCAATGGTCTACGAGCTCGCCTTGTAACCAGAAGGTCCTGGGTTCGAATCCCGGTGGGTGCGTACTGCTGAAGAGTCCCAAACTAGGACGAAACGGCTGTCCAGTACTCCCAGGTTTTCCAGTGTTCTCTAACTGATGTCAGCTCATGATTAAATCCTCCATGCAATTAAAATATGTTATTATCATCTATATAACCATTGCAATTTCATTTAGTCTGCAGCTGATGAGAATATGTGAAATAGAATGATATCATTTTATACTGCAAATTTCGTCTTCCTTTCTTTATCGAAATTTATCAAGGAAACCAAATTTTTGGAGCTCTCTGTTTTACATAGGTTCCAAGCGGAAAATACTGTTTCAGCAGTACATCTTTAATGAATCCTGCTTTCTGCGCTCTACTATAGCCGTCTCCACGAATGCCTAAAGGCTCTCATCTACTTCTTGTACGATCTTCCCTATGTCATCATCGAACCTAAACCCATCTCTACGCTTAGCATTCGAGTTCGACTGTAAGGGCATGTCACAGATATAAAGTCCATAAACCTTTGTTAGACAAAATGATAAATATAGTCTTATCAGTTAGATTTAAAGTCGTGTTTAATTATGCAGAAACAATATTCAAATTTATAGGGAAACTTTATTAACAGCCAGATTAAGTTGACCAAACCTAGAACTGTTTTTTAATATACTCAAAATATCGAGTATTATAAACTTGTTTGTACTTTTAACTAAAAATAGGCAAGAATAACCACTGCTCTAAATATATATTCTGAGCAAAAGAGACAAGCATTTTCAAAGAAGAATAAGAACACAGTGATTCATCATTCATATAATATAAAGAAAAAGAAAAGTGAGAAATTTTTGAAAAAATATGATTCATTATAATTTTTGTCTTTTGATGTATTCAGGCTTTACAAAACTTTTCATGTGCTAGCTAATTAGGTGAACACCTTTTGGCAAAAGATGAATAAGCCAGTGAATAAATTTGCAACCCCAAGTTAGACAGATAAGCGCTTACTTATCAATATCCCTCTTTTTTTGATTGAATTTTCATATTTATATATAAGAAAATTTGTTGTTTCTTTATAGCATTACATGAAATTTTTAGTATGTAACCTTTATGCCTTATATAAAGTGCACTGGGATTCCCTTGAGGAATTAGAGAAGAAAGGCACTTGGGAGAATTTTTTAGACTATTATTTTATAATAATTATACTGTAGAGCTTACAAGTTTATATTTGTTGTTGGCATTTATCCGCATATTATATCTTCACCTATGCAATCAGTGTTCTCCACAAAGTCATTGTCGAGAGGGTTTGTTACGTTTTCAAGATGAACAAAGGACATATTCATCGGTTATTCATATTATTTTGAGGTTAATCATGATGTTGTATGTTTTCATTGAATTTAGCTAATTAAGTACATTGCCTGAAGGCTAATTGACACAAAAAATTATTATTTCACTAATATTCAAAGTTCATTTCGGATTAGTGCAACTTTGATGACAAGTGGTTATTTTTTTCGAGTTTGACCAACTATTGATAGCAGTTCGAGAACCATTGAAAACCACCTGGAAGTAATGGAAAGCTGTTTTATCCTAGTTTGGGAATCATCGGGAGTACACATCAACCACCAAGGTTCGAGCTCACGACATTCCAGTTATAAGGTCGTATACCTTTTAGACGCTATGACCCGATTAAATGGCCAGTCCATGAATTCTAACTTCTACTAATTCGTGACTTTAGCGTGAGTACCAACCAGTGACAACCAGGTCCTAGGTTCGGAATCCAGTGGGTGTGCATTGCCATTGATTCAGTGGTTCTCTAACTGCTATCAATCCGTAGTCAAACTCGAGAAACAAATCTAATCCTTACGAATTAACTTTTGAAAACAAGCAGTTCTGTTGCATGTCTCCCAACTCTCCCTCTCTAAAACAGTAAGTCAGGTTTTTCGATGATAATATCTCTCGGTAAGCCTTAAGCGATCTCGTTGAACAGCTATATGACAATGCTCAGTATCACGTTATCCACAACGGAAAACTCAGTGAAGCGTCTTAAGTAAAGACAAGGCTGCCATTTATCACCGCTGGTATACCTAATTGTGGTAGATTGGATTATGCAGAAGGCTGTGCAAGGGGAGCTTAGAGGTAGGACTACACAGGACCAATAAAAAACTGCAGAAGATATGAACTTCATAGGCAATTTATGTCTTATGTTATATAAAAACAAAGACTCACAGACAAAAACCAACAAACTGGCAGGATAGGCAACAAGCAAAGACAGGACTTTAAGTGAACATGCAAATGATGGAAGTGATAAGGATAACCAACGAAAATAATAACAATAAGCATCAGTCACTAATATCGGAAAGAATTCGAATGAAGTCGATTCCTTTGCTCATCTAGATGGTATCATTTCAACTAACGGCAGTGGACACAGATGGGAATGTCAGAAATGATAGGGTCAGAAAAGCAAAAGAGACCTTCAAGTATTGGTTTGTAGGGATTTGATTGATTGGTTACAGGATTTCATTATGAGTTGACATTGGTTAGAGAACCATTGGAAAACCTGTGAGTAATGGACAACTGTTTCGTTATAGTTTGAGACTCTTCAGCAGTACGCACCCACCGGGGTTCGAACCCAGGACCTTCTGGTTACAAGGCGAGCTCGTATACCATTAAGCCACTGGGACCCGATCCAATGGCCCATGAATTCTAACTTCATTAGTCGTGCTGATAGCTAAAGAAGACCTCGGAGATCACAGAGAAGTAGAGATGTGCTATATCTCATTCCGAACTCAGGGGATAAATAATAATAGTAAAAAAAAGTCTGTTGACAAAATAATTACTTAAAAATATATGACTACTCAAATTTAATATTGTAATTGAACAACTCTACAGGATTTTCTAACTGTTCGACAATTATAGTAAAAACTTAATTTCCGCTCCATGAAAATCCGTTTATTCCCTTTATAAACTTGCTAAGTAAATGTTTTCTTGACAAAATAATAGTGAAACACCAATGCAGCGAAGCGCATAATTAAAAGATCGTTCTAGGTTGATGTTGTATTGAAAATATAGTTCACTGAGAAATGTTTGTGAAGCCCAATTAAGAAATAGCATAATATAATGCGTTTAACATTAGTTCCTTGGTGGTTTTCAGGGGATGTGAAGCATTGAACATCCGGTTATTCATCTGTCCATTCCAAAATCCAAAATGAGAAAAGGTAATCGAATATATCAACTCAGCTGCACTTCAGAATATATTGGATTTCGGTTAAAAAGCTTTTATAAATAGGCTAAAAGCCATGCGGATAGCTGGGGATAGGCCACAATGCAAGTTCAACAATCAAAACCTGAAGGACACAACCACAAAGGACACTTTCACTGCAACTGTCAGAGCAAAGCAGGAAACACTACGCGATATCACTGAAGAATCATGCGTGGAAGACCACTGGAACTCTCTGAAGGCGATTTTCAACGAAACGTGTTCAACGGTTTTAGGAAGAAAGAAGAGACAATACAAGAATGGCTCTCAATGGACACTTGGAAACTAATAGAGGGGAGAAGAATGGTGAAAGAGAAAATGTTTCAATGCAAAGACGGGCAAGAGAGAGAGAGACGCTGAGCTCAACTTACAAAGCACTGGACAAAGAAGTGAAGAAGAGTGCTAGGAAGGACAAAAGACAATTCTACGACAACCTCGCCACTGAAGCTGAGAAGGCAGACGGCAAAAGAGACCTGGGGACATTATATCAGATACCCAAGTCTCTATCCAAGAAGCGATCAACACAAGTTAAACCTATAAAAGACAGCCAAGGGAACCCAATTACCAAGGAAGAAAGACAGACTAAACAATGGGCGGATCACTTCAAAGGACTCTTGAACCGACTGTCACCTGCAACCCGTCCAGAAATACCAACAACAGCGCGCACACAACTGCAAGTTGACACCAATCCTCCAACGAAAGCTGAAGTCCTGAATGCAATCAATCTCCTGAAAGCTGGAAAAGCAGGTGGACCAGATGAAATACCCCCTGAGTCACTGAAAGCGGACCCAGAGACTGCAGTAGACATGCTAACTCCATTATTGCAAAAGGTCTGGAAGGAGGGTAAGGTGCCTACTGACTGGAGGAAAGTTACCTCGTGAAACTATCGAAGAAGGGCGACTTAGGTTTTACTCTGCAAGAACTGGCAAGGAATCATGCTCCTGTCGACGCCAAGTAAAACCCTGAGTCGCATCATCCTGGAGAGAATAAAAGAAGCACTGGAGACAGAACTCCGACCAGAACAAGCTGGATTCAGAAAAGGCAAATCATGTACTGACCAAATTTTTGCAACTCTACGCATCATCATCACAGAACAAAGCATGGAATGGCAATCAAACCTCTACCTCAACTTTACAGACTTTGAGAAGGCCTTCGATAGCGTTGACCGTGAAGTAATTTGGAAACTGCTCGAGTACTACGGCATACCTCAAATATTCATCAAGCTTATTCAACAGCTGTACGACAACGGCACATGTCAATTGATCCACAACGGAAAACTCAGCGAAGCATTTGGAGTAAACAAAGAAGTCAGACAATGGTGCTTGTTTTTTATCACCGATGATATTCCTAATTGTGTTTTTGTGGATTATGCATCAGACAGTGGGAAACGAGGAGACAGGGTTATCCTGGACCGATGTGAAGAACCTAGAAGACCTAGATTTTGCGGATGATTTGTGTTTGATATCACAAAAAATCGAAGACTTACAAGCGAAAACCGACAAACTGGTCGAAGAAGCAGCTGGCGAAGATAGGACTCCAAGTGAACATAGGCAACATGGAGGTTATGAAAATAACCAACAACAACAACAACAGCAGAAACATCCAGTGCCAATCACCATTAACGGGAGGGATATGAAAAAGCTTACTTCATTCACTTATCTAGGAAGCATTGTCTCAACTACAGGAGGAACGGACGAGGATGTAAGAGCGAGAATCGGGAAGGCGAGAAACACATTCATCAACCTGAACCAATCTGGAAATCTACGTCACTCAGTATCAACAACGAAATTCAGTCGGATTTCCAATACAAACAACGTCAAGTCAGTCAGTTCTTCTATACGGATCAGAAACTTGGCGGGCCGGTGACAAAGAATATTTCCAACAGCCTGTTGCAGACCTTTATCAAAAACTGTCTTTGCTGGCTCCAGATGGCCGGGCCGGAGAGAATCACCAACAAGAAACTATGGGAACAGACAAAACAAGAACCAATCGCCCAACAAATATGCAGGAGAAAGTGGAGATGGATTGGACACTCGCTGGCTGAGTAGGCCGCTGGGTGACATCGCGCGTCAGGCCATTTCTCGAGTGGAACCCGAAAGGGGAACGGCGAGTGGGACGTCCAAGGGTGACATGGAGGAGATGGTGTGAAGAGGAGTTGAAAGAGTATGGACTAACATGGATGGAGGTGAAAAGTACAGCAGAAGACATAAGCAAGTGGAGAGGTGCAGTTGAAGCCGTATATTCCACTAGGAACCCAAGGGAACAATAATAATATCTAAAATAGCACTTGGCTGAATAAATCAGGAATGTGTGGCTAGATTCGGATCCACAGCTCATGGAGAATTAATCAGGTGCTTCAACAGTTGACCTAGGAGACTTAGCTGGTATTGGGGTGATTGTCATAAACTATAGTCACAGAATTAATTAAGAGATTAACATAAGAAAGCCCAAATGGGCAGTGGTAGTGATAAAATGAGAGTTAAGTTTCATACATTCACATGCCAATCTGGCATTACCTGTTACAAATCCATCATTAAAAGAACCTGGTTTTCAGCTTGATCTTGTCCTTCAATTGTTACAGCAATTAGCTAGTGATCTGAAGACCACCGATTCGAATGTTCCTGGGGTTTCAACATTCAATTTACTCTCCATTTCTACTCATTTCAAGACATTAGATTCTTTGGTAAATTACTGAATTATGCCTTACTCACTTCCTGTTTTGTTTGTTCAGCTGTTTACGTGCACAGATTACAGTGTAAAATCTGCAAGTTAATAATCTGAAATTATTTCAGATTATTTTTTTGTAAAACTTGAAACTGAGAAGTGTGTTGGATTCGATAAAGCGGAAATTAGTTTACAAGTTAACAAATAAGTTAACTAAACAAATTCGATCAGAATAATAAAGGAAGCAAAATGGTATTTTCCAATTTATTTTTCAGTCATTAATTCATTTCCGTCCTGTGAATTATTCCATTCCTGTCAGTCAGTCAGTAAGTCTGCTAAATAATTTTAGGGTTTAACAAAAGATATGCTCATTTGAAAAAAACAAAAGTGTATCCTAAATATAAATTCTTTTGATAAATTTTATTTGATTATAAAAATACCTGTACAATTAACATTATTAATATTAGTAAATAATATTAGTAAATTTAACAACTGGATTTCAAGATGAAATGTGAAATACTGATAGTCTATATAGTTAAACTCTGAAAGCAGTATGGACTTAGCGGTTTTTTGAAATATTGTCCAAAAGTAATGTGGAATGAAGCCGACTCCACGGCAGCTAAATGAACAACAGATAAGTATGTCCAATGTAGGAGTTCGGCGTGTGCACAAATAAATCGAATATAAGCTTACCAGGTTAGAAATGTTTGTTAATCCACATAACTGAAGTAAAATGATGGATGGATTTACCAGAATACGTACATATTAAACCAGACGAAATAAACTAGTTGAATTTTGAAAATTTCTCTTTCTTATGCCTATTAAAACAAATACTAAACTTAGAATGTATATTATTATGAAATTCTTATTGTTCCTCTGGTATCCGACTACAAAATAGGGTTTTAGCGGAACATCTTCACTCTGCCCTACTATATGGGATCCTTGTTACCTGGCCACCAGATTGCACATATACTCCAATGTACTTCTTACACGACCTCCTCCATGTCACCCCCAAATGCTTCAATCATTGCTTCCCATTCACATTACATTCAACAATCCAACTAGTGCCTCATGACATTCAACAGTCTCTCGAGCGGCCACCTGATTCATCTCAATTGCATTCGGCATATTCGTTGAGCGATAAGCTCTTGATTGGTTCGTTCTCGTACTTTCTCGTCACTGATCTTGTCTGGCTATTCAACCTACAGCATGAAGACAACGAAGGCAGCTGGTGACTAAAGTCTACAATAATCTGCTGGGAATGATTCCAGTGACGCACAGTGCAAGTTTCTCTCCCACATAGAAGAACTGACTGATTAACTGAGTGACTGGATTAATATTAGTCTTGAAAATTCGAGTGTTGTTCTGTGTGCTGTGGAGTGTAGAAGATTGCCCATGTTCACTTGAAATCCTGTCATTGCTGCCCATCTCTTCTGCCAGTTTGTTGGTTTCCGCCTGTTGGTCTTCGGATTGATGTGACATTGAACACAAATCATCCGCGAAACATAGATCTTCTGTGGTCTTCTTATTGGCCTAACGCATTCCTAACTTCTCACTCTCCACTCACAGTCATCCGCATAATCCAATTCATCATAATTAGGAATACGAGCAGTGATAGTAGACAACAATCAGAGGGAATTCCATCTGATCCTGCTGGCATACCGACTGGCTTTCGGTGGCTTGATTGCATTCAGGATTTTCGCTTTTTAGTTGGATTGGTGTCTACGGAAAGTTGTGCGTAAGCTTTTGGTTGCACCTCTGGACGAGTTGCGAGTGGCGGTTAGTTCAAGGGTCCTTTGAAATGATCAGCCCATTGTTTTATCTGTCTGTCCTCTTTGGTAATTAGGTTCCCTTGACCTTCTTTTATAGGTTTCATTTGTGTCAATCCTTTCCCAAATGGCTACCAGGTTATCTGACTCAATGTTCTGAGGTCTCTTTTACCTATGGCCTGTTCTGCTTCAGTTTCCAGTGTGTCGTAGAATTGTCTTCTGTCTTTCCTAGCACTCTTCTTCGCTTCCTTATTGAGCGTATAGTGCATTGAGCTCAGCTTCTCCTCTCGTTCTCCGCCTTTCCATTAGTTCATTGTGTGTTTCACTGTGTCACTCTCCTACATTGACTTACAGGTATCCTTTGAGAGCCATTCCTTGTCTCGTATCTTTTTTCTGCCCATAACTTTTGTACACGTCTCCTTGAACATCTTTTTCGGAGAGTTTCAGTGTTCTACCTACATGCTTCCTTACTGATGCTACGTGGTTTCTCCAGCTTTGCTCTGATGGCTACAGTGAAGGTATCTTTTGTAGTCTCCTGTCTGAATTTCTGAGTGCTGAACTTGAATTGTGGCCTGTCTCCAGTGGTTCTGAAAAATTTTGGCTTTTATATTAAAGGTTTCTTGAACTGGAGAATGGTTTCAGCCAGAGTCAGCTCCCCTTCTCGACTTTGTGTACAGCAAGCTGCGTCCTCACTTCCTTGAGCAGCAGTGAGATGAAGTCTCTCTGGTTTGTGGTGTATCCGTCAGGTGAAATCAATGTTCATTGAGTTTGAACATACTACCTCCAATTACCAAATCACTGAAGTCCTCCTTTCTCATGCATTTCGCAGAAAGTATCTCGACCCAAAATGAATTATCAACCATTATGATTTTGATGTCGCCATTTAGGATGTTGTCCCTCGCCGTTTGTTGCTGTCCATAGAAATCTTCCTTCTCAAGTTTTGATTTATTTGTAGGTGCGTAGCACTGGGTAATTGTAACCTTCCTTTCTTCTCTCATTTTCGTTTGATTCTTGTTGTCATAATCCTGAAGGAGGAGATTGGTTCCTACTGTATAAGAGCTTTGGCTGCTGTTGGTGATATCATGATAGCCACACAGTGCTTCGGTGTACTCGTGGTTGTCGTCTAGGTGACTGGAATAGATTATCGACTTTCCAGTCGATAATTTTGATAGTGAACAACCATTACACTTGCTTTCACAGGCTTCTAGTACCTTTATAACATATCTTTTTATTATTTATGCAGCCTCGGCATGCTTCCTGGCTTCAGACATTGGACGAAAATTCCATATCCTTATGTTTATTTCTGCTTTCATCAGAAATATATAATTACCTTCAAACTGTCTTCTCGGAGTCTTTCACCAGCCCACATCATTCTGTATCTCCGGTTCCAACGAATAAGTTTATTTTTTAATATGTTATGTGCTTTGAAGCTTCTGTCGCGATTGGATTTATTTTACGCTAGCTCGACGTCTGAACTTTTCAGAGCTTGAGACCGGGTAGAAAACTATAGAGTTGGTAAACTATGCGGGGTTATTTCATAAAGTGTATACCTGTTTTTACCATTCAGGGGAAATTGAGTATTTAAACTGGTTTAAGTTGAAAATGGAGTCCGAAAAATAACTACAATCTGTTGATTAAGTATGAATATGAACAATATGTGATTCACTGGTCGTACAATGGTAGAACGTTAGCCAACCATGCAGGTAGTCTGAGTTCAATTTCTGGCCGAGTAAATCCTTAATCTTGCCCATTTCATCAGCTGATAGTAAACCCAAAAATAAGGAAGGTTATGCGCGGGATTAGCAACTCCATCCCGTAAAAGCAACAAAACTACTGAAACTTTACAACCTTAACTTTTATATTCCACTCGGAATGCAAGAAACAAAAAGGCGATTCGGTATTTAGGACGGCTTTACACAGAACTACACCATCAGCTATCGGCGTAATTTCTTCAAGACTTTAAAGAGTGCATCCCATTTGTTTTGACGGAACAAATCCTACATGCATATGAAGTATACCTGTATATCAGAATAGGAAAAAACTACATCTAACGTGGAACTGACGAGGATATAAAAGCAAGAATCGAAAAAGGAAGACAAGCCTTCATTACTCTCAAGTCTGTGTGGAGGTCAACACCACTCACCATCAAAAATAAGATCCAGATTTTCAACTCCAATGTGAAGTCAGTCAGTGCTACTCACTATACGGATCAGAGACTAGGCCAGCGCGTCATAAACAGCACCTCAAACAAACTACACACCTTCATTAACAGTTGTCTTCGCTCAATACCACTCAAGATCAGACCGCCAGCCGGAAAAGATCAGCAACAGGGATCTCTGGGAATAAGCTAACCAACCCACCACGAACCGATTGTGAAACAAATAGGCAGAAAGAAATGGATATAGGTGGATTGGCCATACTCTGAGGAAACCAGTAAGCGACATTACTAGACAAGCCACTGCTCGAGTGGAACCCGAAAGGGAAGCGGCGAGTTGGTTGGTTGTCAGTACGAGGGTGACTTAGAGGAGGTGATGTAAAGATGAGATGAAAGCATGTGGGCAGACTTGGAGCTGGGTGAAAACGTTGGCAGAAAACCGAAGGCAATGGAGACGCGCGGCCGAAGCCCTATGTTCCTCTAGGAATCAAAGGATATAACAATAATGGCTTTGTGGATATTAGTCCCCTCCATTAACCTCAGTTTTATAAGATTATTCTATGTTAAAACCATCAGAAGAATACCTGAACTGTAGACTGAATACAGTCCACATCATTGGTCAGGTTAAATTTGACTGTCTAGCTAAGCATTAAAAGTTAAACACTACAGGTTTATAGTAATCTAGCATCACTTTGCTGCTTATTTATTTAAACATAACAAACTGGACATCATATCACCAAAAATAATAATAACTCTGAGTAGCGCTCTTTTATTTCCGTTTATTTTGTTATTTGTTAGTTCTAAAAGAACATTATGGTTTGCAGAAAACAACCATTCATATTATTACTTTGTCTTCTTCTTTTATGATAACCACTGGTAAGAAAATAGATGAGTAGTACAAATTATCTGCCTAATTTAAAAGTAAAATTTTGTTTAACATCGAGAAAATATTAGTCAGAGCAGTGTAGAGGTCTATAAAATAAGCCAATAATTATTTCTTACTAATATGTGAAGGTTAAACGGAACTAGAATGAGTCAATGACTGACATTGTCAATAATAATTATTATTTATTTTTTATTTTTATTTTTATTTACAGCTTGATTCCACACTGTATTTTTGGTACAAGTATGGAATTTTCAGCATGGATATCGGTAGCCCAATTTTTGCAGGCTGACCATAGATATCAGGTGTGCGTCGGCAGGGTATCGAACCTCGGACCATGTGCATGGTCGGTGAGAGTCCTAACCACTGTGCTACCGACGCACAATACGCATAATACTATTAGAAGTGAACTGTCTAAAGAATTAACAAGAGTGGAATTTAATAAGTTAAAAGTCACCAAATCATTATAAAATGAATTGAAAATCCACTAATCTCAACTGTTGATGACTCTGGCACAATAGCAAAGTTGAAATGAAATTATTAAAATTAAAATAAAGCAAATAAAAGAGATCTCTGTTGGTTCTACGCTAATTTATACGAAAAAAATGTTAACTCTTTAGAGTTTCGCATCCAGCAGTGAGTTGTAAATCACATTGGTTACAAAATTGTATTGTGAACATTTCTTTTATGGAAGCTCTCCGGCAGTAAAGGAGTAAAGACTGGAGAGAGTGGCAGTCAAATCTCAGCCTTATATTCATCGACATCGCAAAAGCCTTCATTGGCAATGACCATGAAGGTATATTGGAAAATATATCAACACTATGGCATGCTACAAATCTTTATCGACTTTATTAAACAGCTCTATGACAGTGCCACGTTTCAAGGGACCCATAACGTGTAGCACATAGGGACGTTAGTAATGAATACAGGAGTAAGACGAGGAAGGCTGTATGTCATTCCCACTGTTATTCCCAAACGTAGTGAACTGCTTTTCTGCAGTTTGTCAAGAAATACCAACAACAGCAGGTACACAGCTACCAGTGGATACCGATTCCACAAAAACACCAGGAGTATTGAATTCAATGAAGCTACGGAAAGCCTGTCACTAAGGCGGCAGGGCCAGACCGAATTCCCTCTTATTGTTGCTTACTATCACTACTCGTATTCCCAATTATGATGGACTGGATTATGCACCAGACTGTACATGGACAGCAAAAAGACAGGAATGGGTCAGACCAATAAGAAGACTTCAGAAGATCAGTGTTTCGCGGATGATTTGTTTCTAATGTCACATCAGTTTGAAGAACAACAGGCGGAAACCAACAAATGGGCAGAAGAGATGGGCAGCAATGACAGAATTTCAAATGAACATGGAAAAGACGGATGTGATGAAGGCAACTAGTCAAACAAACAACCAACTGACAACAATAACAAAAATAAAAACAAGCACCTGTCACTATTAATGGGATAAATTTGACGGAGGTCACTTCCTTCAGTTATCAGGCTAGGAAGCATTGTTTCAACTACAGGCTGTCAGAACAGATGAATATGTCAAAGCCAGAGAGCCGGAATTGGGAAAGCATGAGAAAGCCTCATTACTCTTAAGTCAGTTTGGAGATCTTCCGCACTCCGAGGAATACAGAACAAGACTTGGATTTTCAAGATCAGTGTTAAGTCATTGATATAAGAATAAAACTTGTGCACTGTGGTAGAGTATAATTCCATTATGGGTAAAATTTATTGGATATGATTATGAGCAATAAATTGTGCTCCAAACGTCATCACTAAATATTACTGTATAACACTGTGCGTCGGTGGCACAGTGGTTAGGACTCTCACCGACCATGCACATGGTCCGAGGTTCGATCTCCTGCCGATGCACACCTGATATCTATGGTCGGCCTGCGAAATTTGGGCTATCGATATCCATGCTGAAAATTCCATACTTGTACCAAAAATACAGTGTGGAATCAAGCTGTAAATCAAAATAAAAATAAAAAATAAATAATAAAATAAATTTTACCTATAATGGAGCAATGTTTAGTCAGTCAGTCTGTCCTTCTTTATGGGTGAGAAACTTGCACTGCGCGTCACAGGAGGCATTTCCGACAGACTACTGCAGCATTCTCTGGTTCTGTGTTGTAGTTCGAATGGTCAGCGAAGATCAGTGACGAGAAACAATTAGAACAAGCCAGTCAAGAGCCTATCGCTCAACAAATATGCCAAATGCAATTGAGATAAATCGGGAGCACGTTTGCAAGACCGTCGAAGGGCATCAAACGCCAGTTGGATTGTTGAGTGTAATCTGAATGGAAAGCGATAAGCAAGGCATCAGGTGTTGATATGGAGGAGATCTTGTGAGAATGATATGAGAGAATATATGCAATCTTGTGGTCAGGTAACGAGGACCACAGATGATAGAGCAAAGTGAAGATGTGCCCCTGATGCCCTTAGTTCCAGTTTAATCCCGTGGGAATATAAATGATATTAAATGCTTTGAGAAATGGGAAATACTTATTTATTGCACACTGCTTATGAAACTTTTGTTATTAATAATGCTTCCTTAGACGTGACTCAACTGGTATTTTGACAGTGGGCTGTATTGCACAAATTGTAATTTTTTATATCAGAAATCTAATATATCTTCACAATTTTGTTCAGACGTAAAAATCTGCCATTAGGATATAAATGCAGCTTCACGTTTCGATGCCTTTTCTCAGTCTAGTTTTCTATTTCAAATGTGGTTATATTTTGAATGAAACCTTTTCCACTTTAGCGTAGTTATCCTAGTGTTTCTCAGTAATTTACACAGCTCAGGGAATATCGAAAGGCTGAAATGACTGTCTTTGTGTCAAGTTCCGACTTATACTGCACAATGTGCGTCTGTGGCACAGTGGCTAGGACTCTTGCCGACCATCCACATGGTTCGGGGTTCGTTACCCTGCCGACGCACACATAGACATCATTTGGTCGGCCTGCAAAATTTGGGCTATCGATATCACATGCTGAAAATTCCATACTTGTACCAAAAATACGGCGTGGAATCAAGCTATAATAAAAAAAATTAATTATCAGACCAGCTCAGTTGCAATAATTAATTTATTACCGGTGTGAGAGTATATCGCAGTAATGAAGGAAAAATCCGAGAAAGGAATTATCAACGTATATTTCATAGAAACTAGTTAAATCCCGTGTTAGATAGCACAATATTAAGGGTTGTTATTAGAGGTGAATAGAATCGCCAGCTGATTATTTAAACTCATTTTGATAAATTATTTTATTTGTTTGCACTTTATAAATTGGTTACACGATCTACTCTTTGTCAACCTTGGATCTGCAGCCAGCTAATCGTTTCCCGTTTTAGTTTCATTCTAGGGCTTGTTGAGTAAAGTGATTCAACTCATTGCTACTATTAGAGCCTAAATTTTACGTGACAGTGGGTGATATAATCAACTTGCGTTAACTAAATCAAAGAGGAAGCACAGCTAACATGATTTTACAAGGATATTTTAGTTAATTTCAATTGTTCTTATTGGTTACGAGCAGTAGAGTCTAAAAAGCCTGTCAAGCATTATTAAAAGTTAATGTCTTTTTCCGCCAAACCGTACTCATTACTGATACTTCAGTTAGATGTAAAAGTAGTACCATTATTAGTAATGATGATAATAATGATTACAGTAAGCCAAATTTATATTTTCCTTTCAACTTATACATATCTCTTGGCTACTAGCAGTTCCAACATCTCAAGACAAGTTGAACTTTGAATGTATTCTATACGAACAGATTCTGTATAATTTGCTGAATATAATTTTTTGTATTTCCCATTGGTTGGTTATATTGGATCTAAATGTGTGGTGTCTATTGGCAAATCAGTTCCTGGTACGGATACGTCAACGATGTTTGAAGATTTAGCATATTGTTTATTTGGTGGATTCCAGGCTAAGTGATTCGTCCTACTCGGGACTCGCTATCAGAATTTACTTTCAGCATCAGTGAACGAATGATATATGAAATAGTAAGTGCTGATCTACAGTTTCAGTGAGAACACTACTTACAGAGGGATGGAGGTTCGGTGAACCGATGAGTCACAAACAGGACGAAATGCACACGAGAGATTTCAATGCTAGTCACCATCTTTTACCTGGGAAGCATCGTTTCAACTACAGGTGGAACTGACGAGGATATAAAAGCAAGAATCGGAAAAGCAAGACAAGCTTTCATTACTCTCAAATCTGTGTGGAGGTCAACACCACTCACCGTCAAAAATAAGATCCAGATTTTGAACTCCACTGTGAAGTCAGTCAGTGCTACTCACTATACGGATCAGAGACTAGGCCAGCGCGTCATAAACAGCACCTCAAACACACTACACACCTTCATTAACAGTTGTCTTCGCTCAATACCACTCAAGATCAGACCGCCAGCCAGAGAAGATCAGCAACAGGGATCTCTGGGAATAAGCTAACCAACCCACCACGAACCGACTGTGAAACAAACAGGCAGAAAGAAATGGATATAGGTGGATTGGCCATACTCTGAGGAAACCAGTAAGCGACATTACTAGACAAGCCACTGCTCGAGTGGAACCTGAAGGTGAAGCGGCGAGTTGGTTGTCAGTACGAGGGTGACTTGGAGGAGGTGATGTAAAGATGAGATGAAAGCATGTGGGCAGACTTGGAGCGGGGTGAAAACGTTGGCAGAAAACCGAAGGCAATGGAGACGCGCAGCGGAAGCTCTATGTTCCTCTAGGAATTAAAGGATATCAAAGTAATAATAATAATTCACTAATTCATAACAGTCAATTTATAAAATGAAGGTATAAATCCAATTATTCTTCCTAATATCTTCAATAACTAATCCAAACAAATCTTCTCCATATTATAGCTTACTATATTCGTATAATTGTTAAAAAAAGTATTAGTAGTGGTCGTATGAGTAACTATAGCTATAAGGAGAATGGCTTACCCTATGACTGAATGAGTTGATATCTGTAATTGAATTTATGACTTTCTTATTCTTCATTCCCTTTTTTTGTTGTGGAAGAAATCGTTTTCTTTATCGTTACGCTGTTAAACTCTCTATCAAGATGTATTACCACAGGAGGAATAGATTTACAATCGATTTTCACACAATTTAACATTTTCATCTTTTGAGCAAAATTTGATAAGGGCAAAAGAGTACAATAGACAAAAAAAAGAAAAGAAAAAATAATTTCAACTGAAATTCAAAAAAATTTATCTAGTCTTCTGGAAAAAAGAGGAAGAACTTTCTCTCCTCAAAATATATTTACTGACATCAAAAAGAAAACGCCAAGAAAAACTTCAATTTGTATGTTTTCATATGGAAATATGAATACAAAGAATTTATAAATTTTGGTTTATATTCTCCTCTGATATTAATATTGACCTTCATTAACAGTTGTCTTCGCTCAATACCACTCAAGATCAGACCGCCAGCCAGAAAAGATCAGCAACAGGGATCTCTGGGAATAAGCTAACCAACCCAGCACGAACCGATTGTGAAACAAATAGGCAGAAAGAAATGGATATAGGTGGATTGGCCATACTCTGAGGAAACCAGTAAGCGACATTACTAGACAAGCCATTGCTCGAGTGGAACCCGAAAGTGAAGCGGTGAGTTGGTTGTCAGTACGAGGGTGACTTGGAGGAGGTGATGTAAAGATGAGATGAAAGCATGTGGGCAGACTTGGAGCGGGGTGAAAACGTTGGCAGAAAACCGAAGGCAATGGAGACGCGCAGCGGAAGCTCTATGTTCCTCTAGGAATTAAAGGATATCAAAGTAATAATAATAATTCACTAATTCATAACAGTCAATTTATAAAATGTAGGTATAAATCCAATTATTCTTCCTAATATCTTCAATAACTAATCCAAACAAATCTTCTCCATATTATAGCTTACTATATTCGTATAATTGTTAAAAAAAGTATTAGTAGTGGTCGTATGAGTAACTATAGCTATAAGGAGAATGGCTTACCCTATGACTGAATGAGTTGATATCTGTAATTGAATTTATGACTTTCTTATTCTTCATTCCCTTTTTTTGTTGTGGAAGAAATCGTTTTCTTTATCGTTACGCTGTTAAACTCTCTATCAAGATGTATTACCACAGGAGGAATAGATTTACAATCGATTTTCACACAATTTAACATTTTCATCTTTTGAGCAAAATTTGATAAGGGCAAAAGAGTACAATAGACAAAAAAAAGAAAAGAAAAGATAATTTCAACTGAAATTCAAAAAAAATTTATCTAGTCTTCTGGAAAAAAGAGGAAGAACTTTCTCTCCTCAAAATATATTTACTGACATCAAAAAGAAAACGCCAAGAAAAACTTCAATTTGTATGTTTTCATATGGAAATATGAATACAAAGAATTTATAAATTTTGGTTTATATTCTCCTCTGATATTAATATTGACCTTCATTAACAGTTGTCTTCGCTCAATACCACTCAAGATCAGACCGCCAGCCAGAAAAGATCAGCAACAGGGATCTCTGGGAATAAGCTAACCAACCCAGCACGAACCGATTGTGAAACAAATAGGCAGAAAGAAATGGATATAGGTGGATTGGCCATACTCTGAGGAAACCAGTAAGCGACATTACTAGACAAGCCATTGCTCGAGTGGAACCCGAAAGTGAAGCGGTGAGTTGGTTGTCAGTACGAGGGTGACTTGGAGGAGGTGATGTAAAGATGAGATGAAAGCATGTGGGCAGACTTGGAGCGGGGTGAAAACGTTGGCAGAAAACCGAAGGCAATGGAGACGCGCAGCGGAAGCTCTATGTTCCTCTAGGAATTAAAGGATATCAAAGTAATAATAATAATTCACTAATTCATAACAGTCAATTTATAAAATGAAGGTATAAATCCAATTATTCTTCCTAATATCTTCAATAACTAATCCAAACAAATATTCTCCATATTATAGCCTACTATATTCGTATAATTGTTAAAAAAAGTATTAGTAGTGGTCGTATGAGTAACTATAGCTATAAGGAGAGTGGCTTACCCTATGACTGAATGAGTTGATATTTGTAATTGAATTTATGACTTTCTTATTCTTCATTCCCTTTTTTTGTTGTGGAAGAAATCGTTACCTTTCGATTTCTTTATCGTTACGCTGTTAAACTCTCTATCAAGATGTATTACCACAGGAGGAATAGATTTACAATCGATTTTCACTCAATTTAACATTTTCATCTTTTGAGCAAAATTTGATAAGGGCAAAAGAGTACAATAGACAAAAAAAAGAAAAGAAAAGATAATTTCAACTGAAATTCAAAAAAAATTTATCTAGTCTTCTGGAAAAAAGAGGAAGAACTTTCTCTCCTCAAAATAAATTTACTGACATCAAAAAGAAAACGCCAAGAAAAACTTCAATTTGTATGTTTTCATATGGAAATATGAATACAAAGAATTTATAAATTTTGGTTTATATTCTCCTCTGATATTAATATTGACCTTCATTAACAGTTGTCTTCGCTCAATACCACTCAAGATCAGACCGCCAGCCAGAAAAGATCAGCAACAGGGATCTCTGGGAATAAGCTAACCAACCCAGCACGAACCGATTGTGAAACAAATAGGCAGAAAGAAATGGATATAGGTGGATTGGCCATACTCTGAGGAAACCAGTAAGCGACATTACTAGACAAGCCATTGCTCGAGTGGAACCCGAAAGTGAAGCGGTGAGTTGGTTGTCAGTACGAGGGTGACTTGGAGGAGGTGATGTAAAGATGAGATGAAAGCATGTGGGCAGACTTGGAGCGGGGTGAAAACGTTGGCAGAAAACCGAAGGCAATGGAGACGCGCAGCGGAAGCTCTATGTTCCTCTAGGAATTAAAGGATATCAAAGTAATAATAATAATTCACTAATTCATAACAGTCAATTTATAAAATGAAGGTATAAATCCAATTATTCTTCCTAATATCTTCAATAACTAATCCAAACAAATATTCTCCATATTATAGCCTACTATATTCGTATAATTGTTAAAAAAAGTATTAGTAGTGGTCGTATGAGTAACTATAGCTATAAGGAGAGTGGCTTACCCTATGACTGAATGAGTTGATATCTGTAATTGAATTTATGACTTTCTTATTCTTCATTCCCTTTTTTTGTTGTGGAAGAAATCGTTACCTTTCGATTTCTTTATCGTTACGCTGTTAAACTCTCTATCAAGATGTATTACCACAGGAGGAATAGATTTACAATCGATTTTCACTCAATTTAACATTTTCATCTTTTGAGCAAAATTTGATAAGGGCAAAAGAGTACAATAGACAAAAAAAAGAAAAGAAAAGATAATTTCAACTGAAATTCAAAAAAATTTATCTAGTCTTCTGGAAAAAAGAGGAAGAACTTTCTCTCCTCAAAATATATTTACTGACATCAAAAAGAAAACGCCAAGAAAAACTTCAATTTGTATGTTTTCATGTGGAAATATGAATGATTACAAAGAATTTATAAATTTTGGTTTATATTCTCCTCTGATATTAATATTGACCTTCATTAACAGTTGTCTTCGCTCAATACCACTCAAGATCAGACCGCCAGCCAGAAAAGATCAGCAACAGGGATCTCTGGGAATAAGCTAACCAACCCAGCACGAACCGATTGTGAAACAAATAGGCAGAAAGAAATGGATATAGGTGGATTGGCCATACTCTGAGGAAACCAGTAAGCGACATTACTAGACAAGCCATTGCTCGAGTGGAACCCGAAAGTGAAGCGGTGAGTTGGTTGTCAGTACGAGGGTGACTTGGAGGAGGTGATGTAAAGATGAGATGAAAGCATGTGGGCAGACTTGGAGCGGGGTGAAACGTTGGCAGAAAACCGAAGGCAATGGAGACGCGCAGCGGAAGCTCTATGTTCCTCTAGGAATTAAAGGATATCAAAGTAATAATAATAATTCACTAATTCATAACAGTCAATTTATAAAATGAAGGTATAAATCCAATTATTCTTCCTAATATCTTCAATAACTAATCCAAACAAATATTCTCCATATTATAGCCTACTATATTCGTATAATTGTTAAAAAAAGTATTAGTAGTGGTCGTATGAGTAACTATAGCTATAAGGAGAGTGGCTTACCCTATGACTGAATGAGTTGATATCTGTAATTGAATTTATGACTTTCTTATTCTTCATTCCCTTTTTTTGTTGTGGAAGAAATCGTTTTCTTTATCGTTACGCTGTTAAACTCTCTATCAAGATGTATTACCACAGGAGGAATAGATTTACAATCGATTTTCACTCAATTTAACATTTTCATCTTTTGAGCAAAATTTGATAAGGGCAAAAGAGTACAATAGACAAAAAAAAGAAAAGAAAAAATAATTTCAACTGAAATTCAAAAAAAATTTATCTAGTCTTCTGGAAAAAAGAGGAAGAACTTTCTCTCCTCAAAATATATTTACTGACATCAAAAAGAAAACGCCAAGAAAAACTTCAATTTGTATGTTTTCATATGGAAATATGAATACAAAGAATTTATAAATTTAGGTTTATATTCTCCTCTGATATTAATATTGACCTTCATTAACAGTTGTCTTCGCTCAATACCACTCAAGATCAGACCGCCAGCCAGAAAAGATCAGCAACAGGGATCTCTGGGAATAAGCTAACCAACCCAGCACGAACCGATTGTGAAACAAATAGGCAGAAAGAAATGGATATAGGTGGATTGGCCATACTCTGAGGAAACCAGTAAGCGACATTACTAGACAAGCCATTGCTCGAGTGGAACCCGAAAGTGAAGCGGTGAGTTGGTTGTCAGTACGAGGGTGACTTGGAGGAGGTGATGTAAAGATGAGATGAAAGCATGTGGGCAGACTTGGAGCGGGGTGAAAACGTTGGCAGAAAACCGAAGGCAATGGAGACGCGCAGCGGAAGCTCTATGTTCCTCTAGGAATTAAAGGATATCAAAGTAATAATAATAATTCACTAATTCATAACAGTCAATTTATAAAATGAAGGTATAAATCCAATTATTCTTCCTAATATCTTCAATAACTAATCCAAACAAATATTCTCCATATTATAGCCTACTATATTCGTATAATTGTTAAAAAAAGTATTAGTAGTGGTCGTATGAGTAACTATAGCTATAAGGAGAATGGCTTACCCTATGACTGAATGAGTTGATATCTGTAATTGAATTTATGACTTTCTTATTCTTCATTCCCTTTTTTTTGTTGTGGAAGAAATCGTTACCTTTCGATTTCTTTATCGTTACGCTGTTAAACTCTCTATCAAGATGTATTACCACAGGAGGAATAGATTTACAATCGATTTTCACTCAATTTAACATTTTCATCTTTTGAGCAAAATTTGATAAGGGCAAAAGAGTACAATAGACAAAAAAAAGAAAAGAAAAGATAATTTCAACTGAAATTCAAAAAAAATTTATCTAGTCTTCTGGAAAAAAGAGGAAGAACTTTCTCTCCTCAAAATATATTTACTGACATCAAAAAGAAAACGCCAAGAAAAACTTCAATTTGTATGTTTTCATGTGGAAATATGAATGATTACAAAGAATTTATAAATTTTGGTTTATATTCTCCTCTGATATTAATATTGACCTTCATTAACAGTTGTCTTCGCTCAATACCACTCAAGATCAGACCGCCAGCCAGAAAAGATCAGCAACAGGGATCTCTGGGAATAAGCTAACCAACCCAGCACGAACCGATTGTGAAACAAATAGGCAGAAAGAAATGGATATAGGTGGATTGGCCATACTCTGAGGAAACCAGTAAGCGACATTACTAGACAAGCCATTGCTCGAGTGGAACCCGAAAGTGAAGCGGTGAGTTGGTTGTCAGTACGAGGGTGACTTGGAGGAGGTGATGTAAAGATGAGATGAAAGCATGTGGGCAGACTTGGAGCGGGGTGAAAACGTTGGCAGAAAACCGAAGGCAATGGAGACGCGCAGCGGAAGCTCTATGTTCCTCTAGGAATTAAAGGATATCAAAGTAATAATAATAATTCACTAATTCATAACAGTCAATTTATAAAATGAAGGTATAAATCCAATTATTCTTCCTAATATCTTCAATAACTAATCCAAACAAATATTCTCCATATTATAGCCTACTATATTCGTATAATTGTTAAAAAAAGTATTAGTAGTGGTCGTATGAGTAACTATAGCTATAAGGAGAATGGCTTACCCTATGACTGAATGAGTTGATATCTGTAATTGAATTTATGACTTTCTTATTCTTCATTCCCTTTTTTTGTTGTGGAAGAAATCGTTACCTTTCGATTTCTTTATCGTTACGCTGTTAAACTCTCTATCAAGATGTATTACCACAGGAGGAATAGATTTACAATCGATTTTCACTCAATTTAACATTTTCATCTTTTGAACAAAATTTGATAAGGGCAAAAGAGTACAATAGACAAAAAAAAGAAAAGAAAAGATAATTTCAACTGAAATTCAAAAAAAATTTATCTAGTCTTCTGGAAAAAAGAGGAAGAACTTTCTCTCCTCAAAATATATTTACTGACATCAAAAAGAAAACGCCAAGAAAAACTTCAATTTGTATGTTTTCATGTGGAAATATGAATGATTACAAAGAATTTATAAATTTTGGTTTATATTCTCCTCTGATATTAATATTGACTGTATTGATTACAACCAAAAGAAAAAGAATAGGAAAGAGGATGGTTTTAGTTTTTTGACTTGGATAATTTCTTGGACGAATGGCAGAAAACATAGAATAAAACTGGAAACTAATTATTATTTGATAATATCAGATTTCATGCCCTATTGATACTGGTTTTTATGCAGTAAATTGATTTTATTAATTACCTGTGTTCCCTCATCAACCAGAAATATATTTGGAAATCTTCTTGATAGGATCCCACATATTTTGGTAGTGACTCCTAATTTTGTATATCATCATTCTCACGCATTTTGGTAGTGACTGCTAATTTTGTATATATGGTATATTATCATTCTCACACATTTTGGTAGTGACTGCTAATTTTGTATATATGGTATATTATCATCTCTCACGCACTTTGTTATTGGCTATTAAGATAAATTATTTCAAATGCTGTTAGCTGTCCATATTGTTGTAAAATGTATAAATACCATGGCTTTCTTTATCGTTGTTGCACTTCAATACACACTCACAGTCCAGCCTTTGTCTTTTGATATTTGCGTGCTTTGCTAAGTCGGAAGGTACGACGAGCAGATAGGCAGATTATTTCAGGCGCAGACAGAATAAGGTGAAAACGTCATCATACAATGCCCCACAGATATAACACTTCTGCACTACTTTAACATAAGGGACAAGATTTGGATTTTCAACGTAAGTGTCAAGTCAGTTCTTCTATAAGGGTGAGAAACTTGGTGTGTATTGAATAGGATTTCTAACAGCTCGTTGCGGACTTTCATCAACAGTGTTGCCTTCCCTGACTCCGTTCTGAAGACCAAATGGCGGACTAGAAAGAATTAGTAGGAGGAAATTCTGGCTGGGAACAAACCGACTAAGAGCCGATCACTTAACAAGTATTTAGGAGAAAATGGAAATGGACCCGGGATATATTGAGAAAACCATCTAATGACATCGCACTCAACGCAGGCCATCACTCGAGTGGAATCCGAATGCGAAGTGATGAATGTGTCGTCAGTGCGAGGGTGACATGGAGGAGATTGTGTGACGAGGAGGAGGAGGTGAGAGATTATGGGCCACCGTGGAGCCAGCTGAAGCGGATCACAGAAAATAGAAGAAAGTAGAGATGTGTTGTTGAGGCCGTATGTTCCACTCGGAACGTAAGAGAATAATAATAATATTAAAAATAAATATTTGTGTTGTTGCTAAGGGTTTCGTAGATCTAAGGACCTGACTTTTATTTGTGAAATAGTTGACAATTTGGTTTTATTTTAGAAATCAACTTCATATACTTAGGCCTTAGACCTAATCTTTTATTCTTTGCATTTCAAGAGAGGCGGAGCTTCAAAAATTAGACTTTGAATTCCCACTTGCATTGTAGTTGTTTTTTAGGGGTTGGGTTGCTAATCTTATTTCCAACTTTCTGTTTTCTTCAGGCTTATTTTCAGTTATTCAACTACGTGAGGTCAGTCAGAAAGTGAACCCGCAACACGTCTGTACTTAGCGAGTATTCTACCTATAAACCTTCAATGCACTCATTATTTGTGGAAGTGGTTATTTATTAAGTTTAGCTAATGACATAAAACTTCATAAAATTTATGTAGTTCTTTCATCTTCATTGAATTGGGGGATTTAACAAGAGTACTGAAATTTCGACAAGTAGTATCTCAGTGTTGGCTGGAATATAAATCTTCAGTAAGTTCACAAGAATTAAATCAGTGTGGTTGAAAAATAGTAGATTTATTATGGTGAAATAAAATTCGATATAAAACTAACCAACCCGACCAATTTATTACATAACAATTCAAAATCTACTATAGAAAAAATTTTCTACGTAGAATTCCTTATGCTTTTCAATCCCTTCTGTTTGCAGTGGAGCATAGGTTTTTATACTTGAGTTGTGAGGTTTCAGAAACAGTTGTGACCGTTTTCATAGGATGCAGTTGCTAGCCTTACACTCAGCTTTCCCTCTTTGCCGGGATTTCTATTGGCTAGACGAAGTTCAAGAATGAATCAGCCAGGAATCGAACCTGGAAACATGTGCGTGATTGGCGAGAATTTTACTCCTGAACAACTGGTAGACAGGAATTCCTTATTAGATTAGTGTAGTGAATTTAATACACACTGTGTATGCATGTTTTTTTTCCTGCACGTTCCCCAGTGGAACATAGGGCTCCAAGCTAGATGCTTGAAGTTTCTGTAGCAGTGGTGATTATTTTTACAGGATGAGG
Organism: Trichobilharzia regenti; assembly: GCA_944472135.2. Classification (NCBI taxonomy): domain Eukaryota; kingdom Metazoa; phylum Platyhelminthes; class Trematoda; order Strigeidida; family Schistosomatidae; genus Trichobilharzia; species Trichobilharzia regenti. The sequence continues at coordinate 63,314,923 of OX235265.1, read as the reverse complement.
TTGCCAGCCTCATGCCAAACCTTTCCTCTTCACCAGTCTCACTACTGGCTTAGCGAGGTAAAGGAGTGCGCCGGCCGGGGATCGAACCCCGGACCATGTGCATGGTCGGCGAGCGTCCTAACCACTATGCCACCAACGCACCATGTAGCATGTAGCTATGTATAAATGCATACACTGATATGATTATGAGCAACAAATTGTACTGGAGACATCATCAACTTCTTAGTACTGTATTACTGTGTATAATACGACACAAACTAATCGAATATCGAATGGATTATGCTGCCAGAAAACAGAAATACGCTGGACTTCCTCCACTTATACGGTTAGGAGGCATTGTTTCAACCACCAGTGACAGCATGGATGCAGATGTCAAAGCCAGCCAGAATCCAGAAGGCACCACAGACCTTCGTCGACCTGAAGTCAGTTTGGAAATCTTCTACACTCCTCAGCACACAGAACAAGACCCGGGTTTTCAAGGTCAATGTTAAGTGAGTCAGTAAGTCAGTCAGTCTGTTTTTTTATGGTTGATAAACTTGCACTACGCGTCATTGGAAGCATTTCCAACAGATTAATGCAAACTTTAGTCACCGACTGCCTTCATTGGCTTCATGCTGTAGGTCAAATGGCCAGTTAGGATCAGTTACGAGGAAGAAATACCGAAGAGTCTGTCGCTCAACGAATATGCCAAACGCAATTGAGATGGATCGGATACGCGCTCTGGGGACTGACTGTTGAGTATCATTAGACATCAATCAGTTGGATTGTTGAGTGTAATCTGAATGGGAAGCGATGAGTGTGGCATCCAGGATGAGATGGAGGAGATCGTGCAACAAGGATATGAGAAAATATGTGCAATGTTGTGGCCAGGTAAAGAGGACCACAGGGAGTAGAGTAGAGTGGAGATATTCCACTAGAGCTCTTTGCTCCACTCGGAACTCAAGGGGACACTGTTGACAATAATACATATCTCGAGTCGACATATGAGAAAAGTATATTTGTAAAATTCTCAGCCTAAGTAAAATGAATAATTCCAACGTCTTGCCTGATACGCTGCTCTTGATCTCATTAAGAAAACAATCAAGATCAGTGTCAGAAGATGTGTCATTAAATATATGCGCCTTTGACATTTTGATTTTCATTATTTTCCTGAAGAGATAAGAAACAGTTTTCTGAAAGCTAAAAACATCATATAAACATAATTTTCAAATATGTCTACTTTTTTAGGCGAAATAACTGATAGCATCTTGATGAGAGTTCGTATAAATTTTGAGTTTAAGTTTCTTACTGGTTCATATTCTTGCCCACTGTGTACTTTAAGCAGTACAAAAGATTAGATTGTATCTTTAAAAAGTGTGTTTTACATCATCTTAACTACCAAGAGTTTAGTGATTTAGATTTCAGTTAACATGCAGGACAAATTGAATTATTTATATAATTCTCATTGGTAAAAACTTGAACAAGGGAAGAACGACAAATGAACGAGGATAATATGAAGTCATACTTTATCCCTTGAAATCACTTTCATTTAGGAATATTATTTGCCACAAAGTTTATAACTTTTGCTTCGCAGGAATCAGATTGATTTCAAGAATAATGAAGAACTGACTTCATTTAGATAACCACTGAATGTTTGAGTTTCGAGTAGGAGGCCATAACCGGTGGGGTCCACTGAGTTAAATGTGGAGACAGACACTCACTGATAACATTGACTGGCGGTAAATCTTTGTCGTGAATTCGCAGCAATTAGAATTCATGGGCTGGCTATTGGATTCCATCTTAGTGGCATAATGGTCAACCAGCTCGCCTTGTAGCCTTAAGATCTTAGTTTCGATTCCTGGTGGGGTAGTGAGTGCGCACTACTGAAGACCCCTAAAAGAGGACAAAACAGCAGTTCAGTACTCCTTGGTTTTCAGTAGCTCTCCAAATGAAGTCAGTTCATGACAGGTTTTACAGAGTTTTTAATTTTATACAGTCATCTTTTTAGTAGGGTGACTTTCTTGGAAACGAGACCTTTAAAATTTTGTAGCTTCCAATTAAAAGGCGTTTTTTATCAATCAAGTACATAATTCATGATGGAATAGTTTTCATAGAACATATGAATCTAAGCTGAAATACTTAGCA